>KN805370.1:563577-771098 GCA_000818945.1 Schizochytrium sp. CCTCC M209059
ATGGAGGACCAAGAGGATGACATTTCTGACCTTCCGCCTCTCATTGATGCGAGCGACGATGACGACGATGACGACGACGATGATGATGATGATCATCATACCAGCGTCGCAAATGATGTTGCCAAGATCAATGAGACGCCGGGCGAGATTACAACCGACCTCGACAGATCAGGACGCAAAGACTTTGATGAATCTAGTAATGTCAATGGCCTTGGCGGTGGGCTCGACGATGCTGCGTCGTCGCATTCTTGCAACAGGATCGTATTTATCCCTTGCGTGGATCAAAGCAAAGGCGGTATCTGCAAAGGTCTGGACCATGAGACCGATGGTTTCAATGGTGCCGAGCCCACACTGGTGTCGCCGCCCATGGTGTTCGATAATTGGCTCGGCCTCATCCCCGCGGAACCGGGTCTGCGCTGGCGCAAAGATCCGGCTTGTAAAGAGGGGCCTCGCCACGATTCGGCATCAAACGCTGCAAAAACAAAAGTGCTGCCCTCGGTCCGAAACTCTGTGCCAACGCGATTCGTCATTCGGCACCATCAGGAAGATTCGCCATCATCAACCGTTTTCACACCATCGCCTGCAGGGGTATCTTCAACTGCGAATCCCGCATCCGCATCCGCAACAAATTATCACGAACCTCGCAGTCGTCTGCAGGCGCAGCGGCATTCTGGCCAAGCCACTGTTGGAGTACACTAGATTTTTCTTGGATTTTTTTTTTCCTGGCTCGCTTCGTGGACCCAGGATCTCGCACAAGGATGAATGCACAAAAGTTTATACAGTGAAGCTTCCTTTTCATTCCTTTTCTTTTCCCTTTTTTGGTCTTCTCTTTTTTTCACATAAAATCGGTAGAGAAAATGAGAAGAGCATTTTAAGTTTCCCTTTTTCGTTTGCACGTTCGCGTTTTCTGACACACTTGAAATAAATAAATAAAAGGCTCGGCGCAAAGAGTACCCGGTTTGCTCGAACGCAAGCACATTTTGCTAGGCAAATGTTGCATCGTAACAATTGCGTTCAGTCGGATGTTTGTATGGAAATCCGAGCCAGTCAAAGACATCCTTCTCGGTGCGAAAATGCGTGTCGACGGGACGCGAAGCCTTGGCGATACGCTCGCTCCGCTGGCGCTGCGCAGAAAAGATACCCTCATCACTCATTGACCAGCCTTTCTTTTTCGCAAAGTTTCGCATCGAACGATTAAAGTGATCGTTTCCTGTAAAGTACAAAAGGGCAAAAGGAAATTGTTCACGCGGGTAAAATTTGACGTCAAGTCGCCGGTGCACCTTGTATCCGGGCAACTTGCATATCCCCATGTACGTTTGCTTGCGAGCCACCTGTCCCTGGCGGTTCACAGGAAGCTGGTCCTTGGGCTGCGTCAAGTCAGCAGCAATAAACTTGCGCGCATGCAACTCTGCAATTAGATCGGCCAAAGGAGGACAGCCAGCCTGATCCGGCGTGGTGAGAATAACGTCCACATCGCCCGAGGACGACTTGCCACGTCGATACGACCCACACGTTTCCACAGCGAGCGCCTTGGACGGCCAGAGTGCGCGAGCCGTATCCTCAACAAATTTTCCAATTGCGCCTGTCTCTGCACGTGGAATGCGCTGTTCAATGTCGTCGAGGTACTCGAGACCAATGAGCTGCACCGCGTTGAGCAGCTCCTTGTGCTCTCGCAGTTCCGCGACAGAATGTATACCGCGCTTGAGAAGATCTCGCGCCACTGTCGCGCCGATACCATGCACGCGCTGCAGGTCGCGCAACGATATTGCAGCCTCGGACTTCCACACTTCCTTCGCACGTGTTATATATCCTGTCCGCAACGCTTCGTCGATCATTGCGAATACCTTGGGCCCAATGCCGCGATAGCTGCGCAATTGGTCTGCACTTGTTACCTTGAATTTCAAAGAGCGCAAAAGATCGATCACGCGCTTGAAAGACACTTTGCGCCACTCCTCGTCATTAAAGATCTCGTAGTAGTCCACCAGAGGCTGAAACGCATTGGTGAGGTGCTCATTCAGGTTCGGCTGTACAGCTATAGTACCTGACTTGAAACACGCGTACCCTTGGTGCGCATCATATCGTTTGCGTTTCTTCAAAGGCTGTGCATCATGTCGAGGAATTTCGGAAGGAGGAAAGTCGGCCAGACCAAGATACTTTCCGCGCAAAACAAATGCATTGCAACGCTGCAAATACCTTGAAGGAATTCTTCGGCCATCAGTTGAGGTCGAGGTGTTACCAGAGAGTCGCATTTCTACCCACGCTTGAAAATCTGCGCCTGCGGACTTTACTTGGCTCTCCGCGTCCGGAGCGCCATTTCTCTGCATGGCTTTGCACCGTCGCCAGTCCATTTCGGCCGTAAGCTCAGATGGTTCGTGTCCCTGTTTTGAGACAACATATTGTAACCACGCGAGCGTGACAATCTGGACGTCCTTGTCAAGCCCCACCGGCGCCTCGCGAGCAAACAACGAGGCAACGACGTGCGTCACGCCAGGTGCGGAAACATTGGTTCCTGCGTGGTCTACTTCGAGAGCTTCGAGCCGCTTCGTCGCAAGCGCAACATACTTTGCCGTCACGTCTCGACCTTGCACAAAGAAAGCCACCTTCATGCTGTTCTTTCGCGTCGCCCTTGCGTCTTACGTCTTTCGACGGCACCTCCCCTTTGGTTGCTCGCGCGGGACCTTTCAATGCGGTGAGGGCTTCCTTCCTTCGAGCCTGAAGCGTGGCCGACTGATCACTCTCTGCCAAGGGTCCCTTCCTTTCCCTTCCCTTCCCTCCTGTCCCGGCCTATCCAAAAAGCTATGCGCTCGCGCGACACCGCTTTGACGAAAGATTCGCAGACTCGTGCGAAGCGTAGCGTAAACGGCTGCCCCGCGATCGCCCGCGACGCCGAGGCTTTTGTTGAGGAATTGTGCGCGATGGCCTAGTCCGTGCGAGGAGCGAGAGAGCGTCAAAAAAAAAAAAAAAAGAGAGAGTCCCTGCTGGGAGTCGAACCCAGGCCCTTCTCCTTAGGAGGGAGACGAATTAACCACTATTCTACAGGGACGATGCAACGTAATTGCTCCAATGGTGAGGTTCCTTATAGCTATCTGAGGCTTCTCTTCCTCGGGATTCGTGCGCGACAAAAGCTACGCTCGCGTCGGCGACTGCAGTCGAGAACGATCTCCCGCTCGCTCGCTCGCTCGCTCGCTCGCTCGCTCACCAGCTAATCAGCCAGCCAGGCGGTTGGAAACAATACAGAGTCTTTCTTCAAAACTGAAGCACAAAAAGAACAAAAGGCATGTTTTCTCGCAAAAACAAGGGGGACAGAACGTTTACTAAATTTCGATGTGCTGCGGCTTTGGTGGGCGGATGTGTCGCATCGTAGAACCCGCAGGCGTCGGCTTGAAGGGAGCTTGGGCACCATAAGGCTTGGGGACCCCAAGCGCATCGTTGGGAATATAGGCATTAGGTCGTGGCTGAGCAGTGGAGCGTTTAGGGCCCACATCCGTCTGAGCAAAGGGGTCACCCCCTGCGCTTGAGAGCTCTGCAACCTCTTGGGCGCGACGCTGGCGTTCCTCGAGACGCTTCTGCACGCGATACCACTCAAATTCGGCTTCCTCGGAGGGCGGCTCGTTTCGACCAAGCCGAAGCTGCGCATCGTGCAGCTCTGCCTCGCGGTCATGCTTCTCTTGCTCCAGCTTCATGGCCGTGGCCTGGTACATGGACAGCTCGGACACAATGGCCATCATGCGCCGTGTGGTGTCTTTGATGCGAGACTGAAAGGTGTTGACCTTCTTTGCAAGCGTTAGTGTGTTCTTCTTTCCGTCCGAGGCCTTGGCTCGAAGCTTTTCTGCGAGCTCGCTGACCTCCTCGAGCACGAGTTCCTTTTCCAGGAGATGCTCCTTCTTTCCATTGAGCCGATGATTCAGGACCTGAAGCTTGGCCTGGAGCTGCTCAAGGTCTGGGTCGTCGCCAAGAAGGGCGCGCCAGCGATCCGCGTTGTCAGGCGTCTCGAGGTCGGCGCAGAGCTTCTCCGTAAGAGAGCGCTCGTGCGCGAGGTCGCGCTTGAGCGCAAGGACCTTTTCAGCCAGCTCAGGAACCACGGGAAGACGCTTGCGCGTCGTCTGGAGACTGCGTTCGAGCTCTGCGATGGCAATCTTTTCGAGTCGAATGGCCTCCTCTTGGTCACGCAAGCCAATCTCTCCTCGCTTGAGCGTTTCCTCCTGAATGTTGGCCTTCTCATAGAGAATACAGAGCTCGTCGTTGCGGTCAATAAGTTGTACTCCAGAAAAGTTGCGGTTTTCGACCGCAGCCTCGTACTGTTTCTTTAGGCGCACCATGGATTTCTCCATGTTGTTGATGATTGAGTTGAGCTTGTCGATTTCAACAATCTGCTTCTCTACTTGGGTCTGGCGCTCCTGGTACACGGCCTGCGACTTATTCATGTCGTGCCGAGCCGTATCACGTTGACACTGGGCAGCCTGGTGCGCGAGATGCTCCTTGGTCAGAGACTTGTCCTTGGCGATGGACTCATTGCGAAGAATTTCGACCTCGTTCTCTAGGATCTTGATTTTTTCCTTCATTTCCGCCAACGCCTGCGAGCTGGCCTGAATTAAGTTCACGTATTTGTTTCGCTCGTTCTTCACCACGTCGTACAGCGTTGAAAACTGTCGTAACTTGTTGGTCGTCTCGGTCAGTCGCTTGCTCAAGTCCAAAACCGTGAGCTCCTTAATGCGAAGGTCCTGGACGGCAGCTTTGTGGCTGGCGGCGGCCTTGCTCGCATCGCGCGTGCGCAGCTCGCGCTGCGCCGACAGCATCGAAAGCTGTTTGGCCTGTTTGTGTTCTTCCTCGATCCAGAGGGCAATCTGACGCTCGCAGGCCTTGACTTGCGCCATAGCTGTCTCCATTTCCTGCTTCTTAGATTTTTCGATGCTTTCTTGCCGCAGGTAATTGGCGATAAAAATGTCAATCTCCTGCTGTAGCGCTGCCAGCTTGCGTGTCAGCTCTTTGTTTTCTGTATTGTATAGATTGCGCGAGGCAGTGAGGTCTGCCTGATTGGCTTCCAGCTGGGGAATGGTAGCTTTGACGTTGTCGAGCTGCGCTACACTCTTTTTGAGCGCTTTCTTCACGCCCTCATAGGATTTTTTCGTTTGAGCAAGGTCCGTGAGCAAATGCTTCAAACCGAGGCGCTCGTCTTTGAGCACGAGCTCGAGCTGGACCCGTTGCGCGAGAATGTCTTGGTGCGCGCTCTTTTCCTCCTCGAGCGATTTACGTAGGGCGTCGACGTCACGTTCGCGCTGCTCCAAAGTTGACCGATGCATATCCAGCTTGCGCGAGATCTCCTTTCCGCTTTCTGTAATTGCTTGCTTTTTGGCCTCCTGTGCCATGAGTTCCTCGTCAGAGGTCGCGATCTGACTCTGTAGGGTTTCAACTTCCTGGCCAAGGTTTGCAACAGCAGTCTCTACAACGTCGGCCTGCTTGCGAATGCGTTCGGGGTCGGCGCGTATTTTGCTGAGTGTTTGCTTCAGCTGAATTCGCGTTTCTGCAAGATCTTCGGCGAGATTGCTCAATTCCTCGTTGCGCTTAACAAGGGTTTCCCTCTCCTTTTTACTCTCCTCGAGAGCTTTGTCTTGCCGCGCGCACTCTTCCTCTAGGTTCTTGGCCTTTTCTGTGTTTTCTTCGAACACTGGGTTGACGAGGTTCTCATTTTCCTTGGTGATAAACTCGAGCTGGCGCTCGAGTTCATCCTTTTCAGACTGACACTCCACGACCTGAACGTGCAAAGCGGTACCCTTTCCCATGAGCTCGCTCAGCTCGTGCGCTGTGCTCTCGCATTCCTTATTGAGCGCGACCGTCGACTGTGTGTCCTCATGCTTGCGAATGCTGAGCTTCTCCAGCTTGATTTTTTCCGCAAGCAAGTCCTGGTTTAGCTGTTTGGCCTTTTTTAGCGTCTTCTTCTCTTCATGATAGAGCTCGAGCGTACTCTTGTGCAAGAGCTCGTATTGCACCTTGAGCGCGTCCGCGGCCTCCTGGTCGATCTTTCCCGTGCTGACGAGGTCATTGAGCAGGACGAAGGCTGCCGAGTTGCTAATGTCCACGATCTCGACTTCGTGTACCTCTGGCAGTTCTTCGGTCTCTCCGCCCTCGGAGGCCATTTTTGGCGATCTGCCGGGGCGTGCGCCGCCGCCGCGGCAGCAGCACCAGCAGCACCTGTGCCGCCTGCAGGTTTTGCCTGCCAGACGCGACTGCTTTGGCTCTTTCGCTCGATGCAAAAAATACACTCCAAAAGCCTGCGCAACCCTTTTTGAGTTCAACGGATCTAAGGTTTTTGATGATCACAAGTGTATATAGTATAGTTTGAGTGAGTGAGAGAAAAAGGGAAGAGAGAGAGAGAGAGAGGAGAGAGAGGAAGGTTGGGCTTCACTTCACGCTCATCCATCATAATTAGTTTGGCAAGGAACGGTACGACTGGGCTTACAACATTTCCTTTCGTGGAATTTCTTCCTCGCCGATGACTTGGCAGACCGAGGCTTGAGCATCATCAGCAGAGCCACCAAGCGTGCCAAGTCGCACAGCTAGAGTATGTACGCCGGGCCGGACCTTGCGCTCGCCCCTTTGATTCGGTAACTGATAAGCATAAGGATCCACAGAGATTTCGACCTCGCGCGACTCGCCAACGTCAAGAGAAATTCGATAAAAACCCACGAGCGTTTGCAACGGGGTCGGTCGCTCATCTTTGTCTGCATGCAACGCTGATGGAACGTGATACACCTGAAGAACTTCATCGCCGCGACGCGGACCTGTGTTCCGGATGGCGCAGAAGACGGCGTCGTGTGAGCACTTGCAATCCTCGAGACTGAAAGTGGTGTACGACAAGCCAAACCCGAAGGGAAAGAGCGCTTTGGGTCCTGTATAGTAGCGATAGGTACGACCCGGAGGTTTTGACATGTCAAAGTCAAATTTCGACACTTGATGTTGATATGCGCTCGGATACATTGTGTACGGAAGCTTGCCCCAGCGGTTTTCACGACCGCTAAGAAGCTGGGCAACAGCTCGCATACCACGCGCATTGGGCGTAAATGCCTCGACAATGGCCAAAGGGTTTTTAAACGCGGAAACAAGCCAATCTTCCGAAATGGGTCCCCCGTTTTGAAGAACAATAACCGTTGGTTTTCTAAGAGCAAGAACAGACTTGGCAAAGTCGGCTTGAAAACCAGGGAGGTCCGTGCTCTTCCGATCGAAGGTTTCGCGCTCTTGACTGCGAGAGGTGCCAAGCGTCAATACAACCACGTCTGCAAGGCGGGCGAGTTGCATGGCAAGTGCAGTGTCAGTCGCATTGGGCGGCCCCTCTCGAGGAACCCCTTCACTGTGAGATACATCAAACCCTTCGCTTCCGAGGGCGTCAACCAGAGTCATGGCGCATGAGGATGAATCATTCGGACACCGCGGCATTGACGCATAATCCGACCAAAGACTTTCGGGGTCCGCGCCTTGAGGTCCAAGAATTGTCAACTTTTCGCCCTTTTCGAGCGGCAGGACATCAAGATCATTGCGCAAGAGAACGGGCGCTTGAAGGGCCACTTCGTGAGCAAGGGCGTCGTGCACATCGCCGCCGACGACATCAATGGGAACATGGTCGAACTCGCTGTCGCCAAAGGCGTCAAAAAGTCCTGCGCGCATGAGCGCCTTGAGTAATCTTCTCGCTGATCGCTTGACTGTTTTTGCAGACACTTGGCCACGTTCAAGGGCCAGCGCCAATCCTTGAGGGTCGCGAAGAATCGTAGACCCCATTTCCAAATCTGTGCCATTGTTGATCGCCCAGGCCGAAGCTGTCGCTTTATCCGGCGCAAATACTGGGGCGCCCAAGAGATTTCCGACAGCGCCGCAATCGGACGTAATGATTCCATCTTGCAGACCCCATTGTTCGCGAAAAACTTTATTCAAGATGAAGTCATTTGCACATGCAGGGGCCCCATTGATCGCATTGTAGCTGCACATGGCCCCCGCCGGCGATGCCCGCCGCGAAACAATCTCGTATTGGCGAAGATAGGTATCTGCAAGATCAAAGGCCGAAATGTTGTAGTTGTCGTGGCCGCGATTCTCCTCGACCGAGTAGGCGGCAAAGTGCTTCATGAACGCAAGCGCGCGGGGACGACCTTTGGCGTCAGGTTCTTGCAGACCTTGTACCATCGCGGCGCCCAAGGTTCCTGTGAGAAAGGGATCTTCCCCAGGGAGTTCACTGAACCTTCCAAATCGTGGGTCCCGCGGAATGTTAAGGTTGGGTCCGAAAGCAGTGACCCCGATCTTTTCGCGTTCTTTTTGCTCTTCACTTCGACCGATTGGACGATACAGTCCCGCGTTGCGAAACGCGCGCAGCTCAAAGGACAGAACGCGTCCTTTGACGCGCATCGCGGTTTCGTTAAAGCTTGCCCCACAGCCAAGGGGGCCATAGAACGAGGTTCGACATCTCGAGGCGCCCTCGGGGCAATTGGCGGCCACGTCAGAATTCGTTTCTGTAAGCCACATGTAGTTTGTGATGCCAAGGCGAGCCACGGAACCGCTGTGCGTGTCGCAGGTATTTCCCTCGGCGGGATCCGGTGACAAAAGGCCTGCCATCTCCTTGAGGCTCAGGGCGTCCATGAGAGCCTGCATTCTGGACTCGATGTCAAGGTGCGCATTGCAATGTTCTGATGTGGGCGCGCTTCCGTTTCGTGAAGGCGCGCACCACTGATAGTTAGCTTTTGCGCATGTTTCCCAAGCCAGTGCCGCGACCAGCACAGCCACGATGCTTATTTTCACCGAGTTAGCTGTCATCATCTCTTTCTGGCGTTATGATGTTTTGCTCACCGGCTACGACTGGCTAGTCGAGCCGCTGTCAGGACGAGTTTACTTCGTTTTAGGGAACGGTGTAGTAACTTGTTTCTGGAGCTAGCTGCTATATACTCCAGAGTGCACGTGTGTCGTGAAAAGGTGCCAAGCCTCTTCTCTGCGCAGACTGCTCGTAAGAGGGAGTCGCGGCACAACTCGAAGCTCAGTATACGTACGTACACACTTGGCTGTCTACCCTCCAACAACGAAGGGAGCGGGTCGCGTATTTGCCGCTGGCACCCCGAGTCCACTTTTCCGCCCTCTCTTTCTCCCCAAAAAACAGGGGCCGCCTCGCACCGCTCGGTCAGTTGGGCGGTTCTCGCGGCGCTCGCTGCTTCGCGCAGCAGCCTCGCGCGAGGTCCGCTTCGCCCCGCTGCGCGCTCGCTCGCGCGGGCCCGGGCCCTACTGGATCTCGACTCGGCGTCTCGATCGATCCAGGTCTGCATTCAATGATGATCATCTATACCTAACCATCAATAGGCCTAACTCCCTAGGCCGAAGGCTTCGAGTTCCCTTCGTCTTTATAGTTCGTCGCTCTTGATCCCGAGCGAGCAGAACCGGCGCGCACTCTTGCCGCAAGGGGTGCGCGCGCAGACCGGAAACCTGCCGCGGCAGAGGAAGCCGCGCGTCCCCGCGAGTCGAGGCGCTCGAGCTCGAGCCCACGCAGCCGAGTGGAGAGAGCGGCACAGCATCGTTCTGCACAACCTTGCGTATCATCGCATAGCATAGCAGGCCGGGTCCGCGCGTGGCGCAGCGGCACTCGCCCGCCCGCTCGCTCGCCAGAACAGGCTCCAGCTGAGCCCTGTGTGCGCCGTGCCGGCCGTCGGAGCGAGCAGGCCCTCTTCTGCCGCGTTCGGCCTCGGCGACTCGCCCTTCGAGTTCGTGGGTATCTCATCTCATCTCATCTCATCTCATCTCATCTCACCTCATCTCATCTCATCTCATCTCATCTCATCTCATCTCATCTCATCTATCCACCGAGCGACGCGCATACGTACATACGTACCAAGCAAGCGAACAGACAACGCACGGGCCTCGGCCTCACCTCCCTCCACAAAGGCGCCTTCTCTCTCCTCCTTCGTGCTCGTCATTGACGCTTCTCGTCGCCGAGCAGGACGGCTTCTTTCACCCCGTGCGGCGGCGAGGAGCAGCAGACCGGCAACGCGAGCGGACGCGGCACCGAGGCTGGACAGCCTGCTCGTTGGCGCGCGCGAGGAGGAGCACCATGGTGCTGGGCCTGAAGAAGCACAAGGACAAGAAGGACAAGGCCTCGTGGAACGTGGAGCTCGGGGACAGCGTCGAGGAGTGGCAGAAGAAGGCGGCCGAGGAGGTCGCGGCGCTGCGCAAGGAGGTCGCCAAGGACATCCAGGAGGCTGGCGACGTGGGCACCAAGACAGATGACCTCTTTCTCCTGCGGTTCGTGCTCTCGTCGGAGGGAGACGTGAACAAGGCCGCGAAGCAAGTTCGAGGCGCGCTCGCGTGGCGCAAAGAGCACGCCGAATCGCTCCAGCAGGCCGTTCGGGGCGGACACGAGCTGCAGAGCCGACTCTCGCGGTACCAATGCGCTGCCTTTTGTGGCGCTCTCGGGGACGACAAGCATCCACTGTTCCTTGTTCGTGCCGGCGTGAGCGACATGAAGGCCATGATGCGCAACATGTCTTTGGACGATGCAACGATGGCCCTCGCATTTTCGAACGAAATCGGCTTCCAGATCTGCGACGCGCGCACACGCAAGAGTGGCAAGTTTATTAAGATGATCACGGGCGTGCACGCGGCCGGCTTTGCCATGTCGCGCTTTGACCCAAAATTTGTCCAGGCGCTCGGCAAGAGCTCCCATCTCAGTCAAATGGTCTACCCTCAGCTTTTGGGAATGCAAGTTCTGGTGAGCTTGCCGTCGCCGATTCGCTTCATCATGCGCATGGTGAACAAGCTGCAGAACAAGCGCGCAGTCGATAAGCAAAAGCTCTGTCCTGGTCACGGAGCGGACGATTGTCCGTTCCTCAGTCGCTGGAAGGCTCTTGACCAGGTCCCTCAGATGATGGGCGGCAAGAAGCCCGATGATGAGTGCCCCGTCGGTCTCGTTCCCTTCGCCCAGAGACCCAATGTTACCATCAAAGAGGTTGCCGCCGAGTCCTCCCTTGAGCTAGCGACCACTGCGACCCCAAAGAGGCAGAACCTCTTTGAAGTCTTCTTCCACGGCAAGGACAGCGGTGCTCGCGTTGATGTACAAGTGAAGCAGCATGACAAGGTACTCACCTCCGCTACACTGGGCCCCGCGCAAGAGGGCTTTGCCTCGCTCTCTGTCATTCCCGAGAAAGAAGGATCCCTGTCAGTGGTTGTCAGCGTGCACAATTCGCAGTCTCCGTGCACAATCGAGGTCGCACAGCACGCGGAGATGAACTTTATCAATCGCAACGACAGCTTTCTGGCCGAGGTGGACGCGAGCGCAGTTCCAGCAGGCTCTCCTGCGATACCAGCTGAAACAAGCCCTGCCGCAACGTCGGCGTAACGTCAGAGCACCGGCCAAGCGTGTTGGGACTTCGTTGGCAGGTTCTGAAGGTCAATCATACCAGCAGTCGCTTTGAGTATTTACAATAAAACTTCGGAGAGAAAAGAAATGAAATAAGACATAAAAGAATCATTCGTTCGTCAGTCAGGTGTAAATTTGTTTTCTTTTCCTTGTCGAAAAAGGGCTAGAGTGATGCCGGCGCTTGCGCAAGCCAGATCCAGAAACCGTGTGCCATGATCATTTAGACGTGCGTTCTTGGGGTCAAACGTGATGCCTCACAATGGTAGGATCATTGGGCGTCGTCGTCGTCGTCGTCGTCGTCGTCCCCGCTGCGGCCGCAACGCTTCCGGAGGGAATGCTCTTGCTGGACTGACGCTTGGAGGCGGTCTTGTCATGCTTTGCCTGCTTGATGAGGTCGTAAATACGATTGCGATAGTCGTCGACGGTATACTTGACATTGTCATTCGTGCCAATCTTGAACTTGCGGGGCGCCGCGTACTCCTCGTCCACCTTTCGGAACTGGGCCACGTAGGGATGATCGAGCAAGTCGTTGACTGTGGCGCGCTTGTCTGGGTTGAAGTGCATGCAGCGACGGATGAAGTCGAGACCATCGGCAGGCGCGCCGGGAATAATATCCTCTAGAGGCTTCGGTGCGGGCTTGGCGAGACTCTCGATCATGTTGGCAGCAAAGGGAGACTGAATGGACTGCAAGTCCTCCGCGTCAGGGGCTCCAGTGAGTTCGAGAATACGCTCGAGCTGGTTCATGGTAGAGGTCCCCGGAAAGAGCGGCTTACCGAGAAGCATCTCTCCAAGGATGCACCCGAGCGCCCAAATATCGACTCCCGTGGAGTACTTTGTTGACCCCATGAGGATCTCCGGGGAGCGGTACCAACGAGTCGCCGTGTACTCCGAGTAGGCAGCCTTGTTTGTTGGGTCCTCGGTGACGCTCCTGCACAAGCCAAAGTCGCACACTTTCATGTGACAGTCCGCGTTGAGCAGGACGTTGCTCGGCTTTAGATCACGGTGCAAGAGGTCTCCTGAGTGCATGAACTTGACCGAGCGCAAAAGCTGATAGGTGATGTACTGCTTGTGTACCTGCTCAAGGATGCCTGCGCGAATGACTGCGTGCAAATCTGTCTCCATATACTCGAACGCCAAATAAATGTCCTTGTTGTTTTCTGCTCGAATGACCGAAAGCAGGCGGATAATGTTGGGGTGTCCATTATTCTCGCCAAGCTGCTTCAGGTACTCGATCTCGCGGTAGGTTCGTTGCGAGTCGGTGGCGTTGCGAAATGCGTCAAAGCACTTTTTCAACGCAACAGTCTGGCGCGTGCGCTTGTCCACAGCCTTCCAGACGATGCCGTATGCACCTTTGCCGAGCCGCTGCGTGATCTCGTACTTGCGTGCAACATGAGCGTCAATCTCTTCGGTCATTTTGGCTTGCTTTTCCTTTTTCCTCCCTTTGTTTTCGTAACGAGTGTCGATGGCACGTCCGCTGGCCCGAGCGAGTCACGTCGCGCGCTGCCGCAGTGCCTTGTTGATTGTTTCTCTGATTGGTTTCGTCTTGCGACGTGTTTCTGAGCGATCGAAGGAGGTGTGACGACTCGGGTGTCGTACGTTCTCGTGGACGTGAGGCTGTTTGTGGTGCAGAAACGTCGAGTGTACTCAGTGAGGAACGCGCGCCTATGCTGCGAAGCTAAAGTTCTTTGCGAGTTCGTACGCTGCGCGCCAGCAACACTGCACAAACGTACTCGTCTTGCTCGTGAACACGCGCGCACGCCGCCCGGCGTGCCGGACCTCGTCTCGTTCCTCCGTCTCTGGTTATGCTTCCGTGGACGAACCGCTCCAAGACCGACGGCTGCTGTCTGCCAAAGCACACCAAGGCAAGTGCGCTTCGTCTGAGCGGTCACAGTTCCGACATGAAGAAGACCGGATCGTTTGCATACAATAAGCAGCAGACGATGGGCGGAGACAGAAAGTGTGCGCGCGTGCCCCTCTGCGCTGTGCCCTGATCAGCTTGCTTTGACTTGTCCGGCTTCCGTTCATCTCACAAACAAGAGAATATATCCGTTGAATTGGCCTGGAGCTTCGGTGCCTCCTTCGCTTCTGGAGTCTGGCAATGGCGCCGAGACTGCAGTCATCGTGACAAGACGTCACTTCTGCCGCCGCTAGCACCGACTCGGCATCGACATTGGGCAGTGTGCGGATGTATATGTATGTGTTAATGGCTTTCTCGGCGACAAGATTCGAGCAACCAACCGGATAGGGTCTAGCTTTCAGTTGGCTGGAAAACCATAGCAAAGGTCTAGCAGATGTTACTGCACCTAGTAGAGGCAAACAGGTTGCAACAAGCTCCTTCTTTTTCTCGTGCACGATATAATGCTTGGTGATTTTGTTTGTTTTGGGGCACACTCGATACGAATCTCACGCGTGGGCATTGGGTGGCGTGTCGTGCTTTACCCCGCCCGCCCGCCCGCCGGATCGAGGGGCAGAAACTTCTATTACGCTGCCGCGCAATTTTACAAGGGCACAATGGGCGGACCCAAGGAGCAAGATGGAATTCACCCGACTTTGACCAAAGGTATGCAAGTGATGGGCCAAACGCATCGACGCTCGCGTCTTGGAGCTGCAGCAGATCTCATGATACTGGCCCGCGGCGGGAATGTCGAAGATCTCGCTGAACTCGCCCAAGAGGTTGACATTTGCAAAGCAACTGATTCGGTACGTTCGCCTAGCATGCTTTGTTCGCTTCTTTTTCTATAAGCTGTCTATGATAAGTACACGTTTGCGCTGACGCTAGCAAGACATCACTCTAGCAAGGGTTTACATCTCTACATCTTGCCGCGATTGGAGATCATGCCGAAACGATACGGCGTCTCATTAGTCTGGGTGCACATATCGAAGCGCGAACTCCAGCAGGCGAGACCCCGCTTCATGTGGCCGCCCAGCGAGGATGTAGCAACGCTGTCAAAACTCTCTTGGAACTCGGCGCCGACGCAAATGCCAAAGACGATGCCTTCAATGACACGCCACTGCACAAAAGCACTTGGGGAGGACACAAAGCATGCATCTTGCTACTCTTACAGGCCGGCGCAGACTCACGCGCACGCGACGAAGATGGCTGCCCGCCTTCAGAGCTCGCCAAAATAAACCACCAACCTGAAGCTCTTGCAGTTTTCCAGACAGCAATGTCGTCGATGCGAGTCCGCTCACCAAATCAACGAGCTAATTCATTGCGCCGGCGAAATCCGATTGAGTTCATGCTTCACCCGCGCAAGTAGCCGGCTCCTACGAGACACATTCTTCCGTGACGACCTGAACTCGACATATATTCGTCTTTCTGATCGCAGGATACGAGTATTTGGTTTTTCCTTTTGTCTTTCCTTCAAGGGAAATGGTTCTCATCTTTGTGTGAGAAACACAACACTATTGATCGACTTGCACCTTTTACTGTTTCTTAGCGAAAATGTGGTCACCGCATTTGCCACACCTTGCTACTTCATGCCGCATGCAAGAATTGAGCTTTCCAATACAAGCCAATCACAAGAACGGATAATTGTTCGGGGAGTGAAACTGGGCAGCAGGAGACTTCTTTTTATATAGGGTGCTATCTGACAGTAAATTGTGTCGTTCGTATTCTGATGAAACTCTCACTCCCTTCGTTTTTGGTTATTTATTTTCTGAGAATCGGTTCAAATCAAGCGTTGGGAGTTTCTAAGGTGATTCCCTCACAACATTACGACTACCCTGTTGATAGTCATGACTCAGACCAATAGCAAAGCAAACGGTGAGCTCTGTCCGCACGCGAGTCTTGGTATGATGGATTCGAATGTTGGCTTTACCTACGCCAAAAGGTTTACTACGATTCAACGTTTTCAAGGTTCGTCGCGAGGAATGACTCACGACTATCGACGGAGAGAGAGACCCCTCCATCGCGGAGTGTGCTCAGCAAACGATGAGGATCTCTAGGGAGGAGCACCAATACGTCTGGCAGCAGCTGCCTGTTTATATATTGCACTTCGACACACCGAGATGATTCATCCAGTTTGGCATCTGTAATTTGCGACAGCTTAATTTGGAAAGTAGGGGTTTCGACTGCTGGAATCTTATTGCCATTATCATCGTAATAAAATCGTTGCATGTCTTGCGACAAATCTGACCACAGACGTACAACAAGCAAATCGTTCGCTGAGACACCGATAAATTCCCCCTCCATTACTTTACGTTCGCAAATGGCACAGACGTAGAAGCAGGAAGGGAAAAGAATACAGAATCCCAAGCATGAAAGAAAGATCCCCCCAAACGGCTTTGCTGTATTGTGCAAGTAGGCATCGAGCAACAGCTTAACGCCCGGGCCAGCAAAACTCGCCGACAGGGCAAGGGTGAAAATAATACCCAAAAGTTTGAACGTCGTAGGGCGATGTGACCTGAGATTGTCCTTGTATTTTTGCGGCACCTCATCCAGGGTTGTGTAGTCCACCGACGGGAAGACTTGCTCGATCGCTACATTTGGAAAACACCTGCTGAAAACCTGTTCAGTCTCTCTTTCGCTGCGCATGCTCGCGAGCACGCGCGACGGGATTGCGTGTTTAACGCAAGCAGCATTCAACGTTGCAGATACTTCACATGGCGCCGCTTGGCCTGTCGAAACCAAGCTCTTTGTTTGCTTACAAGTCCAGCGTAACGAGGGAACAAAGGGAGCGGGTTGCCGCAGTCGAGATGTGTCGCACTCGCACGCAATCAGGAACGACATGGCTAGTTCGCGAGGCATCCGACAACATGCCGGATGTTTTTTGGAAGAGTGTTTGGCAGTCCAGGCGCTGGTGCGATGCTGAGAATGTTGATCACAGGTATAGTTGCTCTAGGCCTACACTTTGTTGCTATTTCAGTGAAAGGGAAGAAGGTGCACAAAAGATCTCGAACTTGGGATAGCGCGCATGGAATGCCGTAGACCTCGAGATTGTGTGGTGAGTCGCGTTCAAGCCGTCATTCAGTAATGGCGAATGGTAAATGAACGCGTCGGCAGCAGCGTCTCGACGACGACATCAAGGAAAAGAAAGATACGACACATATGTACATGTTACTTCACAGGTAAGCAGCATGGGGGAGTAAAAAAGGATTCGAAAGCATGAATGACGCAGAATCGGAGAAGCGGATGTCCTAGACTTCGTCAGCGATAGGGACAGCCACGGGGACAAGCATGTCTTCATCGTCTGTCTTGTTGCTGAGCCCACATTCGTTCGAAGCGATCGGCACGCCATGCGCACGTAAGGCGTCCACAAGTTGAAGAGGATCGGCAGAAAGTAGAATAATACTATTCTGATGCATATCTTCGTTCAAAAACTTCACTTCGACACATCCGGAGTCTGCGTAACAGTTTACATTTGCTATTTGACCAAATCTGATATTGAATGTCCTCGCAGCCTTTTCATCATCATCTGCCCAGATGCGCGCAACAAGCAATGAGGTGTCAGAGAGACCGATAAACTCTCCTTTTAGGCTGTGGTCCCGTAGGAAAGTAAATACACAGCTCAAACCCATACAGAACATGCTCAGCACAGATAGGAGTATCCCAGGAATAAAGAATTCGATGTAGATCACGCCTTCCGCAATTGTGAGACCTGAGCGGAGCAAGAATACACCTACTAGGAAAAGAAGGGAAACGAGGGCGCATAGTCCAGACTTACAAAATGCGTTATCTGATCGATGCTCCTTCAGCAAATGTGCTTTGTACTTTTCGGGAATTTCCTCATCAGCAAGCTTGTTGATGTCAACAGTAGGGAAGACTTGCCTAATGTCCTCGTTAGGAAAGGACACAGTGAGCACCTGCCTCGGCTCGAGCCCCTCGTCCATGTTCTGCACGCTCACGACTCCCGCCTTCATCCTCCCTCTCGCCCCGGGCTCGCTAGCTCCCGGGTTCACGCGCTAGTCCGTGCCAGATAGCTCGCTGATGCAGGTCTGTCGTACGAGGGAAATGGGAACTGGTTTGCGGTAAGGAGCCCGCGCACACCATGAGCACGCGCAGCACGACTTGCGTTCCTCAGAATGCGGGCCGGTAGTATTCGCGGTGCCAGTGGGGCCCGCCTTGCACATCGTATGATAAGCACTGTAGCGTGCTTTTTTTTTTTCCTGATTGATATGGTCTAAAGATTGTACGTGGCGCCGCGACCGCAAATCGATAAGTACTCTTAGCGTGTCACTACCGACTCGAAGTGCCCCAAATTAATAGTCTATAGTAGTACGAATATAGCAGAGGCTCAGTCTCACCGAAGGAATTGTCGCGTGGGGCCAGCTCGTCAGTTGTCGTCAGTCGAGTCGAACTTGAAGCACGAGTCGCGAAACGTTCTGTTTTTCGGCAATCTATCACTCAATCTTGGTACAACCATCTTCATCATTGCCATCTAAAAATATGATACAAGAAGATGAATCTAGTGAAATCACGAATGTGTGCAGCCCCAACTCTTTGCTGCGCCGATAGCGACCGCTTGATCAGGATCGATGCCTTCATAGTGAAGAACTGCATTGGGAAGTAACGATGCTATTTGCTGCCGTAGTGCAGGAATGCGACTTGTACCACCCACAAGAACGACGTCGAGACTGGCGTCCAAAGACAGCCTCGCGTCGTCCATGACACGTAAGATGGCAGTCTGTGCCCGCTCTAAATACTCGCGCGCAGCATCCTCAAACTCCGAGCGCGTTGCGCGTATCCGAAACTTGCACGGCACTGGAAGGGCTTCAACACCCCCCTGGGGAGCGCCTGCGATGCAGACAGAGGTTTCCTCGTCGACACTGAGATCCCGTTTTGCGCGCTCCGCGGCAACAAGGAGGTGTTGCCATGCGTGTGGAGTTTTGCGAAGATAGTCTACTGTGACTTGGTCCAGGATCTGACCGAGCAGAAATTCTGCGAGGGCCAGATCGAAGTCCTCCCCGCCCAAATGAAGGTCTCCGTCAGTAGACTCCATATAAAAGTTGTCCGAGTAGGAGTTGAAGCGGAGTAGAGCAATATCAAGGGTTCCGCCACCAATGTCAAAGACCATGACGCGCGTGGCGTTTTTCTCGCGTCCAAGTCCATAGGCCATGGCAGCGGCGACAGGTTCTTCAATTACGCGCACCTGGCGAAAACCAGCCATGCGACACGCGCGCACAGTGGCAGCCTTTTGGTCAACATCAAAAGTTACGGGTACGGTGACCGTGAGGGCACGAAAGCGAAAGCCAAACGTGCGGCGCAGCCAATCCAGAGCCGACGAGGATTCAGAGGCTGCTTTGAGCTTTTTGAGCACAAGCGCGCCGACAAGCTCTGGCGAAACAAGATCGTCGTTCGCGAGCCGAAATGATGCGCGGCCGCGTGCGTCATGAGTGAGGGATGCAGGCAGGCCTTCGAGCCCGTGCGCGTGCGCGTCCTCGAGCTGCTGTCCAATGACTCGCTTTGACGCGTAGATGACTGTCCCAGTGTCTTGGGCCCGCTGGCGAACGGCGTTGGCACCCACGACGGGTTCGACCTTTCCACTGGCAGTCCTCTGTACCGTGTCGGCGGCTTCGCGTGCATCTGAGGATGGAAAGTAGACAACGGAAGGCGTAAGAAAGCTTCCGTCAACTTTGACAACGCTTACATTCCCTTGCGCGCAGATGGCAGCAACGCTCTGCGTAGTCCCGAGGTCGATACCCAGCTGAATCTCGCTTGTGAATGTGGCGTGGAGCTCCCTGATTTTCTCAAAGTCCTGACCGACCGCAAGCGCCACGCCGACAGAGGCAAAGACGCAGAGAACTTTGGCAGCGGCACCCATCGCTGCTCAGCTTTGACTAACGGGAGACCGAGCAAGCAAACGAGGGGGAAGACGAAGCGTGCGCGCGCGGCCGCTGCCGTCCGCCGCCGCTTCTTGGCTGGCTGGCCCTCGTCGGGTCTGCCGCTCTGCACGAAGCGCAAGAGTTTCCTCGCTCTGGACCGTGCTTCTCAAGACGAATCGGTCGGACCCTCGCTGTTCGGGCGTGCGTCTCGACCGGCGCCAAGCGCGTACCGCGGCGCTTTCCGTGCCGGGCACAGCACGCTCGCTCGCCTTTGCGCTCTGCCTGCCTGCCTGCCTGCCTGCCTGGACGAGCGATTGGGACTGGCGAACTCGGACTCCGGCTGCCTAGCCGTCGTCAGCGAGGGCACGTGCGGCCCTGGCCCTGCGGGGGTCCCCGCGTACCCCCTAATAGACTGCACAACTCTTGTTTTGCTTGTGTCTTACTGTTTTAGATATAAGATAAATAGCAGTGTCTTGAGAGGAAAGGTCCACTTTTATGTGTGAAACGGTGATACTTGGATTATCGCCCTCTCGAGGTCTTCAGAAGAAATGGGACTATTCTACCAGTTGCTCCTGGGCGTGAGAGGCTCTGGGATCCAAATGGACGGCCGGGGAGGGCGGGCCCCGGACGTTAATGGATGGAATGTTGGGCTAAGCCTTGGTAATTGGAACAAGCAAGCACTAACAAAGTAAACTTGGGGAGGGCAGGTTGATCCACTTGCCCGGACCGTCACGTCCATGACAAGGGACGGGGCTCGCGATAGCGACATAGCTTGCTTGTGACGAGCGGGTAGCACGAACTGGATCGCAAGCGAGCAAGCGAATGAATTAGCTAGGCAACAAGCGTGCACGAAATGAGATGGCCAGGTGTGTGCTTCGTCTGGATGCTCCCGATCGCACCAGCGAGTTAAAAAGTAGGTTCGCAAATCATGGTACAAAACTCCTTTTCTTCTTTCTTCTTTCAAGGATTGCAGCGATTAGTCATCCTTTTGTGCTGCTGCATTGAGTAGCTGTAGGCAGACGTCGGTGCGGATAAAGTGCCTCATTCTTGAAGATATGAAGCGTTGAACGTCTCGATTACCAAATAGGCAGAAGAAGAAGCATGGGGCTTGCTGAGTTAGTTTGTTTGACAGGATGGTCGTCAAAGCTGTCATGGGAGCCCGCCTTGAGTACCGAGTGCAAAGTTTTTCTTTAATTTCAAAGAAAGAATTTGTTGTTTTTCGAATCTTAAACCCAAGAAATTAGAAGAGAAAGACGAAGAAGAGGGTGAAGAAGAAGAATGGCACGTGGGGCCTCGCGTGCTTCGCGTGCTTCGCGTGCACGCGCGCAGCAAGAATGTTTTCGAAGCTCTGACGTCAAAGAGACATGTAGAGACCCATGTGCTGACTTGTGAACGAGCTCGGCAGTTTGGTGAGTTGATTGATATGCGAGACCGCTCGCGCGCGCGCTCTTAGACGTTCTTCGCCGCTGTGGAGCCATAAGCAAAGTCATCGGCCGCGCCGTATTGGCCAGAACCAGAGCCGTACGACCCATCGAGGTCCGTGTCCTCGTCGAGGCTTTTGGCAGCTGCAAAAAGCGAGGTTGTAGTACAAACCGTCAGGATGAAGACGGTCACAAAGCTCCAGAACGCCGGTCCCCAGTTCATGATACGATTCGGCTCGTTTTGCAGGAACAGACAGCCACTGTCACCGCATTCAGTGGTGCTTGCGATAAAAGGCAGCGAGACCGCGCCACGACGCAGGTCGTTGTACCAGTCAAACGTTGTCGCGACTGCAAAGGCTGCGCAGCTCGTGCACATTGCGATAAGAGAGCAAGTAGCCGCTGCAAAACCCGCGCGACTTCCGCCAGCCAAGGGCGACACACAGCTCAGAATCGTTCCAATAAAGAGAAAAACGGTCGTGGTGATGGCAAGGGCTCGGATCGTACTCACTTTGCCCGGACGCTGAAACGAACCTCCTTCACCGCCATCGCAAAAGCCATATTTTCCAAACTCATCAAAGTATGGGGCTTCGCAGGCCGTGCCGTTAAAATCATCAAATTCGTTCCATTGCTTGGTCACAATGCATGTCGACCACCAGCCACAGCGGAACTGGTTGGAGGACGCGCTTACAACCTAGTCAAGATACATTGCGCAGCCACGAGCCCATCGCGACGTGCAGAAACGTGAGCGAGTTAGTTAACACATCGTCCGTTTTTCCCTAATTTCACATTTGCATTCACTTACAAAGGTTCCCGTCCCGACGGTACTGGTCGTGCCGTTCAGGTTCCAGCCATAGTTCCACACCCAGTACGGACTCAGGGCCCCGAACATCGCAAGCACAAAGGCCAGGCACATGCTGCGCAAGGCCAAGGCGAAGCGCAGAAACGTCGAGTCGGGTCCCGCCACAAGTCACGTGCCGCACGCATCATTATCCATCATCTCTTCGTTAGTCGTCCGCCCGAGGCGCGTCCTGTCGGTGCGCAGGCGCGCGCACGCACGCGAGCTCCGACGCGGTAGGGAGCTCAAGCGCCACGTCGGCCTTCCAGCTGCCGCCGCCGCGGGCGCTGTTATTGGCCACATTGCGGTTCATCGCGGCCGACCGATCCGGTTCAGGCCAGCGCCACGCGTCGCAGCTCCTCCCGAAGACGGCGGGTGCGCGCTTGCTTCGGCTCGCTCGTCTCGCTCGCGCCGCTCGTCTCGCCTGCCCGCCGTTGCGTTGCGTCCTTGCGTCCTCTTGGCGGTCAGTCCTTCGGATTGGTCTTCAAGGCCGGCCTGCTTGCCTTGCTCCTACTACTAACTATACACGGGAAATCCCGAGAATTGAACTTGAAGAAAGAGAGGGAAAGCCAAGATAGCCAAGCAAACAACAGCCATCTGCCGCTGCGCAAGAAGAAGAAGAGGACCAGCGAAGAGGATATCGGTATAGCCTGCAGCAGCAGCAGCTAGCTGCAGCAGCAGCTAGCGACGGCTGCAGATGCTGGTTGGGAATAGGATACGCCACGAACGGGCCGAGGTCAGCAATCTGGGTTCGAAGAGTGCAGAGTTCACGAATGCAAGAACGAAAAGATCGACGTGGTCATCGTTCCGGGTCTTGTGCAGGTCTGTTGACGCCCCACCTGTCAGGACGCCGGCTCTCATGTTCACAGACCCCGCGGCGTGCACGCGCTGCAGCAGCCCTGGCAGCTGCATCAATCAGTACATACTGTTTCTGCTGCTGCAACTGCAATTGCTACTTCCGCTGCTGGTTCTGCTGCTGTCAACATTGGTCGCTGCTGCGGCTGCGTTGCGCGAAGCGGACGGAACAACGGGAGTCGCTGTGTCTATGAAAAGAAAACGCAACCGGCAGCATCAAAGTGAGTGCGGGAGAAGGGAGGACTCCTTCGTGTGCATTGCACGCTGGGCAGGCCCAGCTATAGCAGAAGAAGTAGCACCGGACAGCGCAACAGAGGCGACACACAAACAGACAAGCCGTGCTGGTGGGCGAAAGTCTTGTTGGTATGTACGTACTACGTACACCTCGATCTCCGCAGCAGTCGCGCTCTCGAGAAAGAGACGGCATCTAGAGGCTCTTTATACCGCTGGCCGCAGTCGCAGTCTTCGGTCTTCTACTCGCCATCGACCACCGTGACTGCCAGTCATAGATAGCCCCATGGTAGGGCCCAGCAGGAGCACCACCAGCAGCACCACCAGCAGCCAGGTCGCGCTGAGCGACGTAAACGGCACGCGGCGGCGGAAGCGGCCGGGCAGCGAGAGGTGAAAAGTCATTTACGTCCTCGTGTGGACACCTCGCCCAGAACGCCGAGCGCGTGTGCAAGCTTCTACGTACTTGCTGCTTTTTTAGAAGCGTTTAGCCAAAAGCTTGGCACGGGGCCAGGAGGACCCAGAACAAAAACCAACCCAAGCCAAGCCTAGCCAAGCCAAGCCAGGCCGAGTTGCAGTTCAAGTTGCCAAGGTTTAGTTAGCGAGTCGCTTGCTTTTGGTTTTTTTTTGGCGCCTTGCACACGCGCGCACACCCGGGCGCGCGCCCCGCACCCCCTTCGCACCCGCTGCGGGCGGTGCGCACCTAAGTCTCAACAAATGATGAGCCAACTAACTTTTACTCCCTCCCCGACGGCAGACTTTCGTGGCATGATAAGGAAGACGCTGCGCGCTGCTCCCGCCCGCCGCCGGCCAGGCGCATCGCCGCTGCCGCCACTGCCGTTCCTCATGGTTGCTTTAGCGGCAGCGGCCTGCGGCTTGCTCCTCGCCTTCTAGGACTTGCTTGCACAACTGAAGTATACTACTTGATTATGAGGCCGCGACTATGGTGTGCGTGCATACTCTACTGTAGTAACTGCTTACCGTACACCCGGGCGAGCAAAGGAGCGCGCGAGCGAGCGCGCTCCATGGCACGCCCGCCACCAAAACCGGAACTGCGGCCGGCAGTGCCAGCCCAGCACGCTCGCGCGGACGCACTCACGCACGCAAGCAAGCGAGCAAGTAAGCGAGCAAGCAAGCAAGCAAGCAAGTCGCTGGCGGTCTCGAGGGCCGAAGCTCGGCCCCGAGCCGGAGGCGTCTGTGACCGAGCAAGCTTGCGCTGTCGGGACCTTTTTTCGGCGCGTCTCGCAGTCCCGTACCAGGAGGGAGAAAAGTTAGGGATTAAGAGAATGCCGCGCGCCCGAGTCATCGGCGCACTCGCGGTCCTGGCGGCTGCCGCCGCGGTCGGTCCCCAACCCGCGCTGGCCTCGGACCTCAAGGCGTGCAGGGGCGACAACAACGACCTGAATGATGTGCTGGGCATTCCCCGCGTCAACATGGCCATGCAAAGTGTCTCGAGAGACCTGGGGCAGTACGCCAGCCCGCTCACCGTCTGCGAGACCGCCGGCGTCATGGAAATCTGCTCGGCAGACTGGCTCGAGGACCTCCAGAGCAACGGCGCCGAAATCGTCGTCGACGGAGGCTATGCCACGGCAAATGAGGAGAGCTGGGTCAACTACATCCAGAGCCTGATCATCTACGTGGGCATCGGTTTCTTCTTCGCTCTCGTGACCGTCATTGCAGGTCTCGTGACCCTCTGTGGTAACTGCTGCGGATGCTGCAAGTGCTGCTACCGCCAGCCAGAGTTCAAGGACGGCGAGGTCGTCTACCCGCGCTGGCAAATTGTCACCATGTACTTTTGCCTTTTCTTCTTCTTTTTGCTTGTCCTTACATTCATGATGCTCATCCTCGTGCGCGGCAACATGGGCCTCATGGAGGCGCAGTACGCACTGGTCGACGCACCTGATGAGCTCGCCACCCTCACTGCCAGCGTCTCATCGCCCGTAATCAGTCTCGCAACTTCACTCATCGGGACGACCGCCGTCAATCTGATCACCCGTGTCAACGAGACCCTCTTTGAAGTCGGCGAGCTCGGGCAGGTTCACGAGTCTATCGGCTGTGCGCGCGAGGTCTTCGAGGATATCACCGATCCAACTCTTTTGTCCAACGTAACTAGTGTCCTCGACGAAATCAGCGCTGTTATTGACAATCTCCCCACCGAAGCAGACGTCGATGACGTGATCGACGACGTCTTGGGTGATCTCACCACGCTCACAAACGCTGTGTCTTCCGCAAGCACTGAAGTCACGAATTTCCAATCCGGCGTCAATACGATTCTCGGTTACGGAATTGACGGTCAGGTAAATAGCATTCAGACTGACTTGACCACGATTGATACGCAACTCTCGTCCGTTGGCTCAGGCCTTGATTCGCTGATCGGACTACGGAACTCTTCTATCACTTTGCAAGCGAAAATTGCTCCTCTGATTGATGAGGGCAACACTTATACCACCGGAGAAGTCGATGACTTTCTATCTGCTTACAATGACTTCAAAGCCGACTTGAATGGTCTTAATCCTGATGAGACGGATCTCAAGGAATCGATACATGAATTGGACGGGTCGCTCGCCAGTATGGAGACCGCGCTTAACGATCTTTATGCCGATCTTGGCAACGTGCAAGATACCGTGAACAACGATATGTCACTATCTGGTCTCACAGATGCTCTCGACGGAATCATCGCCGCGATCGATGGTTTTGACTTTTCTGCCCTCCAGAGCGAGCTGAACTCGATCCTTGCTCTCTTCGACTCACTTCCCGATGTGCAGCCCATTGTTGACACCATTAACCACGTCATCGCGCTGCAATCTCAGATCCCGTGCATATTTGAAATCGCCGATGTGCCGCAAAAGATCAACGACCGTCTCGTCGAACTTCCTGCCAGTCTTTTGAATGCCACGGGCGAGCTTCAGACGCTGAACCAGACCTTTTACGATGCAACCTCCGAGCTCCCAGCCCTCCTCGATGATATTGACACCTTTTCTGCAAGCTTCAATGGCACCGGCCAGGCAATCAACGACGAGTTCGACGCCCAGCTCGCCGTCGTTCTCGATCAACTCAACACAACCCGCGCTGCCATCGTAACTTTGCGGAACGAGGTGACTTCCATGAATGATCCCATCATCGACGTTACTCAAGCCCGAACGACGGTCGAAGCGCTCAGAGACAGCATCACCAATGGCAATCTTCGTCCTGGTGCAGGTACTGACGAATCGCTCGACGATGCCGCGGAGGCGCGAAGCACGCTTATCAACAACATCAGCACTTTTGAAAGCGGGAGTTTTCTGGCTGACGTTGATGCCGTTCGAACCCCCCCAGTTAGGTCGTGGACTTGCAAGCTCCCGACAGACGGCACCTGCTACTACCAAGGGACCACCGGGTACGCTGCTTGTGCCTCGGGAGCTCTCTGCAACTATCCATACGAATACTGGTCTCAGCTCAACGAGGCTCTGACTACTTTTGTGGCTGGTTTTGACGCTATTAGCCCGGACTTGGACGATATGAAAGCTCAAGTTTTAATTGCGCAGGATGAAGTCTCGAACATCGACCTCAGCTGCTGCAATGACTTCTCAGAGATTGAAACAGTCGCAACCGAGCTGAGCGACTCTGCCACTGCGCTCTCTAATGCGACGAGCAGCACGGATGATCTCGAAGCCGAAATAGAGGGTCTCCGCGGTGAATTTTCCGAGCTTTTGTTGAGCAAGACCAACTTTGAGAACATCATCAGTGACGTTGAGACCACGGTCGATGACATCAACAACACTATTACGAGTTTTGGCGATTCCGGCATCGAGGAAATCTTCGATATGGAGCAGAATGTGTTTGGACTTCTCACCGTCGATCTCGGTGGAATCCTGCAAGAGATCAGCACGGTGCGGCTCAACGCGATCGCAGCCGGCCCAACCGGAGTGGAAAATCTCGTAATGCACGTTACAGAACAGCTCGACCTTGCCATCGCGGCAGTCGAGCCTTCGCAAGCTGTTTTGGCAAGCGAAGCGGCTTCCATCATGAACTATGTAAGGGCGCTTGATACGTCGCGAGATGTGGATGGTGCGCTACGCGAGCTTGGCTCTATTTACTACCTCGCGCAAACTGCTATTGCCGCTCAGGATGACTCGTCCATTGCAGTGGAGTCTGCAGCCTTTTTCGAGTCTTATGATACGCCCTCCGTATATGGACCAATCACTGGCAGTGGGATTGGGACGTACCCTGGCGACGTTATGTGCGTCACTGACGAGTGCATCCGGAACACGATCGATTATTACAACAACAACAAACTCAGTGACGTTCTTCCTTCGGAGTTTTCCGAGGCGGTGCCCATCCCTCTCGGCGTCTCTCGACATACCATTACTGCAGTTCCGGCGATCGTGCCTGCGATCTTGCTCGTCATGACCATCTGTATCTGCTTTTGGCCATCCTGTGGTAACTGGCTTGGGTGCTGTTCGGTCTGCATTGCGCCCTGGCTCTTTGCCATTTTTGGCGCGATCATTTTCCCCAATCTTATCGTTGTTGCGGACGTATGTGCCAGCGCTGAGTCCGTCGGCAAAACAGTCATGACTGAGCTCCAGCCCTACCTTTGCGAGCAAATCAATGGCACCATCACAGCGGGCGGCTTCTGCGAAGTCTACATGGACGTGCCCCCAGTTGCCAAGACTGTGGAGCTTGACCTCCCACAGCTCATCCTTTCGCTCCTCGACGATTGCTCGGGATCTTCTCTCGCCAACGTTGAGGGTGTCGAGGCCGCCGAGCCTGTCGCTGCGCTCTACGCTAGCTTCGGTCTCGAGGCTGGCATCATCGTCCAGAATCAGCTTGCCAACCTTCTGGATGAAATTCTGCCTGGTATGGGCGTTGTTCTTCGTGGCGATCTCCGTGATGACGTCGAGGCAAGCGGCGCGGATCTTCAGAACGACGTGACGAACTTTGCAGATAACCTCGAGGGAGTTCTTGGCTGCGATGACTTCAGCGCCGCATACTTGGGCTTCAAGGAGACTTTTTGTTGCGAGTTTGGTCAAGCGTTCTATTGGTCCTTTGCGGGCTGGTACTTGTTGGCCTTTTGCATGCTTCTTCTGGGCTTTCCGGTGGGCTGCTGTGCGGCAAGGCGCTTGCACAATCTCAAGCACAGCCGCGACGAGCTTCGTGGATTTTACCGGGACGGTTCCCAGGCGGTTGCGGGCTCCCGTGTTGGTACTGCTGTGGCGAACTCGAGGGTCGGTTCCGCGGTTGCAAACACCCGCCTCGGCCGCGCCGTCTTTATTGCGAGCCCTCAAAAGGAGTCTGAGGCGGGAGCATCCGTCGCCCCCTACGCAACGGTGTACGAGGAGGGCGACCCCGAGGCCCGCCCGGGCGAGAGCAAGCCGAAAACCTCTCGCTGGGACAAGGCCAAGAACATGATGAACCGCGCCAAGACCGCAGTGCGTCGCGCGGACGTTATCGGCAATTTGGACCAGGGCATCGCTCCCCCCGAGTCTCTGACTGGAATGGCAAACGAGGACGACAAGTAAGCCAGAAACAATATGCACCTCTTTTGAGGCCAGTTCCTCGTTCGTTCGCTCGCTCGTTCGCAAGAGCAAGAACAAGGACAAGAACAAGAACAAGCTAGCTGTCTGTCTCGCTACCTGGTTGAATGGATGTATGGCTGGCCGTCGCACTTATAGCGAGGTCGCGAGTCGTTCACTGTCGCATTCGTGTGTGTGTGTGTGTTTGTGTGAGCGTGCGATGGATTGCAGGTTTTTGGTTTGCAGTGAGTCGTCTAAAATATGTTCCTTTCTTCTTGTTCTTCTGATTATTTATGCGTTTGTGTTCCTACAAAGAGGGCGTCTTGTCTCGCCTTGAGGTCCTGAATGCGCTGCATGATCGCGGAAAGCTCCGTGGCCGTTGATCCCCACATTTCTTCTTGTGCTACCTTGGTTGAGTCCTCTGTCCTGGAGTTGACATTTTCAAGACGCACAGTGTCTCTGACAAAGGCCTCCAGCAGACTCTCGGTCTTTACGTCGCTCTTGCTGCTATGTGGCTTTGCTCCAGATCCCTTCGAACGTTCGTAGGGAAGATGCGCGAGATTCGGCCCAGATAAGATCCGTGCCGTCTGGCGTGCTTTTTCCCGTGCGAGCCGTGGCAACTTCTTGAGCGAGCCGCGGCCGAGATGAGGGCTCGACGTCACACCAGATCGATTTGAAGCAAGCTTCTCGTACACAGCACCGAGCTGCAGTGGACTGGCACCAGTGTCTTCGAGGCGCAGGCAGCTCAACGCCCCATTGTAGCGAAGGGCCCGAGTCAGTGTAGTGAGTCCTTCTTGAGTGAGGACAACGCTCGAGAGGTCCAACTGCTGAAGTGTGGTGTTCCAAATGAGCGATTCTGCCAAAGCAAGTACTCCAGTTATGTCACGTCCGTCCTCCGTGATGGCATTTCCGGCCAGATCAAGATCCGTCAGATGCCCAGGACACCTCAGCGCGTCAGCGAGACGCTTGAAACCGCGAACACCAAGGCCGCAACCAGCCATATGAAGTTTGCGAATATTGCACTCAGGCTTGGCGAGCCAGCTGGCCACCGTCGTAGCGCCATCGTCTCCGATACTGGGATTATGAGAAAGATCAAATTCTTCAAAGCCGCGGGTCCCCACAATAGACTCGAGACAAACAAGGTCTGCACCGCAAATACCACCACTGGAGAGGTCTAGGGTGCGGAGGCATTTCTTGTCCTTTGTGTGTGCTTCCAGAATCCCTAGGAGAGCTTGAACGGTCTCAAGAGAAGAATCGGAATGCAGTTCGCTCACCGCAAGTGGAAGAAGCGCCTTGGCTGCAGCTGCATAAAATGGTGACTCAAGACCGCACTCTTCGTCTCCTATGGCTTGCTCGAGCGCTGCCACAAGAATCGCAATGTGTGAGCGTACAAACTCGCGGTTCACCCTCTGTGCTGCGGTGGAAGCTACAACGAGGTTAAGTCCCAGTCCAGGGACGCGATCGATTTGCGGAGAAAGCGCTGAAAGCAAGTTTGCTCTGGTCTCTGTTCCGAACGTGGGAGACCAAGCCAGAAGCGCAAGCTCCGCTCCCTTTGCATTTGCCTCTTGAGCAAGTAAACGTGCAAATTTTGCACTTCCTGTGCTTGCGATTGCCGCTAAAATGCTCGCGCTGTTCTTGTCCATCTGTTGCACGAGGCTCTTCATTCCAGCATCATGCAATACCGCGGCTTCAAGGGCTCTTGCGCGTGGCCAAGCTGGGACCCGAGGCATCGATTCAAGAAATCGGCCCCAGCATACACTCTGCGAAACAGCCGTCGCTTGAGCTGGTGATTGTACTGTGTTCCACAAGAGTGCACTACACGTGCCGTAGAACCAAAGATTAGATGGCATCTGACTCATACTGCACATGGCAAGGTGCTGCTCATCGCCAAGAATGCGCTCGTTCTTGCGCCGACAACGTGCGATACGCTCGAGAAGCGAAACCGATGCCAGGACGATCGGTGAGCGTTGTTCCTCGTCCTGACCACCCTGGGCCAGACGGACAAGAGCGTCAGTGAGTCCCACGTCCAGAGATGAATACAGAGGTGCATTTACTGACGTGACGAGGCCGTGCATGATTACGAGCGCGCCAAGGCGAATGCCTGGGGCTGTAGACTGGCCAGTCACCAATCCTTGGAGTGCTGCCAAGTGCGCCTGGGCCTCGCGTTCTTTCTTTTCGCGGCGTAGCTGGGCGTGGTCCGAGACAAATCTTGCAAGCCATCCGAGCTGGGCTTCTCTGGAAGTTGGCAACTCACAGAATGGAAGCGAAGTGCTCTTGCATCCATTGCTGACCCCGAGCTGCAAAAGAGAGGCGTTCTCAGTACTACCTGTGAGAACTGAGAGCTCTCGGTGCGAAACGCGCTTGACAAAAGCACGAAGCGCCTCGCCTGTCGAAGTCTCTGCCTCAATCTCGTAAGGCTTATGGTGCGCGAGTCTTGCCCTGTGGTCAAGGTTCCAATCCCATGAAACTTCGGGAGGCGTCCATACTGTCTTGAAGAAATGCTTCAAAACGGCACATAGACTCTCTCCGTAGCCCACGCTCCAACAGTCCATTGCCAAAATGTACACCATGTGGTGGAGACGTTTCGAAGGCACTTCATTAATTTGATCTTCGGCCTTTTTGAGGAGCGCAAGGGTGCGAATTTTGCTCGCCTCGCAATCTCCGACGGAGCGAGCAACAAGCTCCCACATGAAATCCCCCATGTGAAACTCTGCAAAATTTTCGAGTACAATTTGCTCGGCTTTTTCACGCAGGCACTCCTCGGAAGCCCCCACGAGTACCATGCCAGGATGACTTCCCGTGATGGTCCATTCCAACTTTGAGGGAGGAACATCGGCCACGTGCACAGGTCTGCCCAAATAACGCTGGAAAGACACGGCGCGTAGTGTTTTGGGCTCGCCACACTGTCGAAAGCGAACCACCGTTTCTTGTTCTCCGGATGTTTCAGACACCATCTCAGACTCGTTATCTGACGCTTCTTCGTCGCTCGAAAGGTCCGCGAATTGATCGGCGAAAGACGTGGAGTTCGCGCTGGGCCTTGCATCCGGCACGCTCTCCGTGACGTTATGCCCGCGCACGAGTTCTAGCATGCCGTCGAATCGGTCGAGCAAGTCCTCGCGCGTCCGACTCAAGCTCGAAGATTGAGGTCCCGCTTGGCTGCGAGCCTGAGGGTTGAGGGCTGCCAGCTCAAGGCTTGGGATTGCGACCGCAAAGGAGGACGTAGGGTCCGGAGATCGCAGGGCAGGAAGGTCCTCGGCATCTTCATCATCCTCGAGGCTACTGGGCTCGCCTTCATCGCTTTGGTCGTCTGATGCCACGATGCAGACTCTCGGGCAAGGCTGTTTACGCGCAGGAGCAAGATTAAGCTGCAATAGAGTGTTTTGGACGAGCTTAAGAAAGCCTCCCGCGGAAAGAGAATTGCAAAACTGCTCAAGGACCTCTGCGGATGCCCGCTCTCGAAAGGTTACCACGGCTAGACTCAAAGCTGCGGCGCGCCCTGCATCAGAAGCGTCTGGACTGATTGCGCGTGGGAGCCATTTCTGCATCCACTGACTTGCTGTAGGAATGGCCAGGAACGCTTTTATCGAGAGGGTACAACGATGGAAAAGCAGGCTCGAACATGTAGATCCGCTTCCGTTGGCTTGCGCGGAAAGAAGCCACTCAATGACGACCGGGATACCCCGGTCCACAGAGAGAGCTATCAGCCATTCTGGCACGCAGTCAAGCCAAGTCAACGCGCGAGACAAGTTCGCGTCACTTCCTTCAACTGCGAGGCCTCGCACAATATATTCCGCAAAGTGCTCAAAACTAGAGTCGCCTCTGCCGATTCCACTTTCAAGAAGCGCCGAGCAGAGTGCGGTTGTCGAGACTTTTGGATCGGAGCCCGCCACGCGCTGTAAGAGCTGCAGACTGACTTTCGCGAGCAATCTCCGTTTCGTCAGAGAACTAGGGTCTCTTGATCCGCGCACGGCGCTCGTAATCTCGCTGAGGAGACGCGCAGAAGGTCTCGTGGCACCAGTAAGCCGAATGATGAGTTCCGTGTTTGCGTCCAACATATCGTGTAGTTCTACATGGTCGAAATTGACGTACGGCGAGGCGATCAGACGCGCAACAACACAAAGAGCTTCGTCGCTGATGGAGGAAGACGATTCACCAGATACATTTCGAAGGATCCATTCAAGAAGCAAAGCTGTTGCTTTGACGCAGAACTTTGCCCTGAATGGCAAGATGTCGCGCAATTTGGTTTCGGGAGCTACGCCCGTAAAGTGCGGCCGAAATTTCTCCAGCGCGGCCATCCCGGTCTGCTCGAAGGGCGTAGAGAGAGTCAATGTGCGTAGCTCTGCGAGGATTGAGTCCATGGCCCCTGTCGAATCGCCAAGCTCGCGCAAATTGGAGAGCGCTTGGTCAGAAACGCTCGTCTCTTCTTCTTTACTTGCTCTTTGATTGCTAGATAAGGGCGTACGGCTTTCTCGCAGGCCATCATCCTGATCGTGTTGCTCCATACTTTCTTGCTGACAATAACTCGGAGTTTTTTGATGCCCGCGCACGGATGAAGCTAGATGCAAACAATGCGACTCTGCTTGCGACTTTAGCAAGACACTCGCTGTTTGGACAGATGCGTGTGTCTGCTTCTCGATTGATCGGCCCAACAACAAGAGCAACCAGCTGCGCGAGACCTGTCATTTTCCCCTTCCCCCTCCTATTCCCTCTTCTTCGCTGAAGCTTGGCCCGAAAAGTATCCTTTCGAACGATACTACTGCACTGTAAATTGGCCAATCGAGCACGTTATTGTCTCACAAACAAGGAAATAAATCAAACAACTTGATTAGATCGACAGTCCGTGTCCGGGTTATTTGTGTCATCAACGGCCATATTTTTTTGAAGGGGAACATGGGGAACGAATGACTGGGAGACATCTATTTAGATATCACTGGCAGAACGACAACGTAGAACCCGCCAATTTTCTCTTCAAAATGCAGATAATGCCAGACAAAGCGGTGGATGATGAAGTCTCGCATGTTGCGCTTCTCGATGCGGAGTGCACGATGCAGTTTATGATTGAAAAGGCATCACGACCGCCACGTTTGTCTGTCCTAGCACGATCACGAAAAGCTTCGAAGAGCTTGAAAGCATCGTCCGCGCACGCATTCAAGCAATTTGTGAAGTAAGCCCTTGGTTTACAGCGCGAGACTTGTGAAGAACAAGAACTTGCTTGCACAAGGATGTTCTTATGAAATTCTTGACGCGTCTAACAGTTGACGATCTTGACGCTGCCTTCCAATCGGTAAAAACAGACTGCTCTCTCGCACGCCTTTCCGACACAGACGACCTGGAGACAATTCTCTAAACCGTCGCAAAGTCCTCGGCAGTGGTGACAAGTGCGTCAGGTCTGATTGAAAAAGACGGCCGCGTCTGCAAATTCACGCTATCAAGTCATCGGAAACCGACGATGCTCAGGATGCTCGTTGCCTCGCTCTGACATGCGGTTGCTGATGGATACACGTACTACCAGCTATTCTCCCAGATATCCTTGGAGCGCGAGATAGTCCCACTTAGTCCAATACGAAAAGAGATCGACGCTGCTCTTTGCCGCAATGGTGCAGGAAGCGCAGAGTATGACTGGCACTTTAAGCCCTCGCTGCTGATTAACATAGTCGGGTCTGCGATCCGCGGCGTCAACGTGCAGCTATTTGCGCGTCTCATCGACACAGAAAAGTTGGCTGCGGCCAAGTCTGCGGTGATGAGCGCAAGTATTCCGGATGACCAAACCACTTCTTCGGCAGCAAAGCATGTCTCTACCAACGATACACTCACGTCGGCTTTTGGAAGAGCAACGGCATCGCGCATCCTCTTGATGGCAATTAATTGGCGAAGCTGCCTCGGCTCTCTCTCGCGCCGCAGGACGCAGGCAACTACGAGTCGGCTGTTCTTCTTGAACCTGAAAGTTACAGCGACCCACGTCAGATACGGTGAGCCCTACAATGCGAGTCCTTTGTTCGAGTATCGGACAGACCTCTGCCAGGATGCTGCGAGGCTATGCGGTGCAGATTATCCATGATCACGAGTTGGGTATTCCCGAGCTATTCCGGCGAGTTAGAGATGTCTCCCGGATCTCGTGTGCTTCTTCACCAGCCCATTTATATTTCAAGCGAAGCTTTGTTCAACGTGGGGATGATCTTTCAGCCTCGCAAGAATGAACTGGGGATTTTGTGCTTTGCAAGTCGCGGCTTAACAGCCGAGTCGTTGCAAACTGCAGGTGCACCGCTTGGCGACCCTGTCATTCCCTTTAAAGATGTGTCTTGAGGGTGACTCAATTACGCTGTTGTGAAATCGGAACGGTCTCTCTGGTAGTGTGAAGACGCTGCACCTAATTTCAATTTTTACCCAAAGGAATTCTGAAAAAAATATCAACAGATGCCCAAAGCAAAACTTCACACCAAGACCCAGACGCGTGCGCACGGTCTCTCGAAAAATAACTCGTCGACTTTTTCAATTACTCTTTTCAAGTTGTAAATTGAAATGTTGACGCGATGGCGACAACTCGTGATGAATTCAACCAGGAAACGATGAGAAGAAGAAGAGGAAAATAGCATGAATTCGAGCAGGACTGCCGTGCAAGGTGAAGAAATCTGCTTTTTGGTGCGTGAAATGGTCTTAAAGGGGTCGGGGCTTTGGCTGGTACTATTTCAAAGAGAACTACTGCATCTCGCCGGCCTTGAGGACGTCAATCATGTCGTAGAGCTTCTTGTCTGCACCCTCGTTGATGCGCGCTGCAAGGAAGTTGACCGCATCTACGACGCCTTCCGCGTAGGTACGGCGACCGCAAACGTTGTGCTTGAACTCAAACACCACAGAGCCGTCTCCACTCTTGAGTGTGTACGTGTGCCACGCATGACCTTCGAGGGCCTCGGCGGGGACGCCAAAAGCCTGCTGGGCCTCGGACTCACGTAGCTTCTTGATATCCTCCACGTCAAAGGGATCGCCACCCTTGAGCTTGTTCAGGTACTCGACCATAGCCTTGGCCGTACCTGAAGTGTCGGCCTTGCCACTCTGGTGTGACTCGGTGATCTCGAGTCCGTAGCCGCCAAAGGCACCAGGGTACGTCGAGGCCATAGTGTCCATCATGGCCTGGAAAGCCACAATCTGCTTGCACATGTTGGGCGCAATAAGCGCAAAAAGACCATTGTCCGCGACGACCTTTTGCAAGGCTTCGCGATCGCCGCCGGTCGTGCCCATGACAAAGGGAAGTCCCAACTTGACGTACAGCTCTGCGTTGCGGTTCACGGCAGAGGGATGGGTAAAGTCGATTGCGACGACGATCTTGCCCTCGCTACGGCCCTTCTCCAGCGCTTCCTTAAGCTGCGTCTCTGCCTCGGAGCCGGGGCCCACAAGGTTCACCGTCACTATGTCATGAGAAAAGGTATGTATGTTAGCGTATGAAGTTCTTTTCCTTGTTTCATCCATTTGCGCCAGCCAACTAGCCAGCCAACTAGCCAGCCAGCCAGCCAGTCCGCCGATGATTCCGTGGTTGAAACACTCTGGATATTAGAGACAAAGAAAAAAAGCCAACCTACCTGATCCGCCATCGTCCTTCTCCACGGTGACGTCCTTTGGCATGTTCGCGCCTGTGAGGGCCACATCCGCCACTTCAAGGCCACGGCGCAGACACGCTTGTGCAATCTGCGATGGCAGATCCCGAAAAAACACGAATAACATCGCCACATGAAAGAGAAAAGTCAATTCGTACGCCATTACATAATGAACAGTGTGTCAGTCGTGCGTTTTCTTCTCCTGCTTCGCCCTCACATCGTATCGTATCGCATTGCATCGCATCGCATCGAGCTCTGCTCCCCTTCCTTCCTTCCTTCCTTCCTTCCCTCCTCTGTTCCTTGGTCTCTCTCTGCCTTCGTCCGAGGCCCTTCATCTCGCCCTGAGCACATTCCCTCTTCACATCGCATCTCTCTAATCGGACGTACCTCCTTGCCCATGTTGCCGGGCAGGCCGTTCACGACGGCCAGCACGGACGACTTCATCTTCTTCGGCGCCGACATCGCTCTCCCCGCTCCGCGTCCGCTGCGCGCTCGCTCGCTCGCCCGCTGCTGCGCGACCTTGCCGATCTGCCCAATCTCGATCTGCTCATGCTTGTTCGCCGCCTGCGCTCTGCGGCTCCGGGCGGGGGGGGGGCTCTTCTGGAGTCTCGCGGCTCCGGCGGCCGCGCCCCCGCATTGTGCCGGGGGCGCCCCCGCGCCGCGGGCTGTAAAACGCGCAGCGTATCCCCCAGGAGGCGAAGTGCGGCAAACGTGCGGCGCAAGTGCGCTAAAGACGGGAAGCCCACTTGCGCGGGCGGCCAAAGTTGACTTGGGCGGCCGGGGTCGAAGATGAGTTGGAGCGCGCGGCAGAAGCCTCTCGACGCGACGCGAGTCCGCGACGAGTCCGCGGCGCGAGAGCGAGCGCAGCGCGGGCCGCGCGCGGAGAGAGAGAGAGAGAGAGAGAGAAAGGGCCCGGGACGAGGCGCGCTTGGAGTCGGTAGCCGCCATGCCCGGCGCGGGGAGCGCCGTCGTGTGGGTTGGCGTGCTTCTCGTGTGCCACGCGGCATTCTCTGCCGTGCACTGTACGTTTGGAGCTGGCGCTGCGGCGCGTGCGGCGGACGGGCGAGGATGAGCGGCTGGCTCTCGCAAGCAAGCAAGTATGCTAGCAAGCGTGTGAGCAAGCGTTTCTGTGAAGCTTTGAAGGATGGAATGGAATGACTCACGGTTTATGATGAACATTGACGCTGCGAAGATAAGGACCTGAACGCGCTTGCGGGCATCGAGCTTGGGGCCGACGAGCTTATTCCGGCTGACGTCATTCTTGAGACCTTGCTCGGTGTCGTCGTTGCCACGGTGGGCGCTATGCTCAACGCCGGCAAGATGTTGCCCATCGATGGCTCTGTCACCTTCAACAAGGTTCGCGTTGAATCGTGGTGGGACTCTCCCAATTTTAGGATCCACAACCATCGCGCCCAGTGGCTGAGAGAGAGAATGTCCAAGTGATCGAGCACAAACAAGAGTGGATTGCACGTGTAGCGGCGTTTGTTTGTTTAGATACCAGCTACGCAATGTTGATATCCTTTTCTTTATCGATGCAAAGATGACGAATAATGTGCCTCGAGCACTTTGAGGGAGCGCGCGACGTCGTCTTCCAAGGCGGCGACCTTGATGTCTGCTGTTTCTTCTTCTTGGCGAAATTTTTCGTTTTGTTCTTCTACAATGCGATTGAGACCTTCAAGGTTGGAAGTCAGAACCGCGAGCTTGAGCTCTGTGATCATCTTTAGCAGCCCTTGCGTTTCATTGACCTGCGACGTTCATTCGTTGATTCGTTCGTTCGTTTATTGCCCAGAGCACCAAACGATACTCTGGTCAGCACTCAGTCGCTCTGCAAGTTTCCTCCCCGGGTGGGTGGGTACCTTTGCCATGCTAATAAGTCTAACCTACCACGGATGCTGCATTGGTCGTGAGCTGCAAGCGCTCTCGTTCTGCAGTCTCGCGCCCTTGAACCTGTTTTATCGCACGTCAGATATTCATTTCGGGCGCCGTGTTAGCCACCATCCATAAGAACCTTGGCGTCGTCGCCGCTCGCTCTCTTCTGCTTGTCACCTCAGCGCCACACGTACTTTGGCACTAGCAAGGATACGAAGGAAACTTTCGAGGATGGTATCTAGAGAGTCCTTGAGTTTCTGCGCAAACGCCTGCTGCGGCGAGAATCCGCTGTCGGCCATCGCCCTCGCCGCCGCTCGCTCGGTCCCGACGCCCTCGCGCTGCGTCGCGGGCCCGGCTGGTCAAGGCCAAAAGTGGCCACCTTGCGGGTGAGCAGCGCTATTGCTACAGTTTCCGATCTGCCCGGCTACTTGCGGCGGCCGTGCTGCTTGCTGTCACGTCCGTCACGCGAGGGCAGCCCTTGCGCGAGGGGACGGAGAAGCCGGCGAGCGGGGCAAAGGGGCGCAGGGAGCAGCGTTCTCCTCCTCGGCGCATTCGCCAGGTCGAGGCGGACTCATAGCGAGTCGAGGCAAATCAAGTCGAGTCGAGTCGAGTCGCCTTGGGCAGGGCCTTGCTGCCTCTGCCGCGCTGTTTCTTGCACAATACCATGCACGGGTTCTTGCTACGGCTCGCATTGAACGCGCTCGCTCTTGCACTCGTGCCTCAAGCTGCTGCTGCTGCTGCTGCTGCTGCTTCTGCTTCTGCTGCTTCTGCTTCTGCTACTTGGACGAATGAAAGATCACAACACTTTGGCTCAGCAGCAGCAGCAGCAGCAACAACAACATCAACATCAAGAATGATGAGATCGCTCGTCTCAACTCGTGAGACCGACTCGGACATTGCCAATCTTGACTTTGTCACGGACGATGTGCATGGAATCGAGGAAGAGGAGGAAGAAGAAGGAGAAGGAGTAGAGGATGGAGCTCATGCTGCGAAGATTGACGATCCGCCTCAGCAGCCGTCCCCTGCACAAAGTTCTTCCCGTAAACAGGGTGAACATGAGCAGATTCACCTTGCAGGTGTCGAAGACAACAATGTCAAACATGACAAACCAACGTTGACCACTGCAGACTCCGACTTTGCTGAAGATACGACACCTGATCAGGATGATCCAGCTGTAAGCTCAGGGGTTGCTGCGTCAGAATCGCCGCCAATGAAAAATCGAGGGCCAAAGTCGAAAGCAACCGCCCTGGGCTTGCATGCCCACGAGGACGGTGCGGAATACTTTTACACCAATGAAAAGGGAAACCCAAACAAAGCCAAGCAGGACAGGGAAGCAAAAGATTCGATTCTAACGATTGCAGACCACCTCCGCGCCTCAATCTCTGCCGATGAAACCGCACCGCATCATGAAATTCTCAAAGCTCATCAACCCAAACAACCTTTGGGCGTAGGTGATGACCTACTCTGGATGTCTAACGCGCCCGGGACCAGCTCGATCATCTTGTTCGTCTTAGTAGGTTGCACTGCTTTCGCCTTTCAACGTAGCGCGCGGCTACGATTTGCCGCTTCGCGCATCTTGGCGTGGACGCGACGCCGATTGACCTTTGTCGCGCCGAGACTCGCGGCGCGCATACGTGGACTTGTCCCCGCATCTCTAAGCTCGAGCAAGCGCTCGTCAGGGCGCCACACAGTCTCGGACTCTGCTGGAGCCAGCGGGACTGCGAACCCCTTTGCACTACCACGTGCTAAACTCAGCGACTTGCAGGATCACGTGAGCGCTCTTGCCTCGAGTGTGACCAAAAAGGCTGTAAAGTCAGAAGATGCACGCAAACACACTGAGATGCAAAGTCTCGCCCGTGCCGGCGCTCTCAAGCCTCAGCGTCGCGACGTTCCGTCGGGCTTTCGCTCCGTGATCAGCGACGAAGCCATGGAGTCTCTCTTGGGTCATCTTCCCGAACGACTTACAGCAATGAATTGGTCGTTGCTCTACGCGAGCGAGGTCCACGGATACAATCTGACGACTGCCTACCAGAAAGCGCAAGGTCATGGGCCTTTTCTCGTTGTTGTCATGGACATGAACCGCTATGTTTTTGGCGCTTTCAGCAATGAGGCGCTCACTTGCGGGCCACGCCAGTACTACGGGACGGGGGAATCGTTTATTTTTCAACTCGAGCCTGCTTTCCGTTGCCATCACTGGAGTGGCGGGAATAGCCAGTTTGTTTTATCCACAAAAGACATGCTCGCCTTTGGCGGCGGAGGCCACTTTGCGCTCTTCCTAGACGCGATGTTTGAGCAGGGCTCAAGCGAAGCAGGTTCGACAACATTTGAGCCATACGAAGGTCTTGCGAGCAACCCTCGCTTCAAGTGCTGTGCTGTGGAAATCTGGGGATTCACTTCGCCCATGCTTTCTTCACCGAAACGCCGCGCAAGACCATTTCCGACTTTTCGGTAAATGTATACAGCTGTTTTCTTTATTTTTTTTTGTGCCGTCGTTTCTTGATTTTTGTTTTAGAGAATCAGCCTCTCCGTGCTACACGATTGATTTTGTACATTTGAAGGATCTGCTATTTCTATCTAGGCCTAGGCCTAGACGGGAAGAAACCAATCGCTGCAGAAAGACAGACATCACACGGCCCAAGCACGCATCCACGCATGGTAGAGTAACCCGCCATGCATGGGGCGGCCTATTCTCGCAGCGTTGGGTCAGTTTCTACTTTCGTGGTAAGCGCGAAGAAAGCGCGCCCTGAGACGCCATAGACGCGCAGACAGACAGACCCCGGGCCCGCGTGGCGGCGCGGACGGCGCGTACGCACGCCGGGATGGAGGCGAACCTGGAGAACGGGGATGAAGACTCGATCCGCCGCCAGCAGCAGGATCGCTGGCTCCGGAACAGGAACAACGAGGATGACGATGAGGGGAAAGAGCAACCTCGAACATCCACGGCGGCGCACGCTGCGCAGCGCGACGTGGACGACGGCGACGACACACCTTGAGGCAGAGTTGCGCGACGTCCTCGACCTTCTGGGGCCGTACTTTGGCGAAAACGCTCGTCGCGCAAGCGCGAGGGGTAACCTTGCCGCGAGAGCGCGTTTTCTCTTTCATGTCAGCGCTATTCGCCAGTCTCTGCGCGAGGCCGAGCAGCATCTTCAGACATGTCTCCAGCTCTGCTAACTTGACCTTCAGCTTCGGCAGCATCAGGAAACGCAGCAAGCCCAGGACGATGCCGTGACACTTGGCGAAGACGCGCACGACGATGAAGATGCACGGGACGACCTAGTCCGTGTGCTTGGGGCTCTGCACGAGCGTGGTCTCCTCGACGACGATCCAGAAGAAGTCGTCTCTTTTCTTCAGGAAAACCCTGACGTGGATATCGACGCGGTACTCGAAGGCCAGCTGGGCACGCGCCGTCAGCGTCGGGCGCTAGAGCGTCTAACGGTCAATCTCATCAAGGTCGAAGAGGCCGAGGCCGCCTCGCTCCCAAGTGAGCAGGTGAACACCTCGGCCCCTTTGCAGGTTCTCGGCGAGGGCCAATTTGGTCAGGTTGTTCTGGGCCTGTTCAAGCGCGACGATGGCGCCGAAGTTGAAGTTGCAATCAAGCGTGTCAAGCCACATGGTCTTCGCATGCAATTTCAGAGTTTAAAGAGATAATTAGTGTCCTTAGTGTCTCCCAAAAAATAAGCTGAATGCAAAGTTTGACTTCATCTTCAATTGCATCTCCAACACCAACCTTTAGTAAAAATTCTAATTCAACATCCACTTCAGCACGAGGTGAAAGGCGGCATGACGGAGCGAAAAAACGTCGTCTCGCGAGCTGCTGCAGTAGTCGGCCAATTGTTTATGCCCGTCTTTTTTCTTCACGAAGAGCTGTCTTCCGCTCTGCTTCTTATCTGAGAGCCAATCTGCCATGCGCTTATGAATGAGTACCATCGCCGCCTCGATCGACATAAGAGATTGCTCGCGTCGTCGACCATATCCTCCGTATCATCTTGGTCTAATCGCAGAATTGTACTTAGTTGCTCGACACTCAGCGGTTCACGAGCAACTACGATTGGCGCCAGGAGCGTCTTGTACCTCTTCCCCCCGCCAATCTTTTCTTGTAGGCGCTTAAAGTAGCGTCTTGGTGCGAGATGTCCTGCGAGATCAGCAGTCCACCTCGCTTCTCCTCGTGCATCCGCTTCAGGGTCTCGGGTAGAAAGCTCGCCCAGAGAAAGAGACTTTCGGATCGCTCGGAAAGAATCTTGGCGCAAGAAGCAACGTCTTTCTGTTCCACGATATCTCCGTTGTCGCATAAAAGATGTTCGATGTGTTTTTCTATGTCGCGAAAGTTCTGTACGTCCTTGAGCTCCAGCACCTTAAAATCAAGGTTGTTGTTGGCGATTCCGCGCTGGATCTCGCCTTCAGGACGTGTGCTCACGACCAAACTGAGCCATTTTGGCATCATATCCTTCCACATGCAAACGACCTTCCGCAAAACATCGTCGCTCTTGCTGCACTCGTCGAGAGCGTCGAGTATGACCACTTGTCGCATCTGGTCAGAGCCGAGCTTGTTCAGAGGATCGACAAGAATTGTCTTGAAAATATCCGCCAGCGTCTTTTCGCGAAGACCCTCAAAGTTTACTTCTTCGAGTGCTTCAGGGAAATGAGGCACGGTTTGACACAGTTGCCAAGCAATGCTTAGAATTGCTTCAGCATGTGACGCCGCGGTCCCATCATCGTGTCGAAAGAAATGGTACGCTGCCACCGAGATAGGCTGGCGCTCCTTTTTGCTTCGACGCCACAAGCTACGTACAAGTGACGACTTTCGACGCGACTCGGCGCGTTCATCAGCCTGGCTCTTTTCGACATCTTCGTCAGTTTTCAGAGCGCCTCCACGGTGGCAAAGCTCGGCCATGATGACGCTTTTGCCGACGCCGCCGTCGCCCACAAGAATGAAGACGGCACTTTGTTTCTTGTCATACCAGTCGCAAAACTCGTCAATGATCCAGCTCCGCGTGCCGAGGGTGAAGTTGTCCGCCTTGCCCTTGGCCCATGCCTCTGAGCTGCACGGATTTAGGCGGGGATAGATGTCGCACAGCAAAGGGGTGAGGTCCGATGAAGGCTCAGGGGTCTCGATGCGCATGTGAATGGCCTTGGCGAGACGTTCGATCGCCTTGTCCGAAAAACTGCCATTCGGACATTCGGAAAGATCCACCGGTGCTTGCCTTGCGAGAGCGAGCTTGAATCGGCCGGTCCACCCCGTTGCGGGCTTGGTCATGTCCGGCTCTAACGCAGCAACCACGGTCTGGTTGAAGCGTTTGCTGCTGGCATATTCAAACTCCTTGAGACAGTTGTCTGACCGATCGATCACCTGTGTTGATCTTTTGCATGTACCCTTCGGTCGCAAGGACGAGGAATACTGTGGACGAGTCAATGCCTTCAGCCATACTTCCGTGAAGACTGCCTAATACTTGCTCGGCATCAAACCAGACGTCAATGTCGTAGTCGCGGAGTCGCAACGCGAGTTCGATGGCCATCTTGTGCACCCATTTGTCTTTGCCCCATTGGTGCGAGAGGAACGCGTGAAAGCTCCGGTGTCGTGGCGCACCTGCGGCACGGCCTTTCGCGGCAAGAGCTTCGGCCACCACCTCATCAGCGGTGTCCATTGTGGGCTCACAAAAGTTGATGAATAAGTCGCCGGAGGTGTACCAGGCAAGCGCGCCCGTCCAGTCCTTGGTATCAGCCATGGCTTCGTCGATGAGGATGGGCACAATTGAGCTGGGGAGGACCTTTGCCACTGCCTCGACGAGCATCCAATTGGCTTGGAGTGCCGTACTCACGAGCAGAAGAGCGGACTCGTCGTTGTCATGCGCTCGCTCCGTATCAGTTCTCCATAAAGCTTGACGACGTTTCTTTGTAAACGACAATGTGTAGGCCTACACCGGGCCAAATTGAATTTATAAAACATTGGAAAGCAAGAGTTAAAATTACATTTACGTCTTTACGCGTTCGGGCCAAATGGTTTGGCGTATTTCCGAAGAAGAAACTAAAAAAGGAAGACGATGGCGACGACGATAATGATGAAGGTGATGGTGCAGTCCCGGTGTACGACTGGATTGCATTTGAGACATTTTTCAAGATCGTCTAGACCGTTCGCGTCCCAGATCCGAGCCTTTGGGGCGGTAGGAGGGTCAAGGCCGTGAGGAAGACGCAGCCCGTGAAGCGCGCGCACGCTCGGACGCGGACCTTCGCACAGCTTCCGGCGCCGCAATACTCACACCACGATGACGCGGAAGCGGCGGACCGAGACGGCTCGAGCTGCTGCTGCTGCCGCCAGCAGCATTGCCACGCGTGTTGCTCGCTGCGAGCTGCAAACTCATCTTCTCGAGCATCTTGGGATGCGACATACTCAATTCTGCGCGCGAAGGTGCCTCATCGTACACTGTAACGTTGATCAAATACAATGTGCAAATGCTGAACCAAACAAAAAGGGGCGTGAATACCTCCATCCACGTGAGCGGCTCACCCGCGGCGTCAAACTTGATGACCAGCAAGACTTGGAAAGCGACGAGTGGCGCGAAGATCACCAACATGACAACGACGACAAGAAGACTGTCAGAGATGTCTTTGCGTGTGTACAGGCTCTGTGCAAGAGTCACAAAGAGAAAAATAAGGAGCTCGCCTTCGAAAACCCAAAGCGGAATGAGCACCACAGCAATGGATACGGAGACATAGCGATCCAGGTACAATGGAAGCGTAATGGCAAAAACTGTCACGGGAAGCCACACAGAAAACATGAGCACCAAATAAGGCGTCTTGAAATCGTCCATGTCTTCGTGCGCGCCACACCATCGCAAAACTGGGCTCAGTGCGAAAATGAGCAACATGATCCAAAAGGGCGAAAAGATGGCCATCCAAGGCCACGTCGTTGACGCTTCCACTCGCATGCCAATAAAAATCACAAAGAGTACCAGACTCACATAAAGTACAATCCCGCTACACATTGCAACTGGCTCTTCCCGAAAAACCTTGTGCATCCAAAACTGGATAAAACCCCGATAATTCGAATACATGCCATAAAATAAAGAGTCCGACTTGGATGACCTGAGATACAAGACCGCGCCCATCAAGATTCCCACCGCGAAAAGACCAAAGAGGAAAAACAGAGGCGCCATGATCACCCAGATGCTTCCGTCGAGACGGCCGTCCATGCTCAACGCCACTAGAATGAAGAGCAGCAATGGGCAAATTCCAATCATGGGCGTTGTGAGATCCCAAGATATGGCCCGAATGCGTCGCTCCGTACGCGCTCGGAACGCAGATATCTCTCGAATTTCCTCGTTGATAATCACCTCCATGGCTGCAAGTCGAACACGCTCTTCGTAGTCGTATATCAGCTGCAAATATACCGCCTTCTCACGGCAAGGTGCATAATGCCCAGGAGTAGCTTGCGCGTCGGCCTCGTTAACCGTAGCTCGGTCTGTGTCGGGCGCTGGAGTCGCTGCGGCAGATGATGAGGATCTTCGAAGACTTTGCGCCCAAGCAGGCCGAACGACGGGCGAACCACCAAAGGGTCTCGACCACGACGGCCAAGACGGACTCGCCGCTGGAGATGATGTGGTCGTCGCAATCTGACTTTGGCCCTGATGCTCGCTCTGCTGGCTCGACGTCGATGAGATTGGAGGCAAATCGGATGTGCTATCATTTTCCAAATCAGCCGAGGACGTCAGCAGTGCGCCAGAACCAAAGCCGCGCTCGAGATCAAGATCTGGTCCATTTCGAGGGCCAGCAGTGCTGAAAGGAATTAGCGAATGGGGCATGGGAAAGTCTTGCATGGCCCCAGAGGACAGGCGCGGGCCCGAAAAGTCGAGAAATAAAAGACGACGCCAAAGCCGGGGATCGTCTGAGGCCCTTTGGAGCGATGAGCAGGTCATGGATATTGAAAGAAGGTCGCGTGCTTCGAGGAAGACAAGAAGCTTGGCAATGAGTACTTGTTGCGGCACTTCGACAAGTCGGCTTACGAGAGACTTATTTGTGTCCCCCTTTCGCGCACGTTTCGAGCGCGCGCGGCGTCCATGCCATCGTTTGCTTCCCAATGCACCTTCCGAACTTGCGTCTCCACCTTCGCCCTCCCCAGCTGCAGAGGTTTTCTCCCCAGAGCCTGACTGTTTGCGCTCTAGACTTTGCTGTGAAGGGGGTTCTGCAGGAGGAGGACGCGCCGCAGACGCCAACTTTGCACTCACCACGCTACTGCGTCTGCTGCCGATGTAGCTGTTGTCGACTCCAAATGGAGTATCATTGTCCATGGTTGTGTCAGCTGTTGACGAGCCAGATATTGTGTCGGGACTCTCGTCATGACGAAGATCGGTCTCTGCATGTTCACCCGATGGCAAGGGCCCGAGCTCGAGAGCCATAATTTTGTCGTGCCAAGGTTACCAAAAAAATAAAGAAGCCCTTTCTTCTTCTCCCGTTGCTTACGTTGACCGACGTAGGCCGCCGCAAATATTAAAGACGATGTTAAATGTTCCGCGGCCTTGTCTGCAGGATCTTGATCGTGTACCGACTGCCGGTAGGTTAGGATGAGATAAGAAGATGAAAAGAGAGAGAGAGAGAGAGAGAGAGAGAGAGACTTGAGAGAGCCTTTGGGGGAGGGATCGGCCGCTTCCGCTCTCCTACGAGGCGTGGCGCGCGCGCGCGTCCGGCAAAGGTAGTTCTCAAGGAGTATCGGAGCGGCGTGCGAAGTCGTCCTCGTATGGATCAAGAGGCTCGACAAGGTTGTGAGCGCAGCTGCTCGTTTGCTCGCTCGTTCGTTCGCTCGCTTTACACGTTGGACCAAAAGGAGGAGGGGTGGCAAATGGCCACCGCCTCGCCTCGCCTTGCCTCGCTTCGCTTCCCTTCTGTTTGTTCTCGGCGCGCGAGCCAGTGCGCCGTCAGCCAGCGAACGTCAGAAGCTAGCCCCTCCTCTCCCGCCCTGCCTCGTCGGCTTGGCCTTTGGCCGGAGCCGCCTCGGCCGCGCGACTGAGGGACGCCGCCGCGGCTACGTAGTCGTTTCGGCTTTGATACCCGGGCCAAGTAGACGATCAACGTGAAGCGCGTGTCCTGACTACAAGTTCTTTGAGCGAACTCTTGATCTCTGCGAGCGAACTCCTGGCAAGTCGGCGTCAGCTAATCGCGCGAGCTCAGGCTCGCGCGAAGCGTGTTTCTCTTGTTCACATGGAGATCGCGGCGACGCGCGACCAATGGATTTTCGCTACAAGATAGGCTCGCTTCTGGCGTTCTTGGTGGCGGCCCTTCGATCGGAGTTCATGCGTCGCTCGAACAAACAAGCCTCTTCTCTTCTTTCAGATTGTTGGCGCGAGAACGACTCGAAGACTCGAGACTCTGAGCGAGGCTTACTGCGTGCCTTGCAACGTCCGCAGCACGCCCAGTGCGCTGTCTCTTTTGCGACAACGTCGGGCAACAAAGCATAGTAGTTTGCGTGCGCTTGCCACCTACCTTTGCGAGAAGCGAAGGATTCTCGAAGGCAGCCTCAGCCCAGGACGCGGGTCTGTTAGAATTACTGGCTATCCCCAGGTTCAAATCAAGAGGCTGCCGACGGCCCATGCGTGGTTTCGAGGTACGTTCTGGCGCTCGCGACTTGGTAAAGGCCTTCAAAAATGCCAGGTCTGCTTGCGTTTCTGAGGCGGGCTTTTGATCGTCCGACTTGCATTTCTTCTTCTCGCACTCATCTTCACACGGAAATAGTGTCAAAAGACCTTGCTCAATGGCGTCATACACAGAAGAAGCCTATGCGTGATCGTGTTAGCATATTGCAAGCTTGACTCACAACAATTTGTCCTGCACGTACCAATCCAATCTGCTCGGCATCCACGCACATGCGAGGGACACAGGGAGTTAGCGCCAATGACTTACTTTTCATGCCTAAAAGTCGCGCATGACCGAAATTAAAGCGTCAACCTACCTTGCTCAGTCGCCGATAGCGTGGAATTTGAGCCACTCGGCATGCTAACTCCAGTTGATCTCGTGTCAGCTGCAGCGATGCAACTCGAATGAAGGCATTCCTCTTACGGATCGAATCGCACTCCGCGTTTGGTATCGAGTAGAGCTGAGCGAGTTTCTCCAGAACATTCTGCTCTCGTTTCTTGAGGGCTTCGGCATCCACTGTAGGCACGATTCGTTGTTGCTTTTTCAACTGCGAGCTGATGAGTGATTGCTCTTGTTTCGCCTGCGAGGATGGCGCCCTCAAGCAAGAGCTGGTGCTCTTTGACAGAGTTGTCGAGGGGGAGATCTGCTTTGCCACATTTGTTATTAACGCAGACGTCGACTTTGCCGCCGCCGTTATTGTCGTGCATAAGGTAGCATCATTTCCATGCAAAGCATCGCTCCTTTGCAGTTCGCACTCCTTCCCGGGCGGTCTTGGCTGCAATTCTGGGCTTGTTCCCAGCGGCTGTACGATACAAGACTGTTCTTTGCAACTTTTTGCCTTTGCTGCAAGCCGCGAGGTCATCTGGTGGTGTGCGCGCTGTGCTTTTCCTTTAGCTGACTTTGACCTTGTACTCAAGTTTGCTGATTGCGAAAGCGCAGGCTCTTCTTGCATAATGGCGGGCGTCTCCTTTGCTTGCGTAATGGCGGGCGTCTCCTTTGCTTGCGTTATGTGTGTCTCTTTTGAGGCGCATGAGGTGCTTGCGGAGAATGGAGATTGTTTTTCCTTCGCCTGACACGAAGTTTTGGTGGCGCATGCTGATCGCAATGCGCTTTCAGAGTGAGATTGAGGTTGCCTTGTTCTGTGTGTTTGTCGTGCGATGTGCTTTCCGGATCCATGTTTCGCGCCTTCACATTTCGTGTCGCCTGCATCCGGCGAGTCACTTGACCCCTGCTTCAGATCATCCTTGTGCAGCGGCGTGGACGTAACGCGCGTACAAGAAAGCATTGAGCTGTTTCCCTTTTTTTGCTTCGTTGTCGTGGTGCCGCCGACGTGTCCGTCAACGCGCGAGCATTTCTCCTGGTGCACGGAAGGGTGCACGGAAGGCAAGGACTGCATAATCTGTTCCAGGCCTGCCCAAAGCTCAGGAGGCAGAAAATGCGTAGGAGGCGGCGGTGGAATGCAATGCGCATGCTTCGTTGTGGTCGACTTGCAGCGCGAAAAGGACGGTTCTTGTGGTGGCGAAGCGTGCGCGTTTGGCGGCACCTTCGCGCGGGAGAAATCACAGAGAACAGATTCTGAGGGCGGTAGCTGACAAGCACGGGCACTCGATTGACCTAACGTTTGTTCATGCACTGCTTTGCTTGGCTGTGAATCCATTTCGAAGCGTGATGCCATGTTTCCATTCTTGTTTTGCGACTGGGATGCATCATTTCTTCGTGTGGCAGGTTCTGGCAGCTGTGCTGGTGGGTCTTCGTGCGCGTCTCTGGTGTTCGCCTTTGCTACGGAAGAGCTGATTGGCCTCTCGGAACTTTGAGACAGTGACATGGCTTCTGGACACGTGTAGAGGGGAAATGTACTTTTCGAGAGCTCGCAAATGGTGTTTTACAATCCCACCCCCGATACCGCCGACGGCGCTTAAAAGCTTGGTCGAATGCAGAAGTAACAGAACCAGCACCACCAGTACCACCAGCACCACCAGCACTACCACCAGCAAGCAACGACGGCGATGTTGGTCGCCTGAGCGACAAGATATCTTTGAAATGTTTCAAATGACCTTGACGATTTGAATCCAGGACTTGCACTAGTACAATTACTACTACTTGGGCACGTAGGATTTGTAAGGGAGATTTCAAAAATTAGTCTTGTCAATGAAGCTGAAGGCCGGGAGAAGCTCTCTGCGCCGCGCAGTTCTTTGCACGCCATGGACATCGCGACATCGCGACCCGGACGGATTCCAAAAAAAAAATAGAATGATGCGAGACGAGCACGTAGCAAGTCAGCGAGCGGCGCGTGCGTGCAAAAGGCGGCGTATGCAAAAGACGGCTGCGATCGTGGCGCGTGAGGATTCATGCGCTCCGTTGCAGGAAACCCTCCTTTCCTAAAAGTTCAGAGTGGGACTTGTGGAACTTCGGACTCCTTCCCATAAGAAATGGTGATGGCGATGATTCGCGACCTTTTTCGCGCGGAGGGCCGAGCATGGCGACACGGCAAAGAAGCGTGCTTTGTTCCCTTTGTGTAGAGGAAACTGACGAAACAGAATCGGGCGACTCCGGCCCGCCTCTGAACGCTTTTCGAAGGTTCCTCTCACAGCAGCATTTTCACGATGGACTGTTTGAGGATGGCAACTCGCAGTCGGAGGCTCGTTTGGCACGTGGGCGGATTACCATACCATCTAGATGGTGGGCCAAATGTACCCGTATACCCGTACTAGGGTAGGAAAGCGGACCCGTGGAGGTTTTGTTTGTCCTTCCGTGGGATCTGGCGCAGGGTCTCTTGTCGCTCTCCATTAACGTCTATGTTTCGGAATCGCCTGGTGTCCTGGATATCATTGATCGGACCGCTCGTCAGTTGCCCAACGTTCCATTTTCCCCTGGCGGCGGAGGCAGGCATCTCCCGTGCCTCCGTGTTCGCGCAAAAATGATGCGCATGCTACGCTATAATTGTAGACCGTCTGCGACTGCTCCCATGATTTCGTTTTGAGCGGGATGGACCCGGGAGAGGCTTGTGGCCGCCGCCGGCTGGGCGCGGCACGGTATGGCTCACGCATAGCATGCGTGCCTTTGCCTAGATGCCCTCTCTCACTGTTCCGTGCATTGCATGCACGTCCAGCCCGGCACCACTGCTGCACTGCATCCGGGCTCGAATCGTCCTTCTTTCCTCAGCCCTTCGCACAGCACAACACAACACAACACATTACAACACAAGCGAGGAAAGAACAAACGTCACGGCGGTCTGACAACCTATGAAGAGTGGTGAGGTCGTGAGGTGGCTGCTTGGATGCTGTGCTGCCATGCTGCATTTCCTTCCCGGCTCTGCCCGCCGCCATCGTAGACAGCGCAGCACACGGCGAGAAAGGTGCCCCTGCGCAACGCGGAGATGTGGTGAGAAAATGACGCATGGCGGTTTCTCTGCCAGCTTCCTTTGCTTGTGGGAGGAAGAAGAAGAGGAAGAAAAGGAAGAAGAAGTAGAGGAAGAGTTAGGAAGAAGGGAAGGGCGGCCGGGCCTGCTTCGAGGGCGCCGTCGATTCTTGAATACTGGTCACGACTCCGTCCATGCCTGCCACAGCCAGCTGCAGCCTTTGTCTATGATTAGCCTCGCTCATCGATTTGCCCGAGCAAAGCGCATGGCCATTGCACAGCGAGTTCGACGCATGACATGCAGATGCATGCATGCTTTTATGCACGTAGCGGGGTTGGGTGAATAAATAAATAGTGGCAGAAACGCGACGCGAATTTCGCGGAATTCGGGCGAGCCTTTCTTTTTTTCGCTCGCGACGGCCTTTCATCGATCGAGGGCGACTGAGCGACGTCCCGACGATCGAAAGAAGAAGAAGTTCCGTCGACGCGCTCAAGCTCGATCCGCTTTCGAGTTCGACTTTATCAGGAGCGCCTGGGCCTTGGGTTTTGTGTGCGTGCATCGCGTATATCCTGACGACAGGGTAGGTTGCATCAATCTGTACCTTCTACTTTGGAGCCGAGGGCGGCCCAAGCTACCTGACTGAGCCTGAGGAGGAAGAAGGTCGCCAACGTCTCCAGGCGGCCCGGAAGCGGGCCTTCAACGGCCGGGTTAGCGCGGCGGGCAGGAAGCAGCAGCACGCGGGCCTTCCTGGATTCACTTGTGTTTACTTGTTTTGACTTGGAGCCGTGACCTCCGGGTCCTCGCGCTGCGGTGCGTTGGCAACGACATCGCGAGGCTGTGGCTTTCTTTCTTTCTTTCTTTCTTTCTTGCGCAAGAGGAAGGAAGGGACCGCGAGACGCGAAGCAGGCATAGGCTGTTTCGTTGGGCCTGCTAGGCGAGGCGAGGCGAGGCAAGGCATGGAGGCATGGCAGTGGCGGGACCCGGCCATCCTCGACCGTTACAGCCAAAAACAATGCACAACTAGCTCGGTCTGGACAGTGAGACCCTTCAAGAGTCAAGGCTAGGGTAGTAGCCGGACCTAGACGGGGCCAATTTGGTTTCACGTTGGTGCGGAAGTTTCGATCATGCCGTTGTGTCCCGACAGCGAACGCAGGCCACGACGCTCAGGCTCGCGCGCACTGATACGTCCACGCCTACGCTGAGGAGGTACGTAGCTCAATTATTTTCCTCTCTGCGCCTCGTAGTTCTGGTAGCGCAGAATGGGCATCGATCGATCGACAATGGCAACTGAGATATCGCGCCATCTCACGACCACTGCAGATGGCACGCTCTTCTTCGAGTGCTCGTGTATTCATGCATGGCGGTCGGAGCGAACCGTGATTCTCTATTCGCCACAACCGCGACACGATTGCGACCGTAGTTGGTATTGGGGTAAACGCACGGGTCCACTCGAGTCGAGTCGGGTCGGGTCGGGTCGAGCGAGCGAGCGAGAGGCGAGGTGTATTCATCGAGAAAAAAAAATTGATCCATACATGCCTCAACGGGTCTTTTGGCCGACGACTTGCTCGAACCCGAGCTTGGTGCGACTTACAACTGACAGCTGGAACATGGGCGAGACAGAATCGCTTTGGACTCAAAGCTCGACGACTTCTCAGGCTCTCAACGGCCATGCGAGCCTCATCTCTCCCCCTTTGCGCTTGGCAAGAACGGATGGTTTCATCTGCATTTGGCGCTCGACTCAACTCCCCACTTGCGCTGTGATGTGGAGAAGGTGGTCATTACGCAGTGCGCAAGGGTATCGCACGGGGTTTGGCGGAGGCAGAGTGGCCCGCGCCGTTTCTTTTCTCGAAATCGACTCCTCCTTGACCGAAGCTAAACATAAGGTATACCCTAGCCGATCCTAGGCCGGGCGATTTACAGACGGAGATGAAAGATGCACCGGCACCTAGATCGCGTCCTTTGAGGTGGGTGAGTGACTCCAGCACTGCAGCAGGGCAAACTTGCTCGCTTGTTCGTTCCGACACCACACCAGTGCGACGCCAGGCGCCACTCTCCCGTGCTTCCCTCTACTTTCTCCATAGCTTGGTGCCAAAACTCGAGCTGTTGCGCGGTCGCAGCTTTTTTGTTTTCGACCAGCTTCTGGTTATCTTATCTTGCGAGCCGCCTTTCGTGTCCCGAGTATTGTGTCTCAGAAATATTGGGCCGAGTCAGTCTCGCGGAAAAATACTGTCACTCGATTGTTTTCATTTTTCGCGGAGCGAGCCAGCTCTTCGAAAGGTGAAGTGCTGAAATCTACGTCGGTGCTTTTTTTCTTTGTTTTTAATTAATTAATTTATTTATTTATGAATCCGTGAATCAGTGAATCTCGCCCTGCCAATCAGACGAGGAAGAAGAAATCAGTGTATACCATCCTGCGGTCTGCCAGACTCTGGATGGATGGTTGCTTAGATAGTTGCTTGGTTGGCAGTGATTAGGTGCTGCTGCGGCGCTCGAATCAACCTGGTTCCTCCTCTGACGAAACTTTTTCGATAGATTCGTTGTGAACCAGCAGCTGGGCCAAAGCTTACACTATACCTAGCTAGCTGCCCTTCTGCACGCAGCTGCAAACTGCAGATGCGTGCCTCGTGTCAAAGCGCGGCGGAGCGCTAGGTGGCGGCAGTCCAGTCGTGGATGCGCCGGTCGACCGAGCTGATTTTTGATGGACCTCATCGAGTCTGGGCATGACTACGCTGTGGGTAGGGCCTTCCCCAAAGTCGCTACCGTTACAACGCATCCTACGATCGACATCTCGATGCTCCGTGTAGTTGGTTGGTTGGTTGGTTGGTTGGCTGGCTGGCCGTCACGGTACAAAGTAGCTGGTACGTCACATCACCCAGGCTCCAGTATTTCCTCCTGCCTCTCTGCTCTGGCAGAGAAGCAGGCACGGTGGCTCGAGGCAGCGAACTTGCCAGCCAGCCAGCCAACCAGCCAGTCTGCGAGCCTGCCAGCCTGTTTGCTTTCTGACTACTTCGACCGTCTACTCGGTTGCTCGCTTCCGCGTGCTCGCCAACCAGAACCTAGGCTAGTTAACTATCAGAAGAGCTCCGGTGTGGAGCAATAGTCAATGTGAAATTATCAGTCTTGCCATCAGTGACGCTGCTCCGCATCCAGGTCGCACCGTGGCCCGGAGCAACCGTCCAGTGAGTGCATCGATGTTTGTGCTGGCTGCTCGGAGGGAGCGATGAAACAATTGAACGCCAGGTATGGCCAGCAGCAAACCCCAAACTCGTCTCGGACCGAGTCACCGCACCTTGGCCGTTGAGCCTCCTTGCTCGAGCTTTGGTGGCGCAGTTGCAACCCAACAAGTCACCGCCTTTTCTTTGCGGCTGAGTTTCCGTCTCGCCTTCTCTCTCTACAGGCACGCGAAGGCGGCCGCGAACGGGCGTGTGCCGTGGCAGGAAGGACTCGCCAGGCAAAACCGACTGACCGTCTGCAAGCTCGTTTCCCCCGCCTGGCGTCTGCGCGTGGTCCTGCTCGCGTTCGTACACCGCTTGTTTGGCTGCCTGTGTCGCCTTACGTCTGCTTTGCGGTTCGTTAGTTTGTTCACACAGAGGCAGCGATCCCGTTCAAGCTAGAGGTTAGACAGAGGCCGACCGGCCACGCAGGCACGTCACCTCACGCCAACCCGCCCCCTCTCCCTTCCCTCTCCCGCCGCCGCGCCGCGCAAAGCCAAGCCGGGCCAAGCCGGGCCGAGCCAAGCCAAGCCAAGCCAAGCCGAGCGAGGCCCTGCCGTGTCTCGGAGAGCGCATGAAAGACCTGCCGGGGCGGTCCAGTGAGTGCGTGAGTGCGTGAGTGCCGCGTCTCCCCCCCCTCGTCCCCTTCTTCCTGCTCGCGCGCTCCGACTCCGCTTCTTCGTCCCGCGTCCTGCGCCTGCGCGCCTGCCGTCCACCTCGCCGAGGCTGGCTTGCCGTCGCTACCACGGCCGGGCTCGCGTCGCCCTGCTCGTCGCGTGCCGCGCCGAGGATAATAAAGCAAAGCAAAGCAAAGCAAAGCAAAGCAAAGCAAAGCAAAGCAAAGCAAAGCAAAGCAAAGCAGAGGAAAACAGAGGAAGGGAGAATCCGCGGCGGCTCTTCCTCCGAGGCGGCGCAGGAAGAAGAGAGGCGCGAGTTCTACTCCGGCCGCCGGCGCGATCCTGCCAGAAGCGAAGAAAGCACGCGCGGCTGACTGACGCGCACCCCCGAATCCGCCGGCCCGCGCACCGTTCACGCTCGATCTTTGCGACGCGGACTCGAGGCGGCGGCGGCGGGAAACGGAGCGAAACCGAGAGGCGCGCCGTTGCGCGTGGAAGCCGGGTCGACGCGCCTGGCCTCGTGGCGTCCTGCGCATTCGCCAGCGAGGGGCCGTGCATTCTTTCTTCGAGGTGGGTAAGCCGGTCTGAGCGACCCGCAGCAGAGCATCAACCCGTTCGAAGGCCCTTGACGCTTTGACGCGTAAGCCCAAAACGCCACACGCGACGAAACGCTGCGTCGGTCCCGCAAGGTTTTTTGTTTGTTTGTTTTTTGGCGGGCTTCGTCTTGGAGTCTGCGCCTGAGCCTACGCCTTCTTTGCTTGGACGCTGGTCTGCCTGGTTGCCTCGACAGCTCTTGATTTGTGGTCCGCGCAAACTAACCCGAGGTCGCAGAAGGAGGACGGAGCTGTTTGTCATTCTGCTCGACTGATTGACGCAAACACTCGAGGGAAGGTAGACGGACCCAAAGCCAAACCAAGCCAAGCCAAGCCAAACCAAGCCAAACAGTCTGTTTTACGCACGAACACACAAGCGGTGACGAACCAGAAAGCGCAAAGCGAGGACAGGTGGGCCGACGACCCGCCTACCTTGCACGAGCGGCAGACAGACGGACACGTGTGCAGACAGACAGACAGACAGACAGACAGACAGACAGACAGACAGACAGACAGACAGACGCCTTTGTGCTCTCACAATGAATCAGGAGCTCTTTAGTCGGTTGAAGCAAGTCTTGCAGCAAGGACCCTCACAAGAACTGCAGAACGGACAACAACAACAATATCAACAACAACATCATCAGCAACAACAGCAGCAGCAGCTCGAGCCGCTCGAACAGAAAGTGGAGAAGTTCGCACCTGCTTCACCTGCGTCAAACACTGGGAGCAAGGAGGAGTCCAAGCCGAAGCCACATGCTGGCCTCATCGAGCTGTTGAGAAAGGCGTCATCTTCTTCGTCCGCCTCTACTACGAAATCCAAGGTCAAGGCAGAATATAACAACAACACAAGAATCGAAAGTGAGCCTTCAACTGCGACGCACTCTCCAAATTTGAGCTCATCAAAAGAAGCTGCATTTTACATTAGCGGTTGCAACAACGGTAGAGCGCAGTATGACGACGTCAAACTTGAGACATTGGCGCAGCACCAAAGAGGAGAAACGACATTGCGTAATGAAAAGGTGACTTCAGCTGCTCAACCCACCTCGAATTCCACGTCCTCAGACAGTGCCTTGAAGGCATTTGAGGAATGGATAAAACAGCGCCAAGTTCCTCAGCTGCAAACGAAGCAGTCAATCAAAGAACAAATGCCCTCACTCCGCACGAATTTTAAAGAGAGCAGGGAGTCCGTTTCAAGTTCGCAATCGCAATCACAAACAAACTCACAACAAAATGCATCGGCGATGGGGCGAACGGTAGTGCTTCCCGATTCTCTTTACGGAAAGGATACACGCAGTGCAGAAGATCGGGCTCGAAAATTCTCGCAGCTGTCTCAAGAGCCAAGCTTGCAGCAATCACAAGAACAACAACAAAAACAACAACAAAAACAACAACAACAACAACAGCAACAACAGCAACAGCAGCCGCAAATGCATCCGCAAATGCTGGCCGCGCAGGGCCTGTGGAATTCTCATCAGCAACAGTCCGCATCGCAGATGCAGGACCGCCAGCCCGGCCAAATGCAGAACTCGCAGCACGTGTTTTTCGCTGCCCCAATGCCTGGGATGATGGCTTTGAATGGACAGCCAACGCACGTCATGGGAAACTGGTTTCCTAGTGGCATCATGATGCATCCTGGCTTCCTAACGCAGGCCACAAAGTCCAACGCTGGTATCAACGAAAGTAATGAAAGTCTGGCGCTTGGCATGTACCTGAGTCAAGTGCAACAACAGCCGCAGCAACAGCAACAACAGCAGCAGTCAACGTCCTTGATTCAAGCTCAAATGCAGCTCCTGCAAGCAAATGCATGCGTGGCCCAGGGAAAACCCCTCTCTGACATGCCTCGTTTCATTCCTGCCTCTCAGCCGCTGCTGGAGCTTCTCAGTAGCGAACGAGCCCCGAGCATGCACGTGCGACACAATACGCCGTTGCCTCCCCGATGGCTAAATGTCGAAGTGCTTGTTGCGTTTTCCGTTGATTACAGCAGATCGACCCCGGGCAACTTTGTCTTCACTTCGGACATCATTGAGAAAGGCTTTCTTTTTCATTTCATGAAGCGCACAAAGTTCCATTCCCTGACGCCCAAACAATACCGTGCCGCTGTACGCAAGCTTGTATCGGACTGTCGACCAGGTTACAGCAACGAAGATCGCGAGAGCTTGCCTAAAGAGTTGCTCGCGCGGCTGCGGGATCATGTCGAGTTCGTCGGACGGTCTCACTGGGGCTTTAAACGTTTCGTTGTGGTTGGTCCTGACTGCGCCAAGTTTCGCGCTGAGCAGCAACTTGTGGAGCGCAGCGCAGCAAATTTCTCACCTGTGGTGCGCTCCATGCTTGAGTCGAGTCGCAAATCGGATGCACAAACCTTGGGGGGCAGTTTTTCAAGCGCGCCAAGGGGAAACCAGCAAATGACTTTCTCGGCGGCGCCCTTGGCGCAGGCCGCCGCGCCCGATTTGTTGGGTCAACAAAGAGTGAGCTCAACCCCATCGATTTCCTTGGATCTCTCCGAAACGAAAAAGCGCAAGGATTTCTCTCGCGACGAGCACACGGAAAACGAGGGAGGAAAGAGGAGGCATGCTGCACAAAAAATGAGGAAGATTGAATGCAATGCGTCGCCGCCCTAATGGATGTCGTTTCTCTCCTGGCTCGTTTTGTTTATATGTTATTCTAGGCTTGTTTGCAGCAGCAAGATTAGATGACGACGGCCCATTCTTCGCTTAGCAGCTGAAACCTCGACTACTAAGCAGATTGCTGCAAATGTATAGCATGACAGACAACCTCTACCAGGTCTACTAGGTAGGGAGTTACTTTGCAGATTTCTGCAAATGTATGAAAGTATATAAATTTATGTGTGAAATAGAAAACCAAAAGACTTGTAGGGAAGTGCGCATGCTATGAAGCATGCTTGCAAGCGAGCTGTATAACAATCATGATACGTGAGTTTTGACTTATGAATCTTGGGATTCTTTCCACGATTCGAGTTCATTTTTTAGAGTTATGCCGATGTCACAATGTCATAATTGACGAGTAAAGGGGCGCACCACCCGGCTTCATACTCTGGAGGCGCGGTATGCGCACGAAATTCTGAGTGTCCAGGTAGTGGCGGATCTGCGGCGTAATAGAAACTGTCGACTTGTTTCGAAGCAAAGGCGACGCGCGGGTAGGTTGAAGTGTCGGGAAGATGTTCTGGCGAGAGCGCGTCGTGAATAGTATCATAATAGCTTCCCAGCTGGCCCGCCACGTCACTGAACAAGACGGCGTCAGAGGCGTACAGAGCCTGGTCAATATCGAGATCGTTGCCATCGAGTCGTGCTATTGCGACAAATTGGCCCTTATTAATGGAAAGCCCCGCATCAGGAAGATCTAATTCCTTATGAAACCATTGATGCTCGTGAGGAAGAACCAGAGGCCCAGACCTTTGTGTGACGCTGAAGTCGACCATCTCACCGGTTGGTGCGGCCAGGGACTTTCTCCGAGGCTCGACAACATAAATCTCAACAATGGCCGCCTTGGTGTAGGGGTGCGCAGGCATCCAACGCACGCGCGCTACGCGGCCAGCCTTTGGGGCCGGTAAAAGGTTGAGGACGACAATATGTTGATGCAAAGAGCAAGGGGCTTTGCGAGTAAGCTCAAACTCTGCCGCAATATACGCTCGGCGGCTTTTGCGGAACACGTCTGCTAGCGGCTTGGAGGCGCTTCCCAGCTGCATCGTCGATCGCCCAATGGTGACGCCACCAGGCACAGTTCCTGAGGGTTTGATGTCAACCTTTTCAATGGCCTCGCGCATGCGTGTCACTTGCTCAGCGGACAGAAAAGTCGCGCGACTTTGTTCTAATAGCGGAGCGTCCGGGCAAACTCGTCTGCTCGCAATTCCAACGTAACGTAGTTGATGCATGAGATTCCCCTTTTCCCAGGTTTCCGAGAGAGCACACGAGTCTGACGGGTGATGTTCGCCAAAGTTGTGCCCCAGCTCGTGCGCAAGCATTCGAGCAGCCGTGTCGCCTCGCATGCGAACCTTCTCATGCACACGCCGCTGCACAGGGCGCGCCGCGCGCGTCTTAAGGGCGTTCTCAAAGCGCCGACAGGTAGCATTGCGCAGAAAAGCTCCAGTGTCCGGGTCGATGATGGGCTTGCGACGCTCGTAGCATGATCCTGTGCGCCCAAAGATTCTTCCTGCGAAACACTCGCCGTTCCGCATGTGAAAGTAAAAAACGGGGAAAATCGGCGATGAGTTGACCAGATTCCATGGCGGGACTCTCATCGGGTAGCCAACGATCCACTCCAACATGTTGCGCTGGAAATTGTATTTGTCCGAGGAAGCCATGAGCGCCTTGAGGCCTTTGGGCAGCTTTGAAGCGCTCTCGAGGACCTGCAAGCCATATAATTTCTTATACCTCGCCATCACCCAATGTGAGAATTGAACATCTGCGCGAGCAAGGGACACTTGCGGCTTCGTAGACCCAATGGTTGTCGCCTCGGCAAGGTCTGGGCCTTCTACGTAGGCAAGGTAGTCGAGAGATCGTTTGTCGTCAAGCATGTGCGCATTTGCGAGCTCGGTGCGACTCACGCGAAGGTAAATGTTGTATCTCGCGTAGATGGCGATGACACGACTAAAAATATCTTCCCAATCCTGAAGAGACACTTCGTCATCGATTAGGCGGAACGCATCGCGGAGTCTGATCACTGTCACGTCGTACACAAGCCTCGGCTCTTCTCTCCATTTCGGAAGAACGAGACTTTCGTCAAAGGGCAGAATTGCACCATCTGCATCTTCAATATGAGGGCGAGAAAAGGGTCGCTGCGAGCGTCGTGCGGAGGCCGCAGTGTCCTTTGTGCCGAGATAATCTCTCTTCCGCGCTTCCTGGTGCCAGCCTCTGTACCCCAAACTAAACTCGCTCATGTCAGACAGGACGTGCGATGTGTGCGATCTCTTTGCACCACCCTCCTCGTTGTATTCTGTATTATCAAATTCTTTACTACTCCTCGAAGAGATTTTGTCGACATTGACGTCGATGACATCGTCGCCATCGTTGTCGTCCTTTTCGTCATCGAAGTCTGGGTCATCCTCCTCGTTGCCGTCGTCGTCGTCGTCGTCGCTGGCTCCTCCGCTGCTCGTCTTTGCCCAAGCTCCAGCTACACTCACGCTCTGCGCATGAGAATCAAAGTTCATGAGTGCGGCTGAGAAAGCAAAGTATTCGAGGATGCCGACACCCAAAGCAGCCGCGCCGACGAGCGCGAGGCACTCGAAGAGTCGCAGACGCACCATGGGAGGTCAAGACGTGTTGTGCCGCCAGCAACGAAAGATCAAACAGACTGCCGTGACGCTCGCTCCGCACTACTTGCGAGCGGCGTGGCTTTCCCTGTGTCAGTACTGGCGCACAGCCTTGGGGTCGTGCCCACCGCGCCCTCTTGTGGCGCCCGCGTCGCTGGCCAGCGCCACGCGCGAATCCTTTTGTGGGAAAGTCGATTGTGGTCCCAGACTCGCGTTGACATCATAATGGCATGGCATCAACGTGATTCGATGGGGCCTTTTTACTTTCGTTCTTTCTTTAGGCCTACAGTTAGTAGTACTACAGAAGAGGAACGCCGATTGTATGTCATGAAAACATGACTCAAGTCGAGAGTATAGACAAGAAGAGACAGAAATGCGAGCAAAAGAGCGCACACGAGTGAACGAGAATTAAGCAAGCATATTCTTGTTCGATAAAAGGCCGAAAAAAAAAAAGAGAAACGACTTTGGCAGAAAACGAAAAGCAATGTTTAGTTGTGTTAGTATATTTTATTTTGTTTTGTAATATGTCGACACAAAGGCAATTCTTCTACGTCTGTAAAGAAATTATTGCGGAGCGGGAAAGTCGAGCGTGGCCAGATACCGATCGTGGATAGCCTGTAGAGCCCGGTCATCCCTCTTGCTCTTTGCATTCCATGCGACTTCTGGCGTCTCGCCGGACTTGAGATTCTGCGTGAGCGAGTGGAAGACCATACGCCCACTCCAGCGGATCGTAAAGGTCTTGCCTTGCTCCCAGGGCCACGAAGACAACTTCATGTCTGGAACCGCAGACTGGAGATGGACGCGCTTTTGAACAATCGTCTTGGTGAACGTGGAAACTGAGGTACCCACAAAAGTCCGCGCGCGTGCGCAGACGAGCTGCTCAACGGTACCAAAGATGTCCCTGTAAACGTCCGAAGCAGGCAGGCGATTTTTAAAGTCGAGCATCGCCAGAGCAACCTCTTCGTCCTCGATGAGTCTTGTCTCTGGGATCACCTTTTTGAAGGCAGCAAAGGGTTGAAACCATTCGGAAAAGGTGTCCACCTTGCCTCCCTCGAAGACAGTTCCATCCGTAGCAAGGTAAATGGGGCGATCGCGGCTAAACCCATTGCTCAGAGCGAAATCGACAAAACCAGCTCCGTTTGGTGCGGAGAGCTTGGCTTTCTTCCAGTAGTCGCCGAGACGTACATGGAAGGCGTCGAAGTCATTGTTGAAAAACTTTTTGCTGATCAGCAGCGAGAGCTTCAGTAGGTATGGCGAGTAGCGCACGTGCTTGTGGTACCAGGGCTCGATAAAGCGCTTACCACCGCTGTACCAGCGGCCCTTGGCGAAGACGACTGGCGTAGTCGCCGCACTAGCCTTGGCTCGGGTGTTGGCCACGATACGCTGCGAGGCATCCTTCATCTTGCCAAACCACTTGAGATAGGTGACAATGTCAGTCGAGGTTTTCCCACCTCCAAGAACGTCCTTGTGAAAGTCTGCCAGCGTTCCGTTGAGGGCAATCATCTCGATTCCGAAGGACTTGCTCATAAAGTCGAGGTCCATGAGCTGATCCATAGGAACTGTTGTTTCCACTGGCTGATTGTAGTAACCCATTCTGTTACATAGAGTTGGAGTTGGGGGGGGGAAGGAAGAAAAAGGTGTGAACGTCATCATCGTGGGGTGACAGACAATGGTTAGTATGACGGATGCCACATGAAAAGCATGCGTGCCCATGAGGCAGACAGACTTGATTGAACTTACTCGAAATTTGAATGTTTGCCTCCAGGCGGGACAATAAGCGTGTAGTTGTTTTCACGCGCGACAGAGATGGCCGCAAGGAAACAGAGAATCTGGTTGTTGAAGCCCCCGCTAGGGCTGTAGAGAAAATACTGCTTTGAGCCATCGAGCTTGACATCATTGTACGGGCTCGACAATGTGCGCGGGAGAATAGCCATCTTACGATTGGCATCAAACTCGGCGGCGCTGAATTCATCAAAGACCTTTGCATTCGATCCCTCGTCCGGGGACTCATCATATTCGGATTCCTGCTCGAGCGCCTCGTCATTCATGTCTTTTGCGATGTCTTCAGCAGAGACCGAGGCGCTCGCAGAGGGCGCCAGAATAGAGCCTATTGCGACCTTTGTCACGCCGTACTGGCCAATGACTGTGTCCATGTTTCCTTCGCCGCCATCGATCGTGAAGGCGATGAGCGCCACGATCATCACGCACAACACGCTCAGCGATCCAATCGCCTTGGTCGTCATCAGGCGATTCATCGTGTCCGAGCCGAGCTTTACCGAGATGACCTTCGCCTCGCCTTGACACGCTCGCGCAGACCCCTGCCTCGAGCTAGCGAGCTAGCGAGCGAGGGAGTCTCTCTCCGTCGCGCGTCAGTTGGTTCTCAGGTCACGGCGCCGCGGCGCGATCCGCTCGCTCGCTCGCTCGCGTGCGCTCTTCCCTTTCTGGCGGCCGGCCGGCCGGCTCGGCACGCGCAGAGTCAAGGCGAGACGGAGCGCTGCTCGGGCCCGCGGGAAGCGCGTGCGCCGCCGCCGCTGTTTGGCTTTGCCTGCCGCGCCGAGTGCCTGACGGCGAGTCGAGGTCGAGCGCTCACAGGAGAGACGGAGACAGAGATGAGATACTATGAACGGAGACAGAGACGCACGGAGAGGAGATAAGACCTAGCTAGTAGCTAGCTAGCGCCACGGTTCTGACACAACGGGCCATCGAGCCGATCGTCGTCGGGCACAAGGCAGGCAGGCAGGTCGGGCGCGTGCACATCATGATGGTGGGGCAGCGAGCATTTGCGCGTCACATGACGCGAAACAAGGGCCGGAGGCGAGCGGGACGGCGTCGCGTGGAGGAGCGAGCCGTCGGAGAGAAGAGCGATGGGAGAGAGAGAGAGAGAGAGAGAGAGCGAGAGATGATGGTGTGAGTTCATGCCGACGAAAGAGGGATCCCGCGTTTGGGCACTTCGCGAAGGGAGAATTGGACTGGGTGATAGGTCTAAGCGGCAGCGCCGATAGTGAGTGATGTTGCGCCGCTGTGGGTGATTGTAGCCGCCGCCTTACTCATGCTCAGGTCATCCGTCATCGCAATAGAGCTGACAGCTGACACAGCTCCATCGTCGACCATCACTCAGTCTTGATGATCGGTGCACCGATTTGGAGATGATGCCAATGAGATTGGAAAATTTCATTTCGTTTACGCCTATACTGACCCAGGTAGGTGGTAGGTTGCTTTCCTTTGGGGAAGGAAAGGCCATAGATAAGTCCGCCCCGCCCACCCACACCCCTTACCCGTCAGCTCATTGTTTCACTCGCTCGCATTAATCCAAGTCGTCGTCGTTGTTGTTCTTGCCGCCCTTCTTGCCCTTCTTGTTGTGGGCGCGTACGGCAATATTACGATCCGGCTCCGTGTTCGGTGCCTTGGGCCCGAACTGAAGGTCCTCAATAGGCTTGGCGAGGTTCTGGGATCGACCCCGACCCGCAAGACGACCGCTCCAGCCAGAAAGGTAACTTGAGCCAACCTTCCAGGGCACCTTGTTCGCAGGATCAGCCATATCCGGAATCGTGGTAAGCATGTAGTGACGCATGTGACTGATCGTACGGCTAAATGTCGACACCGAGGTGCCCATAAAAGTGCGGCCTCGAGCCGCAATGAGCTGCTCCACCATGCCAAAGGTATCCATGTAGATTTTAGTGGTTGGGAGGCGATGCTTGAAGTCAATGAGGGCCTCAGCGACCTCGGGAATCTCGGCAAGATCAACTTGCGAGACCACGCGCTTGAACGCCGACATGGGCTGAAAGTAAGGCGTAAGTTTGCCCATGTTGTCGCGCATCATGCCGTCTGTGGCGACGTATACAGGCCTGTCCCGGCTCATGCCCGACTCCAATGCAGTCTTGATCATGTTTCCACAGTTGGCGTTGCGCTTCAATGCACGTTCCTCGTAATCTCCAAGACGGATGTGAAAGCTGTCAAAGTCTGTGCCCATGGCCTTCATGACCATGTGAGATATTTTCAGGAAATACGGCGAGTGTCGTGTGTATGCATTGTACCACGTTGGATAGTATTTACGCGAGTACCAGCGACCCTTGGCAAAGATAATGGGCGTCTTGGCGTTCTGAATCTGCCTCCGGACGTTCTGGATCGTCTTGCCATTGGCCATCATCATTTTTCCTTGCCACTTGGGATAGGTTACCAGGGAGTTGGTCTTTTCGGTACCTCCGAGGGTTTCTTTCCAGAACTGGTACAGCGTGCCATTGATGGGGTTAATCTCGATACCAAAGGCGCGTTCCATGTAATCGATGTCAAGAATCTGGTCCATGGGAATGGTTGTCTCGACAGTTTGGTCTAGGTAGCCATTTTCAAAGTTGCTATGCCGGGCGGCAGGCGGAATCAGCAACGTAAGTCCATAATCGCGGCAGATGCCGATGGCACTCAGCAAACACCTGCGCATATCAACACACCAAAGAAAGAAGAAGAGAAAAGAAGAAAAGTCACGTCAGTCAAGTCATGTCATCGCATGTCATCGCATGTCATCAAAACACTTGCGGCCAGCACCAAAGCACCCAAGAGACCACACCGAAAGCATCTTTCGGGGGCTCAACATAAGCATCTTTCGGGGGCCCAAGATCAACTCCTCCAAACGAAGTTAACTCCGCCCCGACCCTTCTCATCTACCACCATCCTACCGCCCTTCTTATGACTCGAGCGCAGACCCTGTCCGATTGAGCTACGAGCTACTTAACCTACATGCGCTGATTGCTCCAACCGCCGCTGGGAGAATACAAAAAGTACCGCTTGCTCATGTCTGTGACAAAGTAGTTGTAGGGCTTCTTCGTCGTTCGCGGCAAGCGGGAGATGTTCCGAGATCCCTCGTTGACTTCGTCCTCGCTCAGGATGTCGAAAACAGGGGCCGGGCCCCATTCGTCCTCGTCGTTGTAGATGTCAGATTCGGTCGTCCCAAAGTTGTACCCGGTTGCTTTGTTGAGCGCCATCGAGGACAGTCGCACGCGTGAGACGCCGTATTGCCCAAGGAGCGTATCGATGTTTCCGACGCCGCCATCGTCCATAAAAGCCACCACGCTACCGAAAAACACGACGACCACCACGACGAGGCGCCAGTGCTTGCGCATTTCCGGGCTTAGCATGTTCGGCGGCGGGGCCAAGACATTTTCCACCGTCGCCATCGTTTCTCCGCGTGTACGATCTGGCACTCCGAGAGGGCTGCAGCGCCCTCCTGCCTCTTCGGTTCCGCCTAGCAAGCGTCGGCCCACGAAGCGCTCGCAACCCTCGCGCGCCACCGGGATCTTGCCGCCGGCTAACGATTTGGAGCCGACAGACCTCTGCAACAAGCAGAGGCTCTGTTGGTGAAAGACTTAGAGATGGGGGCCCAGTGCTTGTTTAGCATAAACAATAGAACCCGTTTTGCAATTTTTCTTTTTTCTTCTCCTTCCTTTTTCCCCCCTTGTCTCCAATGGATTAAAAGCAGTTCATGCAATGCAATGCGATGCAACGCAATCTTGCTCTCCTTTTCCTTTTTCTTCATCTTCATCTTCTTCTTCTTCTTCTTCTTCTCTTTGTGATGGATCTTGAGTGGTTAGTCAGGGGTTTCGTTCGGCCTGATATGTGTTGCGCAGGAAGATGTGACAGATTAATGTATTGGGAATTGTTTTGCGTCCTCCTCGAAGGTGATTTAGTTTTAGATTTCGAGGTTCATTGGTTACAGTTCGATGCTCCCGGACCTAATGCCACAGACTCCGACAAATCTACACCTTGGTGTTTTTTATGAAATGATTATGCATTTGCTAGCCAGGTATAGGCTACAGACTCAGACCAGCTTTCACACAAAGTCGTGCTGGAGAAGGTCCGTTTACTCGGTTTCAACCGAAAGATAATGAGATGGGCTCTATAGAATTCGTCTTGATCCGAGAAGCAAATTGCAAGCAACAAATCATAGACTTTGTCCAAGCAGAGCTTCTTTTTATTTTTTCTTCCCCCAAGCACGTCATCAAATTGCAAGAAGATTCAGTGAAAAGCTGCCATCGTAACGAGCAACACCCTTACTCCTCTCACTACAAACACACAAAAAAACAATGTTTTTCTACTCCCAATTCTCTCTTTGAGAAGATGTCAATGATGCATGAAAAGAATATTTACCTCGTCAGCCACCATTATCGAAATTCAAGTCGCCAGCGCTGCTCCTGTATACGAAAAGTGGGCATTGATCGATGGCATCTTCTGAAGTTCATGGCATCTTAAACCAAAGGCTATGAAGAAACGCGACAGGACACCATCCCAATCCAATCTCCAATTCAGACCGTGACGGATCGCGGACGCGAGCGCGTGAGACTAGACCAACGAAGCGCCGCCGTCGCTCGGCTGTGAGACAGTGCACGCCGTTGCGTGCTAGGACTGCGAGGGAAAAGAGACAAAGAGGATGAGCGGGGCTCAAGAGATGACCGTGGTGCAGCCCGATGACTGGCACCACCACTTTCGGGAGGGCGCGCGGCTCCGGGCGGTAACGCCCATGGTCGCGCGGCAATTCCGGAGGGCCATCGCCATGCCAAACCTCAAGCCGCCCGTAGTCAACACGGAGCAAGCCCTGCAGTATCGCGAGGAGATCCTCGCGGCTGTGCCCGAAGGCGTAGATTTTGAGCCACTCATGACCCTCTATCTTACGGACAACACCACCCCCGAGGAAATTGAGCGCGCCAAAGCTACGGGAAAGATCGTCGCATGCAAACTCTATCCAGCCGGCGCCACCACTAACTCTGACTCTGGCGTTACTGACATCTCGCGCATCCGACCCACGCTCGAGAAAATGGCTCAAGTTGGCATGCTCCTTCTTGTTCATAGCGAGGTCACGGACCCAGACACTGACATCTTCGATCGCGAGCCTCTTTTCATCGAGAGGCACCTGCGCTCCCTCGTCGCCGAGGTCCCTAATCTGAAGATTGTCATGGAACACATTACGACGCGCGAGGCCGTCGAGTTCGTCATGAGTTGCCCAGACAACGTTGCCGCGACGATCACGGCGCACCACCTTCTTTACAACCGAAACGCCATTTTCAAGGGTGGCATTCGCCCACACATGTACTGTCTGCCGGTTCTCAAGCGCGAGACCCATCGCCAGGCCCTGCTCGAGGCCATTCGCTCGGGCAGCCCCAAGTTCTTCCTCGGTACAGACTCTGCACCTCACCCTCAAGCTGGCAAGGAGAACTCGTGCGGATGCGCCGGTGTTTTCACTGGTCTCAATGCCGTCGAGCTCTACGCCGAGGCCTTTGACGAAGCTGGTGCTCTCGACAACTTTGAGGCCTTTGCTAGCTTCAACGGCCCCCGCTTCTACGGTCTTCCGCAGAATACCAGCACCGTCAAGCTTGTCAAGACGCCATCGCAGGTGCCAGCCGCTTGCCCTTTCGGTCCGAATGAGTTGCTCATTCCTCTCCGAGCCGGAGAAACCGTATCGTGGACCTTTGAGGCCTCAGCTCAGTCTTCGGCCGCATCTTCGGCCACGACGCGTTCTAGTGTCAAGAGCAACAACAACGCTGAGGATGTGGCGCCGAGCAACAACAACAGCAGCCAATAACTCATAAAATCCTTTAAAGTACAGGCAGAGGGCAACTTTGAAACGTAAGATTCCCTGTGCCCCTGTCAATTGCCAGATGCCAGTCGCCGGAATCTATCTACCTGTGGATCGCCAATCGCTGCAAAGAACGTAAAAGATATGACCATCGATTTGTTGCTATTGGCGGCAAACGAGTGACTCAATTCTTTTGCATCAGATGGCTTGACCTGACTCGTGCTGGCTCAAGCTGGCAGAAACTGCAAATAGCACCAAGGATAGACGGCATCTTTTTTGTTTCTACAGCCTACGTTTCTGGATATTCGCGCATGGTACTCACAACAACCTTCATCATGTCAATTGTTGTGTTGGTTATGGCGCGCAAAAGCTTTGCGTCCGTTGCTTCGATCGCTCTGTGGCGAGATGTCATTATTGCAAGAAAGTCGGTCAGCCAGCCAGCCACACACACACCGTCCACGTACTCTTTACTGCTTGCCTCAATCAATCCATCAACCAATCAACCGACCGACCACAGTCTACACCAGATATTTCCTTTCGTGCAACACATCCACGTATCAACGTACACGCAAAGCTGTTTTTCCTCCGTCGTGAATTGCCTTCGCCCGGTCTCTGCGTTGAGCGTAGGGTCCACCTCAAGCACCTGTCGCGCCTTGACAGCGAGCGATTCGCTGGGAAAGTCAAACTTGCACGCACTGCGCAACACGGACAGGTATGTATGTGGTCGTTAGCTCACGACGACGAGCGACGGGCGACGCGTGCCCATCTAGCCTCCGTGCGCCCGCAAACGTACCAACGGTACCTAAAGTCGCCGTCCATGGTCAGGCTCCGCTGCCTGCCGCAGCTTGTTTATTTCAGGACTGCCGAGGCGAGGCGAGCCTGACGAGGTCTGCTTCTTACTTTTTATTTGTAGCCGGGGCAGCAGCGCACGTCAAATGATTGACGCAGTGCAGACCCACCTCTCTCTCTCACAGACAGTGAGCGAGCGAGCCAAGCGAACGACGCGAGGGGGCGAGCAAAACGAGACAGAGATCCTTTGCAACCAGTGAGCGGGCAAGCGAGCGTGGGCAAGGTCGCGCCGACCGACGTCCGCGTCTCCAGCAAGCCCGTTTGGCCTCCACGCAAGACAACGGTGACGACAGTGTGCGCATCGACAGTGACGACGACGACGACGACGACGACGACATCATCTTGAGCGCGAACACACAGTGGTTTCCAAAGAAGTAACCAAGAAGAAAGACCTGCTATCATAGCGATGTCTTTGCAGGGATATGCCGAGACGATGGCGGCAACGACGCCGACGATGATGGCCACGTCGACGACACCTACGATGACAGCCGTGACGGCGACGGCGGCAACGATGACGACGACGACAACTATATCGCCATCGATGCCGCCGATGCCGACGACAAACTCAACCATTTCAAACTTAGGTGAACCTTCTGGATTCCAAGAGCAGAATGATCTCGCGGAGACGGAAGGCTTTGTCTTTGACCAGGATCGCAGAAATGCATCATCCTCATCCGGTCGGCCTTCGCAAGCAGCCGCGGCTGTGATTTTGGCTCTCGCACTTCGACTCCAGCCGATTCTCAAGAATCTGCGTGCTTCTTTCGCAGCTTCCTTGCATACATTGGGCAAGCTTTTCGGACTCGACAAGCTCGTATCTTTGTTACGCAGCCTGCGCGCCGTGTACGCGGGGAACGCGACCAAGATCAACGCCGGCATTGCTGCTGTTGCCGCTGCATACTGGCTCGCGTCCAAGAAACGCCAAAAGGACGCGCGGAAGCGTGCCCCTCAGCGCGTTGCAGTCATCGGCAGTGGCATCGCTGGCATGGGCGCTGCGTGGACCTTGAACCGTGGTGGCAAAGATGTTGTGCTTTACGAGAAAAAGCCCAAGCTTGGCGGCAACGCCAAAGCCATGACCTGGGATGTGGATGGCCACAAGGTCGAGACCGGTCTCGCAGTGCTCGCCTGGCCGCATCAGTACTTTCACAACTACAATGCTCTGATTGATGAGCTCGGCATCGAGTACGAAGAGCACGAGCTTCGTTTCTTCGTAACCGAGCGCCAAAAGGACGGTTCCGCCAATTGCGTCTTTGCCCACGGACGCGAAAATTGGGAGCCGGACGCTGACCTGGCCAAAGACTTAAAGAACTGGGATCGCCTTTACCGCTTTGTCAAGCGCGTGAATGCTGTCTTCCAACCGAGCCCTGTGCCGAGCATGTACCGCGTCGGTTTCGCCAATCCTCTCAATCTGATTCCGCTGCGCGTGCTGTGCAAGTTCTTTGGCGTTTCTCAACGATTTTGGAATCTTGTGTTTGTGCCCATCCACACGTCGACCTTTCTCGAGGTTGAGATGGAAACCTTGCCATCTACCATGGCGGAGGTTCTTAATGAAGTTGTTCCCTTCACCGAGACGCCCCTTATGCGCGCGTGGAAGACGCACTCCTACGACACCATCAAGACGATGGCATCCGAGCTCCCAACAGGCGCGGTGCGCACTTCTTGTGCCGTTGAGTCGGCCCGCTATGTGGCCCGTTCAGATGGATCGGGCTTTGATATTCACGTCATGGACGAAGACGGCAAGGAAGAGATCTTTGACGCCATTGTCTTTGCCTGCTCAGCTCCGGCAATGAATCAGATTCTCCATGGCAAGGGCGCTACTCTTCCGGGTCAAGTTCTCGAACCCAACAAGGCGAATGGTCTCAACAACATCAACGATCGCGGTGTGTTCGCAGGTCTTACGTCGCGTCTTTTGAATGCACTTGAAAGCACCCTCCTTGACAACATCATGTACACGACCGATCGTGACAAGACGTTCGAAAAGGGAGTCGTGCACTCCGACGCCGATGCTGTGCTGCCATCGCAGTACAAGGATGAAGTTCTCGAGTCGTACTGCAACTACGTTGAAGTCGATGCGAAAAATCCCCGAGAAATTGAGAATTCTTTTGTCATTTCCTCCTGGGCCCCTACCGTGCGGCATCCGGACGTTCAAGGCAAGCGTGCCATGTTGGTGTCTTATAATGCGGACTCCAAGCTCGACGCAGCGGGAACTGATGCCGAATGGGTCTCTACTTCGCGCGAGGCGCATCCATGCCTGACACTATTTCAGCTTGCTAGCTCTGTAGTATGCTGGCCCTTTCTTCAAGGTACGCGCAATGGCCAGACATACTTTTGTGGGTCCGCTGTGTTGCCGGCCAACGGCCATGACCTCTCCTTTCTCTCGGGGGTTGTCGCGGCCAACGAGCTCGGAGCTCCATATCCCTTCGCCCATGATCCCACGGCTCACGACGACTATCTTCGCTTGCGAAAGCTCATGCTTCGTTTCTGGGCGTGAGCTTCCTCGTCAGCTCATGCTGGATCGATCGGTCACCCACGTATGCTCAACGTTTTCCATCAAGGCACCGCACTCACTTGAATTAAGTGCAAACCTTAAAAAGTGTACACGCACGAATTTTCATTTCTGTTCTATCCTATCTATCTTAAAGACTTTCTCCGCGATACTCCTACCATCGTAGTAGCATACCCGGGTAGAACGGTGGTGGCGCGGTGAGAATGCAAAGAGAAAGAGAAAGTGAGGAAAGAAGGTGGGGAAGAAGAAGAAAAAGAAGTTGAAGAAAAGGGGGAAAAAAGAGTCGTCCTGAACGCCCATATTTACTCGTCTTCGTCGCCCTCTTCAGCGCGCGCGTCGACATTCTCGTTTTCACAGGCGTCGTACCATTCACAGAATACGTCAATAGGCTCGGTGAGATCTAAGAGGATGAAGTTTAACACGCAACGCAAACAAGTTTCCGTTAGTTGCTGCCTGATTCATTTACTTTCGCAGTCCAAGCTGATGCACCTCGCATTCCTTTGGAGTGAACGTACAATTTACCTTGACGGTTTGATAATCTGCGCCACAAACTCTGCAGCTCAGGGTCGCCATTCCCTTAACGTGCTCTCTGTGCAAAAGGTATCCTCAGGTTAGTCGTTTGATCAAGCTTGCGAAAGGCAAGTGACAGAAGAAAGAAGCGATGGACAAGGAAACGTTGCGAGAGTCGGCAGGCACATACGTAGGCACACAGACAGGCAGAGAAGCGAGCGGGGAACGAGATGTCTGCGACTTACATTTTGCAGGTGACGGCGTCATCCGTGGAGCAAAAGGGACACTTGAAGACCTTGCTGACCGTGGCGCGCTTCTTGGTCGCAACCTTCTTCTGCGACCTCCTTCGGCGGCCCATGCTCGCCGCCGCCGCCAAGAACGCGCCTGCCTCGGCGGTCTCGCGCAACCACCGCCGGCCGCGGTCCCCGCTCCTTTAGCCGCGTTGACGTTCCTTTCACCCCCCGTGCAACCAGAGGCGACGCGCGGCCGCGTCGGAGGAGCCGGCGGAGAGGCGAGGAGGGAGGTCGCACGCGGAGCGTCTCGAGTCTGGGCGCCACGCGGAAGCGGCGGGCGCGGCGGGCGCGGTGAGGCGATGCGATACGGTGTCTGGTGGATCGAGCGAGCTCTCAGCCCAGTAGAAAAAAACAAAAAAAATATGAAAGGGGCCTATTCAGGTCGCAGCGCCGCGTTCGCGAGTTATAGGGACCAAATCGAACGGTCAAACTTTGACTTCAAGTCGAATGGGGGTGCCTGAGACGTATAGCTTCGAGGAACGAAAAACGGGGACTTCGAGCCCGCTCTGCGATCGTAGGCTGCTCGCGATAAATCCAAGATCTGCATGATTGCTTGTCCATTTGGTTGCTTGGCTGGTGGCTTAGCGTCGACTTGAGAGTCGGCAAGCTCATTGGCAAGCTGCGGAGCTTGGCCACGAGTCGACATAGGGACAGTATCGAGTCAATGTCACGGACTGCTTCGCAAGAAAAGGGAAAGTCGATCCGTGGGCAGTACGAAGGGTGTTGCTCTGCCCTGCGGACAATAGAGCCCCTCGAACGAGGCGTTCAACATCAACTTGACCAAAACTGATAACACTGATAGAATGCGCGCAATGAGAATTGGAGTGCCGACCGTCGATGTGCACGAGCTCTTGGCCAAACTTGACGCTGCAGGTACTTCAGCATCGTCACAAATTAATAACTCTTGTCGATCGGAGAATCATGAATCAAATGGGAATAACATCGAAGCTCCAGTGTCAGTGTCAGCGCAACGAAGATCGAAAAAGCTCACAAAGAAGAAGCTCAAGTCGAAGAAAGCAAAAGACAAAAGTAATGGCAACTTACCTCGCGACCAAGACAATGTTACACCCAGTGCTCGTACACAGAATATTGAGAGTACACTTCCTCCCCATGTCGAGGGCACACTCTCGTTTGATGACATGAGCACAAACAGACGCACGTCGAGACAAAGCAGTGGCCTTGACGAAACCACCGCTGCAAACAAGGACCAGTTCGCAGCTGTTGACTGGAAAATCTGGCTTGAAAGCAATTGGATGCGTGGATATCTTGGCAAAATGCCAGGATGTCCTGATGCAGGCAGCGTATCTGACGAGGATAGCACCATTCGTGCAATGAAAAACGAAAAGAACTACCTTTTGAAACTCGTCGCGCGGTCGCTAGACACTCCAATCTCTGTGAAATGTAGATTGCTGGTCGTCAGAGGGGAATCGCAAGAGTGCGCCACACGAATCATGAAAGCTTCTCCCACAAGAATTGGCAAAACACTCGAGTGCAACTTCATCTCGCGGATCCTCAGCGAAATGTGTACGCATGAGGCAACAGCAGTGGAATGCCAGAGTTTGTCTGACGAACTCTGGCATCATAACGCATATCAAATCACACGAGCTGGGAAGACAGAACCTGTTCCCATAAATAGCGATGGCTGGGCACTCTGCGGAGATCTTAGCCCTGGCAAAAGCTTGGAATGTATTCTGCAGCTTCGGCCCATGACCTGGCCCAATTCTCGCGAGATAAATCTGGCACTTTGCTTTGCTACGGGTCCGGTTCACCATAGAAATATCATTGTATCCCCAACGTTTAGTCCTGCTGCAGGTACATCAAGCGAGATGAATTCACGTACGACCACAATTGACTCTGCCAGAGTGGAACCAACAAGCACTTCGGAAATCATATCACACGTGCAAAAGGCCAGTATTCACCCAAACCAGGAGGCCACAGAGATTGGCTGCACATACGGACTTTCTCGTCGTCAACGTGAAACATCCACACGGTCAACTCAAGCCACACCACCACCACCAGTGTCTCAGGAAGTATCGGAAGAGGCTATGAAAGGGGAAGAAGAACCTCAACGCACAAGTCCTCTCGCTGAAGCAACGCATCCTCGACGACGCAAACGCATTTCCAAAAATAATGATGCAAGAGGCTTTCATCGGGAAGTCATCCAGCCGCCTCCCGGGCACGGAGCTTGCTCAAGAGGATCTGCGCGGGACCATCATCCGGGGGAGGCAGCTGCAACGTCTCGGAAGAGAGATAGTGAAAACCCACTCGTGCAAGACGAGGAAAGCATTTGTCAACGTCTTGAGCGTCAAAATCAGGTCCAAACCGTTTCGCTACAGCTTAGCAGGGCTCTCGAGCCACTTCGAAGCGCGAAACGGCTCGTTGATGCACCAAATGAAACACATGTGCTCGGGGCAGCTGCGAGGGAGCTTCGCGACCGCTCTGCAGCACTGCGAGCTGCTGTTCTCACGCTAAAAGCTACTGAAGGTGGACGCGATAAACAGGCAAAGAGTGTGAACGCGGAGAACACCATTGATTTGACTGGCGTCGACAGTTTTGTCTGCAACGAGCTTCGGCGAAAGTTTGCCAATGCGCAGACCGCAGTCGCGCTGCTTGCAGATGCATTTGGGGAAAACAAAACGACACCAGAAACACATTGACGCTTGCGATCAAAATTACCACTGAATTGAGTGGTGTTGACAGCTCTTCCTGAGACGAGCAAGCGAACGTAGATGACATGCTAATGCAAAGACAATATTCGCATTGTTTGCAAGCGCTCTCGTAAACAAGTAAAAGACTAGGACCTGATTGACGCTTACAGTTATTTGTTTACATTCAGCTCAGCGAAGCGCAAGACTTTCTTAAAGATTAATCGATCCTTCGAGAGGCGCAAGTACGCCCTCCAAGGCAAAGTTGGACCGCCAATCCTCGTCATTGTCAAGAGGACGTCGCTGTTGACGAGGCACTCGTTGCGGCCGGGGTCGCACGCGCCGTATAAAGGCATCTACGGGGACATTCTGTTTGTAGTTACCAAGCACTTGGGAGACCACGAGGGGCTGGCTGCCAGTGCAAGTTTGAGCTTGAGCTACTTGCGCTGAGGCCTCTCGAAGAACCTTGTCAGTGGCTCGCCAGCCCGTTGGGAGCGCAGGTTCGTGTGCACACTCGCGAGCCTCCGCGACGAAGATCTCGGGAAGGCTTAGCTTTACACCGAGAGGGGCTCTTTCGGATGAAAATCCTTCCATAGCAGCGTCGAGATTATCCTGTAAGGTGTCAATGTCGGCCTTGTTTGCCAGTGTTTCGACGCTTGTCGTTCGAACGGCATATAGGGTTTTCTCTTGCTCCAAAGTCATTTTGCGTCGAGCAGGTTGTGACATGCTGGCGTCGTCACCTTTACGTGTCGGAGTAGCTCCTGCAGCACCAAGACCTTTGCTACCTACGGGTTCGTCAATGCCTCTGAACGCTGCCGTCTTGCTCAACTCCTGGTAGGTTTCCTCCAGTGCGGCGTTCATAGGAAATACAGTCTCTTTCTGTGTCTGTTTACCAAAATCAGCAAGTCAATATTCCTGTGCCGCCACGCAACGAGATGGTGACCTCGAAGATCTGCTTGCCTTCGTCTCCGAATCTTGCTCACTCACGAGGCTGCTCTCATGCTCGCCTGTTCATCACTCGATGCACATGCCTCTGTCAAGAAATATGTCCCAGCTGCGCGCGGCGAAACGGGGGTTCTCGGAATAGAGTGCACACCTTACGTTCTCAAAAGGAAAAATTTGGTGACTTATTGTGTTGTTGTACGTAATGAAACGACTTTCTGGGATCTATTTGACATCTGCGTCAATGGACGACAGATATAGATAGATCCAAGCCTAGAAGCCTCGGGGTTGCATAGAGAGGCATAGGTGAATTCTTGGCTTTGCCACATTTAGTGCAGGCGTACAGCCGAAGCGTGCTCCTCCGCCGGCGAAGCGCGCTCAAGATCCTTGATGTTGTCCGGCTCCGACGGGTTCGACTGCGTCTCAATGTTGACCAGAGAGCGCGACTTGCAGTACCAAGCGCTGCCGAGAGCAACCGTGGTGCAGAAAAAGATGACGGCAAGGACCGTCGTGGCAATCTCCCATCCAGACGACTTGTTCGCAACAGAGGCAGACACGACAGTAAAATCGACAACCGCGTACTTAACCGCGCCGTCGCTGAAGATAGGCACACTGGCGCTGACGTCAATGGGCTCAAAGTCCGAGTACAGATCGATAAGGTACGTGGGCGCGTTGCTGTTAGTCGTAGTGCTGCTCGTCGAGTCGGTGCTCAGCTCAAATTCGTCCGAGTTCTGCGGCCACACCTTGTAGCCGAGATCGCGAAGAGACGACACGGTCAGGGTGGAGAGCGGCTGGTCGTGACCATACTGCGTTCCGGTCATCAGCTCGTCCTCAAAAACGGACTGAGACCAGTGGTAGATGGAGCTGCTGTTCACATCGAGCGGCACACTCGCGCCGGCATCTCCTCCGACGAGCTGGTAGCCCCAGATACCCTTGGAGCCGGTGTACGTCTTGGAGTCGGCATCAACAAGACCAAAGGCGTCCCAGAGCGAGCCGACACCCAGCACATGACCAATCTCGTGCTCGATAATCTCCTCAAAGTGATAGTGGTCGAGCATCTTGACGGTCCTGCTGCTGTCCGAGTTGACCGTGATCACACCTACGCGCGTGAAGTAGGTGTCATCCGATTCAGCAAAGATGCACGGCTTGGCAGTGATAAAAGACGCGTCTTCGCCGTTGGCGATGACCTGCACAAGAATGAGAAGGTTGTCGACACTGTCTCCGGAGGCAAAGGTGTAGTCGATGCCGCAGTAGTCGGAGAGACTCGTCTTCTCCTCAAAGGTGATGGCGTCGTGCTCGGTGCGGATAACGTTGCTCCAGTTGGTGGCGGCGTTGGTGATGGCCGTCTCAATACGATCTTCATAGTCCGAAAGCGTGTTGGACACGAGCTCAATCTCGATAAAGCCCGCGGTAGCCTGCGACACGAGGAGAGCCAGAGCTGCCACCATGGCGGGCATCATTCGGGGCGCCATCTTTTCTTCTCTTTTGCTAGGCTTCTTTCTTTCCCTTGTTCTTTGGTTTGGGGTTTCGGGTTTGCTTTTGTTTCTGGTTTTGTCTTTCGCGTTTACTCCACGCGGCCAAGACACTCATGTCTGTGCAAGCTTCAGTAGATATATCAAAGCAGGCGCACGCGTCTTGCAGCTGCGTCCTTGCGCGCCGAGCCCGCGAAGATATACCAGAGCTCGTCACGACGCCTTCCCCTCGTGACTCTCTGTCACTCTTCCAGACTCACGGTCAGTTACAAATGCGGTGATTCGGCGCTCGACCGGGAAGAACGCTCGATCGTACCGACACTGCCTGTCCCCAGTGCACCATTATGTAGTCCATGTAGTGTGGTATAATTTGAGCAGCGTGATGCAGCGTAGTGCAGTGCAGCTCAGGGAAGCCACGCGCCACGCGTTCGTCCTGTCGCTCGAGGAAGCAAGTGTGCGGGCCTCGGTCGGGCCGTGGATCCACCGTTGAGACAAGTACAGGCCGGCGAAGGACTGGACTCTCTCTGGCCCGTTTCTTGCGGCTCGCATCGGCGTCAGACGGCTTCACACCGTCGCTACGCCGTCGCTACGCCGTCGTCATCGTCGTTGTCGTCGTCGTCTGCTTTGTCGTTTTCTCTCAGTTGATTGATCGCTTCGTAACGTCTGCATCGCTCTGGCTCAGCGCGCTGAGGCGGTAATGGGTGGCCAGCCACCTTTACCGCGCGGAAACAGTGACTCTCGCTGCGCCCGGGGGGCGGAGCGCTTCCTCAGCACGCAGGCCGGAGCACTGCGGGTCCTCCGCGACCGTGCCGGGCGCGACTGTGGGGCTGGGCGGGACCAAGCGCACGTGGCCGCACGTGGGAGCGCGTGCACCAACAACCGCTGCGGCAGCTGCCACTGCAGGCTGCATTTGCGAGCGGCGCGCCTGCGGTTCGGAGGCGCAGGTTTGAGGCAAGGCGCGAGAAGGAGATCCAATGCGGCTGTGGGCGTTGCACCGGCGGCTCTGAGGTATGTGTTAGTGCCGCGGGATGTTTTTTTTTCCGCGGGATGCGGCGAGGCATGGCGCACGTGAGAGAGTCGGCCATAGGCCGGGCATTTTGGCGGCTGCTCGCTCGTAGAGGCTGGTTCGCGGCTGGTAGGCGCACGTCCAGGTGATGGATGCGCATGCGTGCAGACAGAGAGTCATAACACCGACAGAGATTGTCCAATGCAGCTTTTCGAGAACGCGCGCTTTGCGAGGGAGGAAGACGGCGTCGAGGTGCGTTCAGATAAGCGAGAGCATACGAGTAAAGAGCTGCAGCATGCCGTCGCATCAATTCAGTCTCCAAGGCGGTTGCATGATAGGCGTCTAAGCGACGTGAAAAATATTTAATAAAAAAAGATGTTGCGCATTTCTTGTACGTGCGCCTGCTCGAGCAGTTGTTTGGTTGGTTGCCTCGTCATCCGAGTCGCGAGAGAAAATCTGTTCTTTTGGGCTCGAATCTCTCAGCACTTCCTGCTACTAGCAGTGCCGCCGGGCAATCTTAAATTAATGTGGGACGTGTGGCGCTCGGCGAGGCACAAGGCATTGGCATCATCCCGCCATGGCCTAGTGAAGATGGTAAAGATGGAATTTTTCGAGCTCTCATCACGCCAAAGTCGTGGCGACAGCGAGACGTTGACAAGCCAAGTTTTGGGTGCGATGGTGCTGAAGTCGAGAAGATCAACGACTGGCCCAAACTCGACTCGAATCGGCACGAATTGAGTTGCTTCTGCAATGCCCGACTTTACAGGACTTACATTGCAAAACTTGATATTCTTTGACTATGCGTAGTTTCGCTGGATGAAAATATTGACAAAAGAAGTAACTGCGGTCATCAAGCTAGTGTGAAAGGTACCTCGCTTAATTTCTAATTCAAACACCCGAGGGCGTAAATATTAATTGCAGGCAAAGCAAGGAGGTAGGCCTGTTCGAAGATCGGCAGTTGTATCTTGGAGACGCACTCGCAGTCAGCACGCGCGCGAGAGAGAGTGAGTGGGAGAGCAAGTAAGATAGGGAGAGAGCTACAAGTCTTATAGGAATAAAAGAAGTCTGCTAACGAAATCAGCAAGCAAATTGAAAGCTGCCTCGAAACGGCGGAGAGCGAAAGAACGAGGATTGGTCTGAATCCTGACGGGAAGATTTTTGCCTTAAAATTGCTTGGCAATCCAATCTTCCGCAACGCCGCACCCTTGTTTCCGTCGTTGTTCGGCAAAGGAGAGCTTTTCCTTTACAAAAATACTAAAATGAAATAATCATCAACTGACCGCGCAACTTCATGATCGCCAATTATTTTTTAAAAGTTCATCTCTCCAAGTCTGATCAGAGTCTGCAAAACTTCTCATACTCAATACAATAACATTGGTCCAGGCCTAGGCCTAGATGATCATGATCACGACTGTCGAGAGGATGAAGATGACGAATCATCTGAGGCTAACTGCTCCGCCCAGTTCATGAGTTTGGCAAGATGGTCCGTATCTGGGCAAGTCGGGTCCGCGGTGCGCTTCGCGACCTCGTCGCGCAGATTCATCCCGTTCCGGTCAAAGAGAACATACCTCAACTCGGGAAGACCACCGACGCAGCGACCTAGTTCCTCGGTAAGTGAAATCGCGACACGGCGCACCTCCGAGTCGCGGTCATCCCAGAACGCAAGAAGAAGCTTGAAGGCGTTTCGAATAAGCTTCCTGGCAACCGCCGTACTGCAGCGCGGGAGAAGTCGCACAAAGGTTTCCAAAAGCTCCACTTTTGCTCGATGCAGATTATCCTCGACGTTCGAGTCAGGTCTTGATTGCTGCAGAGCCTCGTGCACACCTGCAACGTTCTCGTCAAGGAACGTCTGGAATTCACTCTTGCGGCGCGAGCTACTGGACAACCCAACAATGGCGTGACTCGTGATCGAGCGCAGCTCTCGATGTTCGCTTTTGCTGAGCTGCTGAAGAAGCCAACGGAGGCCTTCCGCAACATCATCGTCGTTCAAGGTATTTGCGCGATTGTACACCACCCCCAAAGCATCAAGAAGAATACCTTGCAGCTTGGCCATGACCCACAAGTGGGAGCTTAAGCGCTTGATCTGTCGCTGCAGAGCCTCTCGCCTAGAAGTTATAATCTTGTGTTGCTTTTCTGTTCCAAGCTGCGCCAAGAGATTGGCGCGTTGCTTCTCGAGAGAATCAAACTCTGATTCGCTAACAACGGGCAAATGAAGCTTTTCAGATCCTAGCAAACTTCCGAGGTTCATTTTAGCGGATGCCAGCAAACGCGAGTCTCGAGCAATTTCTTCGCATTGAGCGAAAAGATTGTGCATGAGAGGGAGGATGTCTGTCCAATTTGCCGGCAGTGCGTCGCACGCAAACAAGACATTAGCGTTTACTGTGAAGCTGTGCAGCAGCTGGTCCATCTCAAGCTCTCCGTACCCGAGATACTCGCTTATGAGGTCATCTGAAGAAATGCTGGCAAGATGTTCTTTGCACCGCTCAACGAGCCGCTCTCCTGTTTTGATGTCACTTCGAATAGCGTCGAGAAGTCGCTCACCCACCTCGGTGTGCCTTGAGGCAAGAATCTGCGCAAGCCGTCCGAGCTCGCACGAAAGCAAGCCTCGAAAAGCTGATTCCTGCAAACCAAAAGCGTTGGATGTCCCCTCAGCGCGTAACGATGTCTTGCTCTCACCAGGGGATGTTGGGATCTCGCGTGAGCCTTTGGAAGCAGCCGCTGGCGCCGTGAGACCGTACTGCGCTAGGTAGTGTAGATACGTTGGGTCGGCCTGCAAAAAATTGAGGTTTAGAGGGTCGTCGTCTTCAAGTGCGCCCGAAAGCTTGCCGCCTCGTGGAAATTTTGCAAGTGTTTCTGAAGCGTTTGCATGACTTGGCTGTTGATCATCTGAACTGCCAGACATCTCACGTCCTTCGGATCGTAGAGGACCCTCATCAGCGTGGCGTCTGCGCAGGGCAGTTGACTTTTCAAGTTCGAGATCGTTTGCGAGCTGCCGGACCTCCTGCACAAAGGTCTCATCACGAAGCATAAATTCGGGGGGCTCGCACAGTATGCTTTGGACAGCAAGGCGACGAATTTTATCGCTCGGATCGCACAACGCGCGAATTAGATTAGGGAGAACCATTGTTGGCCCCATGCGTTTTCCTGCGATGCTCAGCAGAGTAAAGGAGCGCTGGCGCTTATTTACCTCGCACGAAACAAGGCCGCTCTCAACATGCTCCACGAGCGAAGTGACCAACGGATGGTCATTGGCAAAGGTTGCAAAAACACGCGAGAGCTGCTCTTGCGAGACTTGGTGGATTCCTGCGTCCGAGTTGCTTTCAAGCATGTCGAGAATACTACGGACTGTTATGGAAAGCTCTTGCTCGCTTGCCAGGAGAGCGGTTTGCGCCACAAGCTCTAGCGCTGCGCGACGCTCCTCGATCGGACTACTGCTCGACTGAATGCTCCGCAAAAGAAGACCGGTTAAAGCTTTGGCGTCGGCACTAGGAATGAGTTCTGCGAGTTCCGGTTTAGCTTGCTGTTTGCTCTCGGCCACTACTGACCCTATTTCATTTCTTTCCCCGAGACTTGTCTCAAAGATGCGAAAGATCTGTTGCAAAAGTGTGAGATGACCAAGACCAAGCTCATGCAGCTGGCAAAGATTTCCAACCACGAAAGGTAGAACCTTGGCAGGAGCGTGCGTTCCAATGAGTCGTAGCGCCATTGCGCTGGCTTTTCTTTGTGGTCGATCAATGTGCACATCTAGCTCTTGACTGGCGCTCGAGTCGAGCAAAAGCGCTGCCAGCATGCCTCGCAAGCGGTTTGACTTGATTTGGGGCTCACCAGCATATTCGGCCTCCTCCAGATCGAAAACGCGGATACCGAGCTCTCCGAGAAGAAGAATAGCGCAAAGACTTGAGTGAGTATCTTGCACAAACTGGAAAAAGTGGTACTGCACAAGGTCAACCTGTGCTGGGATGAGATCCCCGCAAAATTGACGCAAAAGTAACTGAAGTGTGCATAGAAGGCCTTCCGATAAGCCGTCGTGACTTTTCACAGCAGCCTCCGTCCCGGTCCCGCTCGCAAGGGGGAGGCCGTCTTCTTCTCTGGCCGTCGACACCGCGCCGACTGGACCAGAAGCCACTGGTTCCGTGGGTACGTTGACGCCGCCGTCGTCGTCGTCGTCGTCGTCGTCGTCATCTCGTCGTCCGACGAAAACTGGAAGAAAGGGCGTCGAGCACTTCAACAATGTAGTCTCCATCAGATCGCTTTCTGACAAACTTGCAAAGAGAACATCATCGTCCCCGACAAAGTCATCCTCCTCGGGTCCCCAACTTGAACGTCTCTCCTCGAGGCTTGATTGTTGCTGTGAGAAGAATGATGGTCCAAGATCCATGAATAGCGGCATTACTACCCAACGAAGCGCGACGCTTGATTTCGAGCTAAGGAGCTCACTCAAACGAAGGATTGAATGTGCAGCCTCGATTCTGAAATCTCTCAGAGGATGGTGGATCACGTTCAATAAAATGTCAATGGCCTGAGCAGCCACAGAAACAGAGCGCAGACTGCCCAACGCTCGTAAGGACGCCTTGGTCAGAGTCTGAGCTTGCCGTTTGCCCACCTGCAGACTCGGGGTCTCCTCAATGCCATTGCTTAGCGCCGCAGACACATCAGCGAGATCATTTTTCTCTTTGGTCTCGTTCGCTTCGGATGCTTCAAATTGAGAGAGATCCGAACGTAAAAACTCAAAGGCAACTTGAGCGTCGTCTCGGGTTTGGCTCGTAAGCTCAAAGACAAGCGGGTATGCTCCAAGTGCAACGTTGACGAGATCTTGGCGGGACGACGAAATCATGGCGTGCAGCGTATCGCGAAGAACAAAGGCAACAGGTGTTGCTTCGAGGGGCCGAGCTTTTAGTAAGACGTTGACGAGACCAATACAAGCCACGCGGACTTCGGTCTCCGTGGTTTCTCGAGTTGCAAGGTCAGTTGCACCTGCGAGGAAAAAACGAACCAACACACTCGCGAGACCTTCCACTTGAAATGGGACGAGCCGCGTGAGAACTTGCAGTAACGATGACAGGAGCGCCGCGTTGCGGCGACCGCCAACTTGTCCTCCTGCTTCGTTGATCAGAGAAGCACGTGCTCCACCACTGCCTCTTGCACCATGTGCGCGCATCGCGCGGAACGCATCAATCACTAGACGCTGAAGCATCGCGGTTGGGACGCCACGATCCTTTTGATGCAGGCACTTGGCATATGTCTCAACAGCCAGGAGACGCTCGTGCTCCACTCTCGTCTGCATGCAGTGTGTAAAAAGTGCACTAGCCCGAGCTTCGTCCTCGGCAGATCCAAGCTGCGCAAACATGAATGCAGCATAAAGTGACCAGTGGCCTGGTTGCGCCTCTGCCTGGAAGGCCGAAACGTTCGCATTCGCCCTGAAGAAGCTGTGCGAGAGAAATATCCGACGCGTGCTTGCGTGCTGTGGACGCTGAAGAGTGCGAACAAGAAGCGCATAGGGCCCAAGTCGATACTGCAACAGAGATCGACGGAGAGCAATTCTCAAGACCGCCGCAAAGTCGCGAATATCTCTTTGGTGCGGCTCGTCTTCAATCTTGATGAGCTCTTCCAAAGAGGTAGCTAGCGTCTGCGCGGCCACGGCGGATTGATCACCAGCGCACGTTAGCAACGTCGCGAGCGCGTACTCTCGAAGAGATGGTGTTGTCCAGAATCGTTTACACTCGCCAAACAGCGCATAAATGGCGAGACGCGTGCGCTGTGGACATTCAAAGGCCTTAGCGGCCAGAACGCGGCAAAGCGAACGAAGTCGTCGCTCTTCAAAATATTCGTAGGGCAGAGCGGCCACCGTCTGAAGAATACGCTTCAGCAGACGCTCCTGCTGCGACGTTGCCAGGACCTGCCGGAAGACTGTATCGATGGCGCACAATGAGCGGAAATAGACGTTCTCCGCGAGCGGCTGGGCTGGATCCCTTGACTGGAGAGATGCGCTTAGCGTAGGAGCCATGGCCTCAAATATTTCCACCGCAAGCGTGCCCGTGCGCGAGTCCGCGCCACGAATGCCCATGAGAAGATTGTTTGCTACGAAGGGAATCGTGCGATGCAGCTTGCGCGCCCAGAGTAAGAGGACTTCCATGCGATGCAGTTGCTCTACTCTTGGAAGGTAGTGCAATCCGGCCGAGAGCTGAGCAAAGGGCTTTTCCAAAAAGCCTGCACAGAGAGGAATGCCTCGCGACAGCACGGCACGAAGCTGTGCACGCTCCTCCTCAACACTGAAGGCTTTGCCTACTCGATCGTACACGGCAGTCTCCCAGGAACAGAGATCGGCGTGAAAGCGTCTTCGAATGCGCAACTCGCGAGCATCGTCGCCAGAGAGGCCGACTTGCTCTTTTTTCCTCCGTGAGCCTTGCGAAGAAGACGTCAAATCGACTGCTAGCTTCAGACACTCGATGCTCAACGTTTGACACGGCTTGACATCAAGACTGGCACTGAGCAATAGGGGAAAGAGCATCGTATCTTGTGCACGAATAAGGTCCGCCGGGAATGCCGAGAGCACAGCGTGTATGCAGAGAGTAGCTCCGTAGCGAACACCTGGCTGTGGCGCGAGTAAAAAGTTCTCCATATCGGCAAGGAAACCAGCAACAAGTTCTTTGGACCGGATCGTTTGCTCAAAGGCCTTCAAACAAAGCTCACAATGCATTGCAAAGTCGCCTTGAGTTACGGCTGGAAGGGCATTTGAGACCACAGCCACAAGCGCCTTGAAGATATCCGTCTCTCGTTCTGCTTTCACGAGCTCGACAGCCAAATGGTGCACACAGCCGCGTGCCGCAAGTTTTTCCTCGGGTAAAAGCTGTGTTTTGCTCACAATGCTACGAAGCACCCGAAAGAGTGCGTTGGGTGCCGGTGTGGATTTCCCGTACTTGATGATCTCAATCATGCTAACAAGGACGACCGACTTTTCCAGACTTTCCACTTGCATGCTACGTAAACGAGCAGCACTGTCGGTGCCAACGGCACCTTGCATGATATTGACTCCATTTTTCGAAGCTGCGTCCCCGTAAACCATGTGAAGTCGTGCAAGCGCCCCTGTCGCGTTAGTCTTGACCATGGTAGTTTCTGCGGAAGCGCAAGTGAAGAAAGAGCACATGATCGAGACGCTGAGCATTCGCATTTCCTCGCTTGGATGGACCAGCAAGGCCTCCAAAGGTGGCACAGCAAGGGTGCTGAGCTGAGCAAAGCACGGGGAGAGTATGTCGAAGGCCGTCTTCACACCAGCAAAAATCGTGGAGCCCATGTCCAGCGCTTGGGACGCACAGGAAAAGTGTCTCTCGTCGATCGTCTGATCAGAGAGCGCTTGCGCGAGACTAAAGAGAAGTTGCAGGGCTTCGCGGCGACGCGATTGTACTACGTGAAGTAGAAGGCTCGCGAGACACAGAAAGGCGTCGACGGCAAGACTTTCCAAGATCTCGTCCATCTCTCCAGCCTGGCTCTCTCTGCGCACAAGAGTTTCGCCTTCTTCTGCGCGTCTCTTTTCGTCCGATATGCCACTTGTGCCAGAAATGCCATTGCCGGGGCCATTTTCGAAAGAGATATCTTCTGCATCTTGGCTGCCTTCTTCGTGCACGGTGCGAAGTATGTCATCGAGACGAAGAAGGCTTGCTTCTGCAACGTTTCCTTCGGCTGCGTCGTTGTTCATTTCTCGACGTTGACTTATCCCTGCGCTTCGCCGTCGCGCTTGCTCAAAGAGCGTGGGGTTGTCATTTTTTAGCTTGACAATTACCCTCGCGCCTGCAAACCATTGACGGAGCTTCTCTTGCGCAGCCATCTTACGCCGAGCAAGCCAGGTCGAGCGCCAGATCCCGTCTACTTCGTGTTTGCGCGTCCCGCGCCTTGCGAGCGAGCCGCCTGAGGTAGCCAGCTCCGGCGGCTGGCTGCCTTCACGAATGCCGCGCTGCCTCTCGACGAGCCCAGGTCAACTCAATGAGCCGTTGAGTCATGACCCACTGCACCGCACTGCAGAGATGATGGATAGCGAGCGTCACGACCAACATCTTTGGCGGGGCGGGAACAAGACCGTGGCACGCCCTGACAAGGCTTGCGCCTGCTCGCTCTTCTTCTTGCTCAACTTCACGTCGAGGCCAACTCCCGTGCGAGCGAGCCCAGCCCTGCGCGCGCAGGGACGAGCCCGCTGCACCCATTCATGCCCTTGAGCCTTTATCTGGCTGGCTGTTGCTGTGAGTTTGACTTGGCTCGCGCAAAACAATCTGCGATGGACACTGCGGCGAGCCCAGGGCGTTGAGCGCGCGATATCTCCACGGCTGCAGCGGCCACAAAGATGAGGGGCGCGTCGACGCTGTCGGCCTTGCTTGCGGCGGTGAGCGTTCTGACATCCTGCGGCGCAGGAAACTCTCCGGCTGCGACGGCAACTTGCAGGACGCACAACGTTCGCGAGGACACCTTGGCTTGCGCTGACCGCCTTGGCGACGACCAAAGCCATGATGTTCGCTCTCGCGAACGTGAAGCAGACCTTGCAGAGCGGAAAGCTTTTGTGGTGAGCCGTTCTTGGCAGACTATTGAGCCCTGGCATCAAATCCCAATCGGCCTCGATGTTCGTCTCGACTTCGAAGCTGGCAAGCGCCACGCTCGTATCCCAGACCCTTGGAAGCTGCGCGTGCAGATAAGCCTTTTGGATATGCACGCGACGGTACTCACGACAAACGCATGGCTACCGACCTCATCATCGGCGCCGTGGAATATCATTTCGAGTGCTATCAGGACCGACCTGCGAATTGTCCAATCCTGTCTTCTTCGGAACGAAGCCTTGGGTTCTCTCGCAGCTGCCAAGAGCGTCGAGGAGCTCTTTGCCATCACAAATGGGCGAGTGTATCTCAAAGCTCGAGTTGATGGTGACTATGCTTGCCTTTGTGGAACTGCAGAACCATGTCGCGGTCCTCGCGATGCCCAGAAACAGTGCGAAAGCGCCTACGCGGAAATCGCCATGAAAAGTGGTAATGCGAGACCCGGCGTGTGCTCCAAGCAGCGCAGAGCATATGCAGAATGTGCGACAAAGTGTAGCGCTTTCCAAGACACAATTCTGCTCGATCGGGATCTCTTTCAAGATTCGGTCGAAGCGATCGAACAGTCGAAGCTCGTGCAACAGGAAGAAAGAGCTACATTATTTGGTGGAATGATGAGTTCTTGGTGTCAGAACTGCGGTTTCTCCCGCGGCAAGGTTATCTTTGCATTTGGGGAGGATTTGTACCCACGCGCGAAGGCTGCCGACGCAACCGAGTGGACGATTGGGAAATCCATGTATGAGCCCTACATGCGTTACGCGGACTTGGGCCGTGCAGATGCAAGCGGTTCATCCACGATTCAATGTACCGGGCACGCTGCACATCCGGTAGTGCTCGTGTCTGTGTGGTCTTTGAAGAACGTGTACCGGTTGCTCGCGGACCTTATCATCCCTGTGTGGTCTACCTTGCTCGATGCTGGAATGAGCCCAGCCCGCGCGACTCTATTCGTCGACCTTGGCGATCCAGTGGAACGAGCCCAAATGCAGCAAATTCTCCGCGACCGACATCCGTCGCAAAAGCTTTCAACTCTGAGCCTTTTGCGCTTGATGTTTCGCGAAGTTCACTCGACTGAAGCGCTTCGTATTGCATCCGAGGAGAAAACATACTGCTTTGCCAATCTCTTCGTGGAAGCAACCGCTATGCCCTTTCACACGCATGCGCGTGATAAGAACACACACAACCAAGTTGGACAGGGTGTGATCTTTCGTCGCGAGCTGCAAACACACTTGAAGCGTATTTGGCCCAGCCCTTTCGATAAGAATGGCGGAATCGAAGGCGTGGTGAGCTTTGTCAAGCGTCGAGGTACCCGAAAATTTACCAATCTTCGTGAGGCAAAAGCCGTAGCGAAGAAAGTCTTCGAGCCTCTGGGCATCACGATAGACGACCTTGTACTCGAGAGACTCTCTCTCGATCGACAGTGGTCGCACTTTCAACGCACACGCGTGCTTTGCTGTGTACATGGGCAGGGGTGTGCCAGCATGGTCTTTTTGCCGGAGCGCTCGGTCGTGATTCTTGTCATGCCCATGGGGGCATCTAAAGAAAGTGAAACGTACACAGCGATGGCACGCTGGCTTGGCCTTCGGCTCGTTTTGCACGAACTTTCCAAAGATGTGGACCGTGAGACCAATGGAACATTAACAGGCTCACTTACCGGTTCTGGTTCTGAACCTTTTGCAAATAGGGACCCGAGGTGGGATCAAGACATCACCCTCGAACCAGAGGCATGGAGGCATACCTTGCGCAAAGCGTTGATTGCACTCGTTGACCTGTAAGGAGCATACCTTGTACGAAGACACAGAAAACGGATTTTTTTTTTTTAGATTTATAAGGAGTGCTGTGAAAGCTGTGACAAGGGCTTCCACTGCGCCAATCCTGGAGTCCATACATGAGTGTTCGCATCAATTGAGCCATTCACGGCCAGTTGGTAAAGCTCTTCTCCAGAGACCGGCCCTTGCTGGGTTCCTGTGCGGTCAATGTACAAGAAGGACCCAATATTTACAGCTTGTGCTTGTCCACTCTCGCCCGATGCCGACATCCCGTCCTCTGCTGCATCGTCATCCTCGCCCTCCTCCTCAACAAGTTGCACGTCAGAGTCATGAAGGCCAAAAGGATCGCTATTTTCCTCGACATCGGGCAAGGATTCGGATATGACGCGATGAGAATCGACGCTCGGATCGTTCTCTCCGCCGCTCTGAATCGCCGTCAGTGCGTCAGTGTGCTGGGCGTCATTTGCATTTGATGACCACGTCGAAGAGGCAACAAGGGAAGATGATGGCTGAGCTTGCGAGACAGGACCGGACTCGTATATGTTTTGCGTCAAGTCAAGACGTATGATATCTCGTTCACAGTACAGCTCGTAGTGAGACATGTCTGCAGCCGGACGCACGTAGCATACGCTGTCATGTAGACTTGTATCGCAGCATGAGCAGCGACAACAATCGTCATGACAACGAAGACGACCGTCGTCCCCGGTACATACTTGTTCGACAAGTTCGATTGGATCTTCGTCGATGCGTCCAGCACGCGTTGGGATGAGCACCCTGCGGGTCGAAGAAGAGACGACAGGCTGCATGCAGACGACGCATGACGGGCGATACTGCGTCTCGCAACACTCGTCGCAGAACACAAGCAATTTGTACTTGTCAAGGGGGCTGCGCCGCGCCGTCTCGAGCGTCAGTGCTCGATGACAGGAATTACACTTGAGGCATTGCGCCTGCCGGTGTAAATGGATTCCAGGCTCTAGCATCACTCCTTGCGAAGGCTCCTTTATAGCGTCAAGACATGCAACACACTGGGGCAGTTCTTCCTCGTCCTTATGAGGCTTGCAAAGTAACATGTTGCGAGGATTTCGAGATGAAGCGTCTGGCGCTGTTGATGGTACGACTGCAGGCGAGGCGGCCCAGCCGCACCTCGCGCAGGACATGTGATCTTCATGCCACGTACGGTGGCAAGAGTAAACAGAAGGTTGAGGTCCTTCTTGCCCACAAGAAGCGCATTTACTCACCAACTGAGCGTTGCACTCAGCGCAGTATGGCCAACAGCCACCTATGCGATCGATTTGGGGAGGGTCGTCGTCATCGTTTGGATCAATAACTCGAGAGCACGTGTAGCACCGCAGATGCACTTTATGCCATGCAAATCCTTTCCATAAGACCACTTCCTCGCGGGCCTCGTCTCCATGAAGCTGTGCGAGACGTGGCGATGGAGGTCGAAGACGAATGGCTGGATTGGTGCTCGAGTGCGACCTTATCGCATGGGAGACGAACATGTTCGATTGCGAAGCACATGTTCCTGCACCCAATGCGTCTCCACGTTTTACATCGGCGCTGCTGAGGCCTCGGTGGGGCAAAGAAGCTGGCATGGACACATTGACATGCTCTTTGCAAATTGGACAGATACGGCGTGCATCAAGAAGCCTCGAAAGAGCCTCATCAACGTCTGGGGCGTCTGCACTGTCGATCGGCCGAGGCCGCTCCACGGCATCACTGCCCTCTCGCAGAACCAGATGCTCGGACTCGTTTCGAAGTTGCGTACCATCTTTCCCCGCTTGCAGACCCTGTAAGCCGTGCGCGCTACGACTCGACGCAGGACGCGTGCTGAGTCGCTCAAGCCCCGTCGCGACAGCCTCGTCCGTGAGACGCATGTTCGCACAATACAAGCACGCGCAGCTCCTGCCTATGCGTCCACGTGACTGTATGATAGCGTATTGCGTGTCGAAGAGGAATATACGTCGCCGAAGGCCGTGTTTGCTCTCGTGCATTTCGCGAGCATCCTCTTCTTCAATGACGGCCTCGGCGCGATCCAGCGCGTCTACGAGCGCGCGCATCCGTTCGCAGAGGTTTTCTATACATTTGCCCTCATGACCACACGCATGCACGTCCAAAGGATGGTCTTGCTCCTGTGTTTCGCTGGCGGAGGCTTGGACCATGTTCTCGAGCATTGTGAGCATGTGTCGCGCAAAGTCGCAATCGACGAACCGGGCACACTCTTTGTCGAGATGCAATCCAAAGTCGACGCCTCGGCGAAGCTCGAGAAGTTGAAATTCGAGAAAGTCGACCTGGTTCTCGGCCATTTCAATGGGCGAGCACTGGCTCAGAACAGGCTCCCACAGCCAGTTTTCTTCTTTGTAACCGCCTCGACCAGAGCGCGCGCCGGCATATTCGTCTGCACTTTCGCCCTGCCCGTCTTGGTCCTCAGCCTCACCATCATCGCCATCATCGTCGTGCAAATCTTTCGCACCGAAATCAAAGTCATCGTCATCGTCATCGTCAATGTCACTGTGAACCTCGTCACGATATTCGCCAAGACTTGCGCGCAGACTCGCTGGACGCTCGAGCGCCATACGTGCAATGGCGCCGGCAAGCTCTTGGTCGTACGTGTCATTCTCGACGTCGATGTCGGACTCTTCATTCACGCTATGACTAAATTTGCGTTCTTCATCGAGGTCTGCAGTTGCAGCGCTTAGGAAGCATTGATCCCTCGACCTGGGCTCCGATTCCCTCGAGGCAGCGCCTTGCGTCGTGCTCTGTACGCTTTCTGAGAGAGAAATCATGCTCATCTTGGACTCCGAATCTGCACGTGCCGCCCAACGTTCGGCGTTTGCACGGGCTGAAGAAAGGCTCGTGGTGTTGTCACCAGCAGCAAGGCCCGCTTCGACACCGTGTCCTTCGTCTTCACTGTTCAGCAAAGCGCTCGTGTCAAGTGAGTCCCTGTACTGCGAGCTGCGTTCGCTGCCAGCTCGTGCGGTGCGACGCGCGCGACGCGCGACCCTACTCCATTGATTCGAGTAACCAAGAAGGGCCTCATCCTTGCTGGGCATATAGAGCAGAAAGATTTCGACAATGCGAAAGAAGCGCAGACTTGCGGAGAGCGGCGCACGCTGAAGTTGGAGAGCGTCGGCCTGCGCGCAGAGCAAGTTGCGAACGAAGTTCACACTGTCTCGATTCCAACCAGAGAGCACAGCGGTCTCAAAAATAATTTGGTCGAGGCCCCTGAGGTTGTACAAGCCGCGGGTCGGATGGCTCCGAAGCGTGCTCATGCAAAGCATCTCCACAATGCGGTGCAAGATGTAGTCGGTGGCTTCATCGCGAAAGTCGCGGTCACGCGGAATGGTCTGCAAAAGACGCAAAAGGCCCGTACGCCACCCTTGCGAGGAGTGAAAAATGTGCAGATTCTGGGCGCTGCTCGCACACAGGGTGAACAGAGCGCCGACAAACTCCTTACGGACAAGATTGTCGCTCATCCAGCCAAGCATGCACAGAAGCACGGGAACGAGCTCTTGTGCGGCTACACTTACAAGCTGCGTAAACGGATTGGTGGTCTGAAAGTGATGTGCGTCGAGCGGCTCGATAAGCTGTCCGGTGATCAGCTCAAAGAGGGTAGCGCAATCCATGTACTCGATGCCACCGGCAAAGGAATTTCGCATAGAACCAACGTCGTGCGATACGGACCAATTTTGCGTAGCGGCGGACTTGCTTGTCCAAATTCGCTTGTCCGCAGAGAAAGCTTCGTGCTCAGGAATGCTAATGTCGGTGAGCCTTGGAAAGTGAAAGTTAGCTTCCAGACCAAGTGCGCTGCCGTCACGGACACAAGAAGCGAGGTCGTCCGAGCGAAACGTATGTACAGAGCCTACAAGAGACATGCTGGAGCGACGCGCGTGCATGACAAGCTGGGCAAGGCGCGAAGATCGCAAACCGGACATGCGAAGGTCCGAGGTGCGTCCAAAGAGGTCCGATCGACGAGACATGAGATCCGAGGTGCGGGCATCAGCGTCGGCGCTACTAAGGTTCGACGCGCGGACGCCAAGGGCGGAACCGGCTGGGGCACCGCCACCTGAATACCCTTCGTGATGAATGGGATCCATTTGCGGCTTGCGCTCGAGCCCTGGCCGTGTCGGAAGGCCAGTCAGGTCCGTCTGACGACGCGGTTGCTGCTGTATGTGGTGGTGGTGATGATGGTGGTGATGATGTTGGTGAGTGCTCAACCCAAGCGAGGTGCCCGCAGATATTCCTCGCCCGGGCATAGAAATGAGCTCGCTCTGACGCGCGGCGGAGGAGAGCGTTGCAAGACCACTTTCCCGCGTGGTGTACGTCCGCTTGTATGCGAACTCTGACTTTCTCCTTCCCGTGGGCATCGGCATGAGGCCTTGGTGGTGAGTTCCTGGTTGATGGGCGCGCCGGAGATCAGAAGCCCGTCCTGAGTCACCTGTTTCAAAAAAAGCGCTGCCTCCTCGCCCGCCACTGCTGCTGAGGCTGCTAAAGTGACTCATTCCACTGGCTGTCGTCGCCGCGGGATTACTGCTAAGACTACTTCCGGTGCTGCTACTCGGCGCGACGAAACTCCCAGCGGCGGCAGGTTTTGAAGTTGCACGAGCCACGACGGAGCCCGAAGCGCGTTCGTGCGTGGAAACGCTACCCGTCTCGAAACTTGTGTTGCTTGCCTCGCGACGAGCGCTTCCCATAGCGCTGAAGGGGCCGTTTTCTGACGAGGAATGCCCTGACTGCGAGCCAACGGAGCCCAAGGCGAAAGAGGTTCGGCTGCCCCTTCGCCTCCCACGCTGCTCAAGCTGAACGGCACGAGTGAGGAGGGAATGCGCAAAGGCGCGACGTACAAGGACATTCCGCATTTGCGAGTGCCTTGGTTTATCGAGAGCCGCACGAGATAATTGGTCAAGAATTTCCTCTGGGGACGCGGCAACGAGAGTCTGCACTGAAAGCAGCTCGAGTGAGAACATGCCGCATTCAAATGCCTCAAGACCGACCAGAAATTCATCGCAGCGGTCATGCTGCGCGCACGCGTGCAGGGCTCGCCACATTCCTTTGACAGCCCAGCGTCGCACATCGCGATCTGCGCAGCCTTGAAGCACGTCGAGACATTCGAAGAAGAAAAACACGCATCGCTGCGGGGGTTGCGAAGTCCCAAGGTCGGTGGCTGCGTCTTTTTCGTGGCTAGATTCGGCCTCGTTTTCCGCGGCAGCCTGGCCTGCGTTGGATTGGGAGGTTTCTTGCACCTCCTCGGCACTTTCCGAGGAAGAGAGGAGCTCGGCGTTGAGTTCGTCGAGCTCTAATAAGCAGTCGAGGAGCGTGATACAATCCTCGGCACTAAACAGGATGGTGGCGATGGCTCGCATGGCCTCGGCTGGGTTTGCAGGGCTAATTGGCAAAAGGTCGGATGAGAGGCTGTCACCGGTCGTCATTGTCGAAGAAGGGCCCGCGAGTGCGTCTGACCCGACGGCATCTTGCGAGCATACTCTTTGCAGTCGATCGAGGCAGTGGAGCGCCCCTGTGCTTTCGTCGGACTCGGCGGCGAGGAAAAGCGCATCTATGATGACTTTCCACAGAGGCTGAACGGGCCCGAGGCGTGGCAGTGAGAGAGTCTCGGGGGTATTTGCATCAAGCTTCTCGCTGAAGAGGTCGTCCGTGGCTGCATCGACATCTCTGTTGTCTCTGCTATTCCCACTATCGATACGTTGAAGTCTTCCGAGACGGGATGCGAATTCATGCTGCTCTTCTCTTACGGTATGGGATGCAGACTGTCGGCTGCGTTCCGCGTCTTCGTCATTCTCTTCTTCCCCTCGTCGCCCATCAACGGTTGCGACGTCGCGCAAAGGTGCATGTTGCCCTTCGCAGCGACCACTGCCCGTCCGCATGCCGAGCGTCCGACCGCCGCGACAGCCGGGCTGGGCTGTCTGGCTGTCTGTTTGGCTGTCTGGCGGGCGGGCGGGTGGGCGGAAACCCGCGCCCTCGCGTCACGTCAGCCAGCCCGTCAGCAGCAAAAGCGCACAACACGCCGCAAGATATATAAATATGTATATATATATCGGCCGGCCTGTTCGCCACCTTCTCTTGGCCACAATCTTGGTTGCTCTTTTCTCGCCTTGCCTGCCTCTGCAGCCAGAACGTGGCGGGCGAGGCCTTGCCGCCTCCGAGCTGCGACTCGACCTGCTGGTCCGGTCGACCGGGCAAGCTCCTCTTGCCTGAGCGTTCTCGCCGTGCGAGAGGCCAGCGAGCCCTGCTCGCTTGCTCGCTTTTGCTTGCTATCTCGCTCACCCTTGAGATTCTGCGGATCGGGTCGGGTCGGGCTGGGCCCGCCCACACGGCAACTGGGAGGCCCTGCGACCGCGCCCTGCGTACAGAGTCAACTTTTGCGCGCCTGCTTCGCGCGCCCCTCGGACCGCGCGACGCGCGACGAGCCGGCGCCGCGAGCGCGTTGCCTGGCTCTGCCTGGCTCTACTGCTGAGCTCTGCTGAGCTCTGCTCTGCTCTGCTCTGCTCTACTCTGCTCTGCGCCGCGAGCGCTTTCTCTGCTGCTACTCCTGCCGCCCGCACCAGCGCACCGCAGCGCAGCGCGGCGCCCGCCGCTCCGGAGGCTCGCTGCACTGCCGCGCCGCCGTCGCGACCGGGCCCGCCCGCCCGCGTCTCGGCTTTGCTCTGCTCTGCTCTGCTCTGCTCCGCTCTGCTCTGCTCTGCTCTGCTCTGCTCTGCTGCACGCCGCGGCTGCCTGCCTGACAGCGAGGTTTTTCAAAACCCCGTTTGAACGTCTGCCCGCGGTTGCCTCGATCTGCTCTGCTCTGCTCTGCTCTGCTCTGCTCTGCTGCACGCCGCGGCTGCCTGCCTGACAGCGAGGTTTTTCAAAACCCCGTTTGAACGTCTGCCCGCGGTTGCCTCGATCTGCTCTGCTCTGCTCTGCTCTGCTCTGCTCTGCTGCACGCCGCGGCTGCCTGCCTGACAGCGAGGTTTTTCAAAACCCCGTTTGAACGTCTGCCCGCGGTTGCCTCGATCTGCTCTGCTCTGCTCTGCTCTGCTCTGCTCTGCTGCACGCCGCGGCTGCCTGCCTGACAGCGAGGTTTTTCAACGTGCATGCATCCATCCATCTGCGTCCATCCATCCATCCATCCATCCATCCCTATCCATATGGGCCGCCAGCAGCGGCGCCTCGCGCTGCGCCTGCCGCCGGGGACGGTGCGCCGCCGTGCACCTCGCACACTGCGCCTGCCGCGCCTGCTGCTGCGACAGAGGGGTCGCCGCGGCGAGCCAGCGCCTGCCGGCACGCGTGCTGTAAGTCTAGTAGTTGGCACAGGCCGCATGCGAGCACGGCATCATGGCAGAGGCAGGCAGGCCCGCGTGGGTCGGGTTGATGCTCCGCGCGTCGCTCCGCCCGAGCAGGGCGACGCGCAGCTGCCACTGCGGCGGCGGCGGCGGCAGACGGAGGCCGTGCAGGCCGCCGGGCCCGGCGACAGGACGACGGACAGCCGCGCCGACTTGAAGGGCACGTCGAGTTGGGCCTAGCTAGCTAGCTTAGGCTCCTCCTCGTCGCGGAAAAAGGGTTCCGCAAACGCGGCACTGCTTTCGCGAACATTCGCGGGAACGAAAGAACGCTCTGGAAAAAGGGAACGGGAAGGGGACGCGCGGCGGGCGTCCCTCCACGTTGGAGGGGCCGATTCCGAGAGCGCCTGGCAAAGCAAAAGCCGAGCCGCGTTCGAGGTGCATTGGCAGCAGTGGCAGCTGGCAGGCAGCAAGGCTGGAGGGCGGGCGTAGCTGCAGCGCCCAGACCCGAAACCTGCCGGACGAAGAACAGACACAGACAAACAACTTTGATAGACAGCAGGGGCAACGAACGCCACGCTGGGGATTGAGTTGAGAGGTAGATAGATCATGACGCGCGTCGCGATGTTTTTGGCGGGCCTCGTGCTCGCACTCGCGGTGCTCGCCGACATGACACCGCGGACCCAAGCCTTCGGAATCTGGGATAAAAGCTTTGGTGTCCCGGGATTTGGACACCCGTCCGCAATGTTTGCGCGGCCGAGTCTCGGCCCGTCCTGCGACGTGTGGCCCCACCAGGCCAAGTGCCAGCAGGCTGCTTCGTGGCGCCAACAGCAGCAACGGCAACAGCAACTTCGTCAACAAGAAGAACGTCGACGTCAGCATATTCTCCAAAAGCAACGAGAGCAGCAGCAGCAGCAGCAGCAGCAGCAGCCTCTGCGCGAGCGCCTGTTTCGCGTCGTTGACACAGGCGAGACATACGAGGTCCGCGTAGAGTCGCCCGAGCACCAGAAGCGAGGCCTCTTTGATCTTCGTGTCGAGGACGAACCTCACAGCGGCAACAAGCTCTTGCACATTACCGATCGCGCAGCGCCCGGACGCTTTGATCGCAAATTTAACCTGCCTCAAGGCATCACAGAAAAGGATGTGCGTGTTCGTTGGGACCGTGACTTTCTCACGCTCATCGTGCCCAAGCCGCCAGTCGAAGCGCCACAAACACAAGAAACTCTTGTCATTTCTGGACAGCCACAGGCAACAGCAGCCAAACTCCCCAAGGTCGAGCTGAAGTCGTCATCGCATGCCCCAACGCAAGCGCAGCCATCGCCACATCATGGTGCGGTTGAAGCACCGTCAGCAGCAGAAGCTGACGATGATCTTCTCATCGAGGACGTTGCTGTAGGTGACGATAACGACGAGGACGACGGAGATCTAGAACTCGAGGAAGACGTAGCATCAGGGTACGTCGACAACCTTGGCATTTTCCGCGAGTACTAGATGGTGAAAAAAGTAACAAGCATTGTGTGTAAATAGATTTAAAACAAATGTAGCAGCAAGTTTTTATCCCCATTCCTGGTTTATGGTGAGTATTTGCTTGCCCATGGTTGATGAACGCAACAATCTAGGCCGCGGCGAAACTAGGTTTCTCCTGTTTGTGTTTTTACTTTCCCTGCTGGCTATTGGTTACTGGCCAAGCTCGCCGACTGACTTACTGACTGACTGACTGACTGACTGACCGCCTGACAGTAAATCTACTTATCTATTTATCTACGTGGGCGAAAGAGTGAAGCAATCTTCTCGACGATACGTTGAAAGAATCGTCGAATACCGTTGGCAATCCGTGCAAAGGTTCGCAAGACCCACAACTTCATGCCCATTTTCATCGTCTCGTAAATCATACTGCGAAAGACATTGCCCAGCATTTCCTGCTGGCGCCGAGCCTCAGCCTGGCGATCCTGGTCCATGCGGCCTTGCTGCTGCTGCTGCTGCTGCTGCTGCCGCCTCTGCTGTTCGTTAATATTCTGAAAGATGTTGTTGAAAAAAGAAGCGTCTCCGAATTGGTTTCCGCCAAACCCGGAGTCGAGGTTCTCATCGTGCACAGTGCGAGCCTCCGAGCCATCCCGATACTTGTAAATGGTCGTCTTTCGAAGTTTGCGCTGGCCATTTGGAGTGATGATCACCTGTTCGATGGTCTGCGTTCCAATGGGCTGCTCCTGCTGGCGGTACTGTTGCTGCTGCTGCCGCTGCTGCTGCTGCTGCTGCTGCTGACCACCTCGCTGTTGCTGCTGCCATTGCTGCTGCATACGTTGAGCACGGAGTAACTCTTGCCACACATTCTGATTGCCAAAACCTCCGCGTTCCATCTCGCGAAAAAGACGATTTATGTCTTCGTTGCGGAAAATGTGCCGAAATAACTCCTCCGGGTCCACATACTGGCCTTGAAAGCCGCCCTGCCCGTATTGCTGGTAGCCCGACTGCTGGTAACCTCCGGGCCCTTGGCCAAATCCACCGCTACCAGGTCCAGCGCCAGATCCAGCCCTGCTGCCTCCGCCCCCCGAAAGTTGATGGTAGGCTTCAGACACCTCTTTGAACTTTATTTCTGCCGCCTTCTTGTTTTCCTCCGTATCGTTCATATGCCTGTCCGGATGATACTTGAGCGCGAGCTTCTTGTACGCCTTTTTGATGTCATCCTTGGAAGCGCCGCGCTGGAGTCCAAGCACAGTATACGGATCTTGCCACGCCGCAGAAGCTAGAGCACGCCGTCCAGAGGCCCATACCCCGGGAGCGAGCCGAGCTGTTATCTCCGCCAAGCGCGGGGTTGCTGCCGTCGTCGCTGCCACTGACGCTCTGGTCCTCAACCTCGTCCTCGAGCTCATGCCGAGCCTCCACAACCCCGTTGCCAGCGTCCTTTGCTGCGGCTCCAGGCTCGCGCGGAAAGGCAATGAGCCCTGCCACCGCCCTGCGCTCCTCGCCACGCCATCGCGCGCGCGTATCGCCGAGAGCATCTTCGCCTGGCCTCGTCGAGGTGATCGAGTGAGAGTGGTCACCAGGTCGGGCCAGTCTTGCAAAAAGGGTTTTGCCAGCACGACGCCCGGCGGCGCGGCGTCCAGGGGCGCGCAAGGCTTAACGAAGGAAAAAAAACAATGCGCTCCTTGCGCGTCCTCGCGGTGGCGCTCGTCGTGCTCGCGGCAGTCAGCCAGCTCTCAGTGACTGCTGCCGCTGCCGCTGCCGCTGCTGCTACTGCGGAGAAGGCGACTTCGGCGGCGTCGGAATCGTCGCACACGAACAACTGGGCGCTCATCGTGGACACCTCGCTGTTCTTCTTCAACTACAGACATGCCGCCAATGCGCTCTCCATGTACAGGACCGTCAAACAGCTGGGCATTCCAGATAACCAGATCATCCTCATGCTCGCCGACGACATGGCCTGCCACAAGAGCAATCCGCTCAAAGCGCAAATCTTCAACAACCGCAACCGCCAAATTGAGCTGTACGGCGACACGGTTGAGGTCGACTACCGAGGGGAAGAAGTCACGGTCGAGAACTTTTTGCGTGTCCTTCTCGGACGACACACTCCTGGGACGCCCGCATCTAAAAGGCTCGACACCAACGAAGGCAGCAATATCTTCATTTACATGTCAGGTACGTGTCCGTTTTCAAGTCTTGTCTCGTCTAGTCTTGTTTTGTCTTGTCTTGTCTGTCTTCGTCCTGGTTTGTATCATCTTTTTACATCTTTGCGTCCGTTTATAAATTCTTGCTGAAAATCGCAAGTTTTGTGTGTGTTCTTTTTTGCAGCCAGGTACTCATCGCCACGTCTACGGATATTTATGCACGCCATATACATGAACTGTATGAACTGACATTCGTGGCTCTTTTGCGATTCATAACAGGCCACGGCGGCGATGAGTTCCTTAAATTCCAGGACACGGAAGAGCTCAGCAGCCAGGATATTGCTGGAGCCTTTGAGCAGATGCGTGTCAAGAAGCGCTTTAATGAAATTTTCTTCGCTGTCGACACCTGCCAAGCCGCTACCATGTACAATCACTTTAATACCCCCGGCATTGTGGCAGCCGGGTCTTCAACGCGCAATGAGAACTCATATTCACACCACAGCGATGGCCACCTTGGTACGGCAGTCATTGACAGGTTCACCTACTACATGCTTGAATTCATAGACCGTCGTGGAGACAAGGCCAACTTGGGCGACCTCATGCGCTATTTGACACCTCAGCGTCTGATGTCAACCGCCGCCATGGACACGAGCAAGTTTTCGCGGCCTGTCAAAAGCGTTGCGCTCACCGACTTTCTTGGTTCCGTGCTCAAGATCGACACTACTGTCGCCAAGGCACCGTACAAGCCGCTCGAGACACGAGCATCCGAAACCACGGACGCCATGGATCCACCCAAAACGACACAACAACAAGCACAACAAGTACGACCTTATCCGACTTATGAGGCGACATTTTAAATCCTGAGATCTCTTTCTTTGTTTTCCTTCTCTCTCTCTCTCTCTCTCTCTCTTTCTCTTTCTCTCTCTGTCAGTGGTATCAAAATGAAGAGGAGCAGGGCATTGATTCAGGTTCATCGCCTGTTTGATTGATTGTCCGTCTCGCGATTAGCAGGAAACTTGCTTGCTTGTGAGCTAGAGCTCATTTCCCACAGAGACCCAGTTCTTTGTTGCAAAACATGAAAGCACTATATGTTAGAGGCTGTCGTACATGGGCCAATATCCCCTCGCTTGCTCTCTCTCACTATGCGCATCACCACAAATAAGATCGAACCCCCTCCCCAAAAGGACAAACTTACGTCGCGGAGATTGTTGCGTCTTGCGAAGATTTCAAGATATGAACCCCCCGGAACGAGCTCCTCGATGATTTCATAAATCTCTACCGGCTTTTGACTTTGACCCTGGCGCTCACAGTATAGGACATCGCTCGCGATGTTGCGCCGCGTGCCGAGCGGATCAACATCGCCCTTCTTTCCCACCAGACAAGTTTCCTTTGCATGCTGGAGGTAGAATCCGTGACTTTTCGCCAACCGACGATTCACCGTTTGCTTGACCCAGGCGATCTCGTCAACCAAAGTGTAGCCCCACTTCTCCATGAGTTCAAGCGCAAACTTGTACTTGGCATTGATGACCCAGACAAAGAGAAAACCGTTTTCTTGCAGCGAGGGAAACGGGATCTTTTCAATAAGGCTGTGCAGAGATTGTCAAGGTCAGAGTCTTTGTCATATATGTTGCCAATGAGGCAGCCGAGCGCGTTCTACTGATTTCACGTACCTATCCGAGAGCTGTTTGTATCCAATGGCAACACCTCGTGTCGGATTCGAAGTAGCCAGCTGCCATGGAGGGTCCGTCATGATCACATCAAAAAGCTTGCCAGTTTTCCGACGCTGCGTTTGTGCTAGCTTGCGAAAGTCAAAGGTTCGCACGTCTGCCCGAATGGGAACGCATCGTCGTGGCGGCTTCCACACTTCGAGCTGAGGTACGGTGGCTTCGTCAGCAGGATCTTCTTCCTTGGGAGCGGCGCTGGTCTTTGCATTTGCCGTTGTTTGCTCTGCTTCGCCACTTTGAGCAGGATTATCATCGTTGGCGGCTGCTCCCGAGGCAGCAGCAGTAGCAGCAGCAGCAGCAGCAGCAGCAGCAGCAGCAGCAGCAGCAGCAGACACCTCGCCTACGCTGTTGCTGCAGTCTTTGCCATTGTCGCTGGAGTCTTGCGCGGACTCTTCTTCATGTTCTGCGCACAAATCTGCAAGGATCTCCTGCTCCAGCCTGCACATTTCCTGCCTCGTAGCATCGATGTACTTGACGAGCTGCTCCTCGGAGAGCCCGAGCAGGTTCGCCGGCAGGTCCATCGTTCCTCTCTCCCTCCCCCCAAAGAAATCAAACTAAAACTAGCCAGCTGCCCAGCGCCCAGAAAGCGCCGCGCCGCGCCGCGCTGCAGGAGCGCCCGCGCGAGCGCCCCGCCCGCCCGCGCTCTCTCCGCGAGCCCAGGCTCGCTCGCGTTCTGCATCATTCCTCCTCGCGCAGCAGCAAGCAAAGCAAAGCAAGCAAGCACGCACGCACAGCAAAGCAGAAAGCAGCCAGCCCAACGACCGACGACGACGACGCGCCAACCTAACCACCGGGCCAGCCCCGCCAGGGCGCGCTGGCGCGCGAGCGAGCCGTCCGAGTGCCTCACGGGAGCGCTCCCAGCCAGGCGCGGGAGCCGTTCGCAGAAGCGCCGCGGCGGTCGCGCGCGGTCTTGACACAGACAAGTTCGGCCGCCGAGTCGTCTTCGTCTCGGTGCGCGGCGCAGTCGACCTCCGTCTGCACTGAGCGAGGCAGCGGCAGCGGGCGGCGAATTCGGGTCGTAGGCCCGGGCCTTGAGGCACGGGCGCTGAGGCTGACGGTCGATCCCACGTGCTGCACTGCATTGCATTGCATTGCGTTGCCGGCCGTCGACCGAGGACGCTGCGGGCGGCGGTGCGGAGACCTCGCTCGCGTTCATGGCGCATCCGCAGGCACCGACCGCGCGAGGCAGAGACTCTCCTTGCACGGGGGCAGCGCCGGGGCCAGTGGCGGAGGGCAGAAGAATCATGAATGCATGATGCCAAGGCTCACTGGCAGTGCAGGCAGAGCTGAGCTGAGCCAGTCGACAGCCAGGGGAACCTGCATTTCTTGGGGCAAGCTGAAGCAAAACCACAACGCAAACACGCTGTCGCAGCCTCTTCGAAGCAAGGCAAGCAAGCAAGGCAAGCAAGCAAGCAAGCAAGCAAGCAAGCAAGCAAGTCGAGTCGAGTCGAGTCGAGCAGAGTAGCCACACGTCAGCAGCAAGATGAAGGTCCTCATGGTGCTGACCTCGAACGACAAGCTCGGAGAGCACGACGAACAGACGGGATGGTATCTTCCCGAGTGCGCGCACCCGTACCACGTCTTCAAGCAGGCCGGCACGGTCGAGATGGTCTCCGCAAGCCCTGCCGGCGGCAAAGCGCCCGTGGACGAGAGCTCCGTGGACGCCTCCAAGGAAGACAAGGTCTCGATGGACTTGTACAAGGACGAGGCCTTCAAGAGCTTTACCGAGGAGACAAAGAAGCTGAGCGACGTCAAGGGAGACAAGTTTGACGCCGTTTTCGTTGTCGGAGGATTCGGAACCATGTGGGATCTGCCCGAAAACGCCGACCTTCAGGAAATTATCCGCAACACCTACGAGCAGGGCGGCATCGTCAGTGCCGTCTGCCACGGTCCCTGTGCTCTCACCCAGGTCAAGCTCTCGGACGGGAACTTCCTGGTCAAGGACAAGAAGGTTACCGCCTTTACTGACGACGAAGAACGCGCTGTCGAACGCATCGACAAGATCCCCTTTACCAACGAACAAAAGCTCATGGAGGTCGGCGCTGTGTACACGAAACGCGCTGCGTGGTCCGCGCATGTTGTGGTCGATGGCCGTCTCATTACCGGTCAGAACCCGGCCTCGGCCACGGGCGTCGCCAACGCGATCCTTGCGCGCTCCTCGGGCACCGTCTACTAAAATGAGTAGCAGTATACCATAGTAGTAATTCGAAGATAAAATGGAAAGCCAAGATTATATTTTTTTGCAAAAAACTTGTGTGTGTTATAAACTCTTTGTCAAGACTCTCTCATTGGCGCTGGTTGCGACGGTCACGCGCCTCACGCGCACGTCGACGCAGCTGCGCTGCGGTGCTGGCCCCCAGCTCGGCCACCATGCTCGAGAGCTCGGATGAGGGATCCTCCAAAAGCGTTGCCGGGTCCTCATACTCGAGGACAGACCCATTTCCCAAGACGAGAATGAAGTCATTCTCGATGACTGTCGCGAGACGATGCGCAATGGTTATAATTGTCGCGTCATGGAACGAGTCTCGAATTGTCGATTGGATCGCAGTGTCAGTCGCAAAGTCGACACTGCTTGTGGCTTCGTCGAGGAGAAGAATGCGTGCTTGCGACAGCACCGAGCGCACGAGGCAGAGCAGCTGGCGCTCGCCCTGCGAAAAGTTTTCTCCGTACTCTGCCACTACGGCGTCGAGCCCACCCATTTCCCGCACTGAGCCACTCATGGCGCACTTTTCAAGAGCACTCCAAACTTGATTGTCGGAATAGCTTTCAAAGGGATCGAGATTTGAGCGCACAGTTCCAGAAAAGAGCACGGGGCTTTGAGGCACGATTGAAATTTTGGAGCGAAGCTCGTGCAAACCGATCTTCGACACGTCCACGCCGTCAATGGAGATCGGGCCTGGATCCTCGGGGTCTTCTTTCTCGGGCTCAATAAGACGAAGAAGTGCAGACAGAAATGAAGACTTGCCGGCGCCCGTGCGTCCTACAATGCCAACGCGCGATCCTCCAGAAATATGCAGGTCGACACCATTCAGAACAAGCGGTGTTTCCTTGCGATAGCGCGCGGAAAGGTTGGAAATATCCACCTCACCACGCGACGGCCACTCGGGTGGGGGCGGGTTAGTGCTTGTGAAGGAGGCCTCCTGATCAATTTTCGAGGAATAGTGCAAAATGCGCTCAACACAGTTCATGCCAGTCTCAAGCTCTGTAAAGGAGCGCACCGTGTTGGTGAGAAGTGTGGTGGCGGTCATGGCAAAGCTCAACGAAAGACCCGCGATACCTGCAGAGAGAGCGCCTTGCGAAGCGCTATAGATGGCGAAAACGCCGGCGAGAAGTGTGATCGACGCGCCGAGCATTTCCAGACGCACAGATAGCCAGCGCTCACAGGATTTAAGAGTGTACCAGAACTTGAGATTGTGGTCTACCTTGGTCTCGTTCTCATGCACGAAGCGAGTGGCAAAGTTAAAAGCACGAATCGTTGAAAGCCCCCCCAGGGTCTCCGAGAAATGAGCGTACATTGGGGACCGCGAGATCGACTCGAGGCGCTTCATGTCCCGCGCAACCGGCCTGTAGCGTTGCATGACTACCAAATAAATAATCAAAAGAAATGGGATTGCCGCGAAAAAGAGTGGGGTCGATGCGCCGACCGTCGCAAGCGATGCCAAGACCGAAAAGGCCATCAGCAAGAAAAAACTGATGGCCATAGGGAGCTGCGAGTCGGCCAAGTAAAGGTCTTTACTGAAGCGGTTCAAAACGCGTCCAATCGGCGTCGTGTCGAAAAATTGCATGGGGGCGTGCATGATTGACGAAAGAAGATCCTTGTGCAGCTGGCGGGAGGCGCGTAGGGCTAGGTAAAACACAAGAATTGAACGAATGTACGAAAAGACCGCCAGCAAAACCGCGACGACGGCGTAACCAATGAGATAAAAGTTCAACGACCTGTTCTCGTAAGAAGTGTCTTCGGACCAGATGGAGATCCACAATGAGTTTCCAACATTCATGAGCTGCCCGAGCAGACTGCCAAGAATGAGGAGTGCGAACAAGCATAGACCGCCACCTGCACGAATGTAGTTCCGATACTGCGCGAATGACACCGCGCCCGCATTGCGTTCTTCCTCTTGCATGAGCTCGCCGCCCTTGTTGTCTTGCAAACCTTCATGGTTCTCGCCTCCGTTCCTCGAGCTGAGGGCACGTTCCGTAGGGTTCATTACACTGTCGTCATTGGTATCTTCCTCATCTTCATCGGTGCGATTGCTGTTTGTTCGGGCGCGATCATGTTCGGGATTCTCGTCGTCGCCTGCACCTCCGTTGTATTCGTTCATCAGCTTGGCAAAGTTGAGACCACTGCTGACGAGAGCGCTATAGCGGCCCTGCTCTACGATGTGACCCGCAGAGTCTTCGGCAGAGTCAAGCACGACGATTTTGTCACAGGAAGGCAACACATTGAGCTGGTTGGTTACGAGAACGCGCGTGCGGTCGGCAAGGAGACCGATAATGCAGTCCTGAAAGAGCCTTCTGGCAACCTCGGGGTCGAGCGCGGAGAGCGGATCGTCGAGAATCACAATGTCATGTCTCGAGTACGCCACGCGTGCCACGTTGACTCGCTGCTTTTGCCCGCCACTCAGGTTGATACCCCTCTCCCCAATGATGGTTTGATCACCGTCCGGAAGCACATCAAGGTCGTGATTCAGCTGACAAGCCCGAAGGACGTGGCGATACCGCTCCTCGTCATAGGCTTCTCCAAAGAGGATGTTTGCTCTGACACTGGCGTTAAAGATCCATGCGCTCTGCGCAGCGTACGCCACGGACCCGGACAAATGCACGGCACCAAGTTGACAATGCATTTCGCCCAGCATGGCTGCAACGAGACTTGACTTGCCGCTGCCGACGGGTCCCACGACAGCAGTCAGTTTGCCTTGGTCAATCGCTAGATTGATGTCGCGCAGCGCCGGACGGTCGGCATGCTCTCCAAGGCCTGGTTGTTTCCAGAAGAAAACACCGTCTTGAACTTCAATGGCCGGACGCCCAGGGCCATATTCATCCTCCTCATCTTCGGCAAAGGTGTGATCGGCTGAACTTGCTCCTGACGCTGCTGCTGGCGCTGCTGCAATTTCTTCGAGGGCAAGGTACTTTGCAATTCGCCGGAAACTCACTTGCGCCTGTGCCAGGGCACTAAGAGCTTGCGGAAGCATCATAATGGAGAAGCGGAGCTGGGAGACAATATTAAGAGCGGTGAAGAGCGTTGCGGCGTCGACCGCGCCGTCAACTCGCACGGCGTAGGTGGAAATAGCGGCCAAACCCGTAAAGGCTGGCACAGCCATCATGTATGCGACACTAAAGGCCGCAATGAACATGACGGAGCGCAGCATTCGAATTTCCTTGATCCGGAACTCATTGACATAGTCCATATACTTGAGCTCCCACGCGGCCATTTTGATGCCGAGCATGCCTTGAAGAATCTCGTTGGTCAGCTTGACACGACCATCCATGAACTTGACAATTTTCTTGTTGACTTGCAAAAGACGTCCATAGACGACAACCTGAATCGGAATGGCTACCAAGAGCACGCCTAAGCCCACAAAGGCGGGCCATCCAATGTAATAATAAAGCAGCGCGAGGTAGCCAGTGATTTGGTATGCAGAGTCCCACAACACATGTAACCCGGTGGCTACAAAGAGCTCGAGTTTCGTGGAGTCCAGCTGCATGAGATTGACGATCTCACCCATCGTCATGGATTGACGCGAGGAAGCGCTCAAGCGCAGCGATTTGCGGTACACTTCCGTCGTAAGGGCTGAACGGATCCGCCAGCCAGCCTTCCACACGTTGAAGAAGTATGCGTTCTCCAAAATTGTCTTGACTGCCATGGCGGCGGCAAGAGTAGCTGCCAGCAAGTAGCCTTGCCATAAGGGCATCTGGTCCGAGGTCCCGAGGTCCTGGATGAATGAGAGGACCGCGTTCAGAATGATGGGATTCAAGAACTGCACGCTCGTGTTGAAGAACTTGAAAATGCCGCCAACCTTGATGGGCCAGCTTGCCATGGCCCAGAGTCCTCCACGAAGTAAGCGCTTTGCCTCGCGTTCGTTGAGGCCATCTTCTGCCGTGCCATGTTCGGGACGAAGTTGAGCGCGTTTTCGCGCCCAGGCGCTGTCGAACTTTTCAGAAACCACAAAGGTCTCGTCATTATGAGGGAGCTCCCAGATGTCGTCTTCTTCAAGCTCGAGGCCCTGCTCACGACGCTTCCGCGCAGCTACACTGAAAATCGAAGCCGTCCACAGGAAGAATAACCTAGAGATGATGCCTGCGCCTTCTTCGGCAGACCGACGAGGTCCTAAGGAGTCTTTGGCTACCGAGGTTAGCTTGCGCATCTGGGCCTCGTTGGCACTATCAAAGTTGGCTTCGAGGTCAATCTCTTCACCCTCTCCGTCGTCATACTCTGGATCAGCCTCGGGGCTGTCGCCTATGCCTGGCATCGCCGCCGGTGAAACCTCAAGTCGCGATACCTTGCGGCCCATCCTCATAAGCAAGGGTTACGTGCTCCGTTTTCCCCGCGTGTGTACGTTCTTCCCTCGTTTTCCTTTCCCTGCCTTGCGTTGTCTTGCGTTGCGTTGCGTTGCGTTGCCTTGCCTTGCCTTGCCTTGCCTTGCCTTGCCTTGCCTTGCCCTGCCTTGCGTTGCCTTGCCTTGCCTTGCCTGCTTTCTATCCTCGTCTCATCAGTTGCGAGTCTGCTGCCGGCGCTTCGGCGCTCCGGCGCTCCGGCCGCACGACACAATTTGTCTCACTCAGCCCGAAACAAACCAACCACGCCACTGTGCTTTCTTCCCCCTCCCCTCTCCTGTCCCAAGAACACCGAAGAAAGCCTCGTACTGCACGCGCTGCGCGCGTGCAGTGCACACCTTTTCTGGATCACACGAATGACCAACTACCGTGTACTACGGCAATGAAAGACCAAGTGAACAAATGAACTTCAGGTGAACAAATGAACTTCAGGTGAACAAATGAACTTTAAATGAACAAACGAACGAACGAGAGACCCGAAGCGAACATCGTACTTCGAATGACGTGGTTTCTGTCTCTCCTTGCAAGCGCATCTCCTGTTTGGCCATTTCCGGCAGCGTGAAGTTTAGCGTGGCGCTTCTCGCTGCAGCTGCAGCTCCAGCTCCAGCTTCCCGAGGAGGTAAAGTTCCTCCATCCCCTTGTGCAAACAAGGGACGCGGGTTTGCGCACATCCGGCGACCCGTTAGTTGATTGCAAAAAGTGCTCGCATATGCTGCTGCCGGCTGCATATGCCAGTCTCCTCGTCGCGATGGGTCGACAGCGGCAGAATAGAATGCCTGCACCACTCGTCTTAGAGGACGACGAAGAGACCTCGACGCGAGAGAGCAGAGCATTCGAGCACGTGATGCGCACGGTTTTTTTGCGCAGATCTCACCCGATTCGTCCCGTTGGAGACACGCAGGTTGTCGTCGAGGTCCTTGGGGATCGGAGCAGGGGATCGCGCGACGGTCATGTGCATGTACAACTCCAGGCAGCGAGCCAGCGAGACCAGATTTATCCTCATGTCATTGCACATGCCACGCTCGTGCAGTATTGTAAACCAGTGTTGACTTTACATGGTCAACAGTGCTCGCTCGCAGAGTCTCGCCGCGCCGGAGCCTACGAGCAAACCGAGACGCCTTGCGCGTGGCGGCGGCAGCGGGCGCGGCGGCGGAAAGAGGCGGCGGCGGCGGCGGCGGCGGCAGGCACGGCTGCGCGCAGCGTGAGGCAAACGTAAAGTTGGCGCGAATGCCGCGTCAGGGGCGGCGGCGGCAGCGGCGGCGGACGCTAGACTCGCTCGTCTCGCTGGCGCTCGTCCTCGCTCTCGTCGCGCTCGTGGGCTGCGCAGAGCCTGCTGGAGCGAGCGCCGCTGCCTCCGTTTCGGTAGGGGCGCCGCCCGAGGCGCATGGGGATGCCGGACTCGACGAGGGTCTTGCGCAAGCTGCACAGTCCGAGACGGCGAGTGGAATCCGGCGCGACCACGCTGGCAAAGAAGATGAGGGCCACCTGGCACAAGGCGTCACAGACCACCTTGGCGCAGCGACAGAAACACTGACGCCGACGCCGACAACGACAACGACAACATTTTCCGAATCGTATGTTGGTCTCGAACCTCTCTTTGCCGCTGAAGCCAGAATGCAGCAAAGGCATTGGGAGCAAGTCAACTCGATGTGTGCACTTCCAGCTCGCGATCTGCACCGTAATGTTGTTGCCGCGATGCCGACTGCAGAGGCAACGGCTTCGACAATGGCGCCGACAACGTCATCTTCGGGACCCGGATCAACCGCAGATACACCCCGAGAGAAGAAACGCGAGCCCCTGCACGTGCTATCCCCGGACGAATTCAAGAAAAAGGTCCTTGGCAACCAGACGAATCGCAGCGTTTATGCGGCATCAGATGAACCTAGTAGCGGCGGCGTAGAGACCAACGAAGCTCGTGACAGCCACGCAAACTCTGCGCATGCACAGAATGATCGCCATGACGAATTCAACAAAGTTCAAGAGAGCACGGGTTCGGGCTCTTTGGGCAATGGAGCAGCATCATCTGCTGCACAAGGAGGACATGGTCACAAAGGTACTTCAACTGCAAATTCAGAGGACTCAAGATCGGGGAACCATTCGAGCGAAGACGTCTCTCGCGGAGCAGCAAGTTCCCCGCATGACCTGGACGGACGTCAAGAGCAGACGCAATCTAGTAATGGAGATCACGGACACACACTTGATGGCCAGGAAGGGAATGTTGGAACAACCTCTCAAAGCGCCGGTCGACCTTCTGAAAAGGACACTCGCGATGGAAAGGAAGGAGCGCAAGAAAACTTGCACGAGGAAGAATTTGAAGATCAAAGCCACCGTCCCGATCAGCCAAAGAACGATGCGGATGAACAAAAAAGTCAAGGGCAAGCGTCGCTGGAACAGGGGACGCCAAACGGGTCATCTTCGAGGCCAGGCGTATCGTCTAGCGTCACTCCTCCGGTGCTTGAGGCGGATCTTGCGCGTAGAAGACAACATGTGGAGGAGGCCATTGCCCAGGCGCGCGAGGAACGCGCTGTGGAAAAGGCCATTCTTCAAGCCATCGAAGATGAGTCCTTTTCAGACCCAGAGAACGCGGATCGTTTGGCAAACGAAGCCTCGTTTGACGAAGACTCTGATGTTGACGACTTTATCGACCATCAGGAAGAGGGAAACAGATTCAATTATGCGTCGCTCGACGCAGGTGCGATCATTCTCGGGTCAAACAAAGGAATGAAGGGGTCTTCATCTCTGCTCGTGGATGACCGTGACAAGTATGCGCTATCCCCCTGTGAAGAGAACAAGTGGGTCACCATTGGTCTCAGCGAGGAAATCGAGCCCGACGTCATTGAGTTGGCGAACTGGGAGCGGTACTCTTCCACGCTTCGCAAGTTCCAGGTTCTCGGTGCCAGCAAGTACCCTCAGTCAGAATGGATCTTACTGGGTGAGTACGAAGCGGCACCTTCGCCGCGCATTGGCGTGCAGACCTTTCACATTCAGAATCCAGCGTGGGTTCGCTACATCAAGTTCCGCTTTCTCACCCATTACGACGATGAATTCTACTGTACATTGACGGAGGTGCGCGTCTTTGGGTCGACCGACAAGTTTGAAAAGATTCACATTGACTTTGACCGCAAAACAAACGAAGTCGAACGACTCAAGGAGACCATTGGAAAGGCAGTTGTTACTTCCGGCGGAGTCGACGCCGTTCTAGGGGACGGAAGTGCCCTTGCGGGCACCGAAGGTGCCATTCATGGCGACTCCATCGAAGGCGTTGCTACGCCTGGCGGGCCTGACAACGGTCTGGATCCGTCTATCGTGGACCGCTCCGCCGGCGACACGGTCGGATCTTCCGGAAGCGGTATGGGGGTTGATGCGTCTGGCGCAGAGCACACGCGCCAAGATGCCTCCGCAGTACCTCCTTCTCCTGCAACAGACCGCCCTTCAGCAGGTCAAGGTTCTGGTACAGGCTCGGACGCAGCGAGCGGTTCGCCTTCGTCTGCATCTTCGCCTTCATCTGCGCCCGCTCCAAGGACGCCAGGGCCATTTCCTAATTCAGATCCATCGTCTGGGCCAGAAGCATCCGCTTCGTCAAACACGGGGTCGACTTTGGGAGGTCAAACAGACGGAAAAGAGGATGCTGACGCCGCGAGTAGCGGTCGAGGTGCAGATGCAGACAAGCATCGCGTCGGCGCAGACGAGTCCCCGGGGCAATCGCCACGATTTCCAAACGGTATCCTCTTGTCAGCAACACAGGCGCCCGAAAGCACAGTGTTCTCGAGCGAATCCAGTGAAGATGTTGTCGCGGCAGCCGGTGTCATCTTGCAGCCAGCGCTATTGGACCTTCGCGTGGTTCCTGAAGCCGACGCGTGTGCGCAGGGCGAGCAGGAGGTGCCTCGACTGGATGACGGTGCAGAGGCTGCCGCGCCTGTTCTTTGCGCAACGTATGCTCTGCTTGATGACGTAGACTTGGCGGAAGCAAAGGATTCGTCAGAAGCGCAAGAGGCCATCGTCGAGGTTCTCATCCTCAATGGCAAGGGCGCGAACGAAGGTGCGCACGATGTGTGGACGGCGTGCCCCGAGCTATTCGAGCTCGTTGGCAGTTTGAATGCTTCCGCTGACGCTGACAGCTTATCCGGGATCACGACAGACATGACGGAGGACTCGGCGGGAGGAGAAGTCCGGAGCGAAGGGGCCGCGGCTGAGCCTGCAGCAGACGTTTTTGCGTGCACGTACCGCGCTCCGCTGACAGCGGACGCCAAGCGTTTAGGCTTTCTGACCCTTCGAAGTCAGACGAACACTTCGACCGCTCAGTGTGCCGACGTCCCTCGACTTGGCTTTTCGATTTGCGCGGGGCCGCATATGGAAACGTACGCGCCGCTCGTGCCATCTGATTCCCACTTGGATGGTTATGTAGAAGAAGGATCCGCGTTCCGCGAGAGTGCTCAGGACGAAGAGGTGGACAATCTCAATGAAAGAGAGGCCCTTTCGTCCCAGGAGACCGATACGGCCGGCAGTGGGGAGGCCCCAGGAGATAACACTGCGGGTCAAGGGAATGGTGCGCCGCGTGCTCCTGCCATAGCCTCGAACGGGCGCATTTTGTCGGACGCATCTGCAAGTGCGAATGGAGCGGGGGGAAGTCCGTCGCGAATTCGGACGGGCCCCGCGTCAACAAACTCTTTGGAAAGCATCTTCAAATCGCTCACAGACAAGATCATGGATCTGGAAATCGACCAGTCGCTCTTTAAAAAGTACTTGGAGGAAATCAACAGCAAGTACGCGTCAGCGATTCGCGAGCTGCAGCAGGACCTCGAGCACTCGGACAAGATACAGGGCGATTTGGAGGTGGCGTTAGGAAACCTCAATGAGATCGTTGCCCGAATCGATCAGGACGCAGGTCTTGCGCGGGCAGGGGCCCAGGACCAGCATGCGTCGCTCCGTTCGCTCGAGGACGAAGTCCGCAGGCTGCGCTCGCAGAACATTGTCCTGGAGTCTACGCTCGAGGACGCCATTCTGGCCTCCTTCGTCATGGCCGCCTTTTCTGCAGTCACCGCGGTCGCCGTCTGCCTGCGTCTCTTCTGCTTTTCAGAAGCGACGGTTGTGTACCAATATTTAGACAATTGATCATTCACCTTTTTCGATTTCACCTTACGAGGCTCGTTGTCCACGGGCGACAGACATCTCAGGGGGGGAGGGGGCGCGATGGCAATCGCTTTCTCCCAGCGTGCACCGCACAACACCCAGCGTCCACGTGCGTCGCATCTCTTTCCCCCGTCCGCGCCAGTCTAAACTTTGCCCTAGGTCTGCTCCGTGCTCTGGAGAACACACACTAACGCGTGTTCTATCAAGCTGACCGCGAGCTCGCAGTCTCGTTCGTCTCCGTGGCCGCCACCTGTGGAAAGCAAGCATCACCACACCACCCGCCGGACGACCAAGCTCGCGCAAGCTGGCAGGCTGGAAGGCAGGCAGACCGCGGCGCGCGCAGGCCTCCGGTGGCAGCCCGGCCCTCTGCCCTTCCCGCGTCGCGCGTCGCCCGTGCAAGCGGCTCCGACCTGCCCTTGGAGTTGGCGCCGCCTCTTGGCGCCTCTTGCGGGTTCGACCTGCCTGCACCCAGCGCGCGCGGGACAGCACAGAATTACATACGCACAGTACATACACACACACACTCGCGCGCGCGCGTCGTGCAGCGTCCGCGTCCGCGCCTCCGCTCCTCGCTCGCCCCCGCGCCCTCGCCGCGCCGCCTTGACGCGGCTCGCTGCGCCTGGCGCCGCGCTGCGTGCGCGCATGCCCGCCCGCCCGCCCGAGTAGCTCGGTGCGCGGCTCCGGGCTCTCTTTCCTTTTCTCCTCCGACACTTGAGGGGCGCGTGCGCGGCGGGGCTTTCGCGTCCAAAGCTCGTTGGGCGGGCGGCGGCTGCTGCGTGTTGGTTGGCTGGCTGTTGCGTGCTGGCTGGTCGTGCGTGTGTGTGTGTGTGTGTGTGTGTGTGTGCGTGTGTGTGTGTGTGTGTGTGTGTGTGTGTGTGCTGGTTCGAAGAGCCTTGCGGGGAGTGGAACCCGCAGCGCAGGGGCCGCGAGGAGGACCGCGGCCCAGGCGATCTTGTCTCGACTCGACTCGACTCGACTCGACTCGACTCAAACCGTGTCGTCTGTTGTCTGCGAAGAGCCGGAGAGGCGGGGCGGAGCGAGACCAAAGCGCCGATCGCGGCTGAGGCAAACGAGCAAACGAAAGCAAGCAAGCGAGCAAGCAAAACGGAATCGGGTCGAGGTCGGAGGCGAGACAGGAGCAAACTTTTTGAAGAGAATGGCTGCGCGCGAGAAGAAGCAGCGCATCGCCGTGATCGGGGGAGGCGTGCAGGGCGTGGTGTCTGCCAAGGTGTACCAGGAATGCGGCTTTGAAGTCGTGCTGATCGAGCGCCAGGACAAGCTTGGAGGACAGTGGAACGACGCCTACCCGGGCGCGCGAATCCAGGTGCGATGTCAAATGTATTCCTTCCCCACGTACCAGTGGCCCGAAGAAAAACAAATGGACCATCCGACAGCGGAAGAGGTCTCCGCGTACGTGAACGAAGCCGCCGCGGCCTTCAAGCTCAACGTACGTCTCGAGAGTGAGGTGCTCAAGATGGAGGAAATCATCGACGCCTCCACGCGCATAAATGTGGGCTGGAAGATCACCGTGCAGGACAACAGCGCAGCCGGCGGCGGCCGAAGCTACACGGAGAATTTTGATATCGTAGCGATCGCGACGGGGACAAACGGACCGGCATTCAACCGGATGCCGCAATATCCTGGCGTGGAGAAGTTTCGCGGCAAGCTCGCCACGCAGCATGACTCGTATGAGGACTTTGACAACAAGGACGTCGTCGTTCTCGGCAACGGTCGCGCCGCAATTGACATGGCCGTCATCGCGTGCGAACGGCCAGCCGTAAAGAGTGTAACGCAAATCGTCCGTGGCAAGCGCTGGGGTGTACCGGACATCATGGGCGGCAAGCCTTTCAAAGAGACGCTTTTAAGCCGCTTTGGCGCCATCATGGTGACCTGCTGGGACCACTCGCTTATGTTGCAGCGCTTCCTGCACAGATTTCTCTCTGGCTTCATCAATTTCTTCTGGGAGACGATCGTACCCACTGACGTGTTCAACCAGCACCGCAAGGACGCCCGCAGCGCTCCTGTGGAAGCCAAGCCTGGCCAAGTTGAGGACCTCAGCCGCTGCGAAGTACTCTTGGGCAAGTCCAGAGGGAAAACCTTTCTCAGAGGCATAAACAACGGTGTAATCTACCCGAACAACTACATGCGGCACGTGGCGCTCGGCAACATCATTGTCAAGCAAGGTCTGGTCGACGGTCTCACTCCGTCCGGCGTGCAACTCGAGTCTGGTGAAACATGCGACGCAGACACTGTTCTGGCTTGCTTTGGTGCAGGCAAGATTTACTTTCCGATGCTTCCGCAAAAGTACCGCGACATCATGGAGGCTCACAAGTACGGCGTGCAGCTGTTCCGCCACACTATTCACCCAGACATCCCCAACGTGGTGTTTCATGGACTCAATGCCGGTTTTATGATGATTGTCACGAATGAAATCGCCGCTCTGTGGAACGTCGCGCGTCTTTGGGGTGTACTCAAGCTTCCTCCTCGCGAGGAAATGCTCGAGGAGATGGAAAGAATTGCTGCTTGGAAAGACGCGAATAACTCGCCTTCGCAACCACACTACTTTGCCATTGGCAGCCGGTGCATCTATCTTCTCGACAAGATGATGCACGACTTGAAACTTAATCGTTTTCGCAAGATGACCAATCTGTACGCTGAGATCTTCACCTCGTACAAGGATCGCGACTACAAAGACGCGCAAGCGGAGTTTTTGCAAAAGTATGCCTCGCGCAAACCCGCTTCGTTGACGGCTGTGACGCCAGCGGCGCCAACCTCTAAGAAGGAGCTCTAATTCTTTTTACCATTAACTTCACAATTTCCGCTCTCTGCCGTAGTGGAAGCAGTAGGCTAGCAGCAGCATCATCATCATCAGCAGCAGCAGCAGCAGCAGCAGCAGCAACAGTTCCAGTGTCTTCCTTGTCTTGCGGATTCACATCCTACAAAAAAAACAAAAAAAAAATAGAAAAATTAATTTTATAATCTGCGCAACCCATTTTTACGCTCCTCGCTCCAATCGCTCGGTGCGTGCGTGAGGGAGGCCAAACAAAATTGGTTGGAGGGCGAGAGTACGAGGTCCTGCGCGCCGGAGGGCCGTGGCGGCGAACCAGCGCAACCATGTGGGGTGCAAGCGACGGGGAAGGCTCGCGCCATGCGTACTACCGGCGTACGCGACGCGGTCGCGTGCAACACGTAGTTCGGGAGCGTTATCTGCGCGATGATGTGGGCTTCGGGACCCTTGCTGGCCGTGGCGACCTGCGCGACGAGGATGCTCTGCGCGAAGTCCTTAACGACGAGCACCGAGATAAGAAAACCAACATGCGGCAGCTACTCGTCCTCGACACCAACGTTGTGCTCCATCAGATGGACCTGCTCGAGGTCGAGGACTGCGCGCCCCTGCAGAACGCAGTGCTCCTGGAGACCGTTCTTCAGGAGACGAAAAAGAACAATCTCAGCGTCTACAACCGGCTCGCGCTTCTTCTCAGAGACGACAAGCGCTGCTTTGTTGCCTTTGCCAATGAACATCATCGCGAAACGTGGCGAGACCAGATGCCAGGCGAGACGCCCAATGACTACAATGACCGCCTCATTCGCGAGGCCACAGCATGGTTCAAGCAACTCGTCGAGGGGGAGGGAATTGCTCGCGTCGTGCTCGTAACAAATGACCGAAAAAATCGCGACTTGGCTCTCAAGGCCGGACTCCACGCCGTTACGATTCACGCGTACGTCAAGTCTGTGCAAGCCTCGCATCCCGGTCTCGTGGAACTTCTCGCCGGCAAGGAGAATGATGGTGCCTCGGACGCCGAAACCGACGGCATGAGCACAGTCTCTGGTGCCAAGGCAGCACGCTTTGCAGCGCATCTTTCCGAGCCCGAGATTCATCGCCGTCTCAAGGCTGGAACCGTCGTGCAGGGGACCTTTCGATCGAGTCCGTACGCTCGCGATGAAGCGACCATTATGGCATACACTGCAGACGGCCAAGCCCAGAAGATTACCATCAAGGGCCATGCACACATGAATCGTGCGGTCGAGGGCGATCGCGTGGCGGTGGTTCGCCTCTCCGCGAACGAGGCGCTGGAGAACGCCGCGGATGCCGACGACGGCGAGCAGAACGCGGCCGAAGACGGGGGCGAGAGCGCCCGCGCTGGTCTGGCAGATGAAGTCGCCGAGGAACCTGGCGAAGCCAGCATGGTAGGTACTAAACTTCCCAGCAAAACTCGTCAGGCATCGAGTGACGGTGACGCCGGGCCCGCCTATGGCAAGGTCGTGGGCATAATCAAGCGCAATTGGCGCCAATATTGCGGTTCGGTCGACGAACGCGACGCGACTCGTGTCATCAAAGGAGAACACGTGCTGGTCGTTCCAGTGGATGCCAAACTCCCCAAGATCCGTATTCGTACTCGCCAGCTTGATGCTATCAAGGATAAGCGCATCCTCGTCAGCATTGACTCGTGGGACCGCTACTCGGCCTTTCCAGATGGCCATTTTGTAAAGGTTATTGGCACCATTGGGGATCGCGAGACGGAAACGGCAGTCCTTTTGCACGAGCACGACATTCCCACGCTCGAGTTCTCGCGCAAGGTCATGAAGTGTCTCCCGCGCGAGGGCGCGGCTTGGAAGGTCACTCCGGAAAATTCGCAGGGTCGCGTTGACCTTCGGCACTTGCCGGTGTGCAGTATTGATCCGCCAGGCTGCAAAGATATTGATGATGCCTTGCATGTCCGCCGCTTGGAGAATGGCAATCTCGAAGTCGGTGTCCACATTGCCGATGTGACGCACTTTGTGCGCCACGATTCAGAGATCGACAAGGAGGCTGCCAACCGCGGCACGTCAACATATCTCGTGGAGCGCCGGCTCGACATGCTTCCGGGGCTGCTCACCACGGACATTTGCTCTCTGCGAGGCGGCGTCGATCGCTTTGCGTTCTCAGTCATTTGGGAGTTCACGCCTCCTTACGACCCCGCAGATGAGCCCGCAAAGAAGAAACGCAAGGTTGGTGATGGCGGTGACGCGACGAAAAAGTCCAAGTCTAAAAAGACCAAATCTAAGAGCGATGATAATGGAGAAAAGGAAGACATGGACCTTTCAGGTCCCGGCGAGGTGGACGATGGCCGTGGACTGCGACAGGTGTCTGTTCGTTTCTGCAAGAGCATCATTCACTCCAAGGCAGCCTTGAGCTATGGTGAGGCGCAAGCATGGCTTGACGACCCTTCCGCCGTGGGCGATTTGCCCGAAAACGTCCGCATGCTCAACCGCATTGCACGCGTGCTGCGTCAGAGACGCATTGACGCTGGCGCGTTGAGTTTGGCTTCGCAAGAAGTGCGGTTCAAGCTCGACAATGATTCACACGACCCTACGGATGTGGAAATGTACCAGCAGAAGGAGGCAAATTCCCTGGTCGAGGAATTCATGCTGCTTGCGAATATCACTGTGGCCAAACGAATCGTCGAGCGGTATCCGCGCTGCTCCATGCTGCGTCGTCATCCGGCCCCTGCCAAGGAGATGTTTGATGAACTCTTGCGAGCGGCCAAGATTCATGGGGTAGATCTCAAGGTGGACTCTTCAAAGAACCTCGCGGACTCTTTGGACGCCGCGGTGCGTCCGGGTAAGCCGTTCTTTAACAAGCTCTTTCGCATTCTTACGACGCGTTGCATGATGCAAGCAGTGTACTTTATTTCGGGCGACTTTGCGCCGCCAGAGTACAGGCACTATGGCCTTGCGTCGCCAATCTACACACACTTTACCTCTCCCATTCGCCGTTATGCCGATGTGGTGGTGCATCGTCTACTTGCCGCAGCAGAGGACATCGACCCTCTCCCTGTCCCGTACGAGTCAAAGGATTCGATGAAGGAGCTCTGCGACAACCTGAACAAGCGGCACCACAACGCTCAGTTGGCCGGTCGCGCCTCGATCGCACTTCACACGGTCGTCTTCTTTCGTGGCCGCACTACGACTGCAACGGCCATGGTCTCCCGCGTACGCGAACGCGGCATTGTCGTCGTGGTTCCCGAGTATGGTATCGAAGGCAAGATTGCCTTTGCCAAGTCGGACGCCGAGGCGAAGCAAGCCTTTGACTTTGACGCCGATCAGATGCTCACTCGCCACAAAGCGACGGGCCACACGATTCAAGTTTTTGATGAGGTCAAGGTGAAATTGTATGTCCATCGCTCGGCAGCGTACCGAGAATCGCTCATTGTTACCTTGGTCAAGCCGGGCATCCCCTGCCTTGAGCCCGGGAACAACAAGGCGGAAGATTCTACCGCATAGTTTCCTTCTGCTAGGAGCCGCGCCATGTGTTGCGCCTTGATAGCAGAAGGGCTGAGAGTAAAATTAAGACAGATACCTCATTTGATTTACAAAAATTTTGCAATGCCGCTAATAGCAAAGGGTTTGCCATCAAACACTTCTTGCAAGGCGTCCTCCATGTCGGCCTTGAGGACACGAACACGCCCTTCGAGCGCCCCTCGCATTGGTATGAGCCGTCTTTTGTCGGCCTCGAGCTGCGTCCGCTTGGCGGAGAGACGATTGGCGCTGTTGCGCGACTTGACCTCGCGCGAGCGTAGCTGCTCAAGCTCCACGAGCATGCGTTGAAAGCACGCTCCGCCCTGACAAATTGTGGTGAGTTCGGCAAGTTGCTTGTCATGGAAGAGCTTTTCCGCGTTCGAGACGGCCTCAAGAAACCTTGCGACATCGGCGCGTGATCGCGCGGTTGCGGCCCCGACATCGAGCCAGGCCATTGCAGCAGCATCGGCACTTGGAGCGTCAATTTCAGCAAGCCGTTGGCGCAAAAAAGCGCGGAGCACGAGAAGATCTCGCAGCACTCCTTCGCGGGCCTCAGGAGAAAACAAATCTCCATCAGGGACCGCGTGGGCGGCAGCTTTTAGTGTAGCGTCATCATCCGAGGAGCTATTCTTTCCAAGGTCTGCGTTGACGTTGAGGATGTCATCCTCGAGATCAATGTCCCAATCAATCTCATCAGCTTCTGAAGCCGCATCAGACATTTCGGCAAGCTGCGTTGCACGGTGTGCGTCTCCTTCAGCAAGAGCGCCATTGCTCGGGGTTTGTGCGGGCACATCGGGCACCTCACCCATATCTTCGCTTAATCGGTTTTGTGCGCAGAGGGACTCACGTCGCGCATCCCGAAGTGCTGATAGTGCGACTACTGTGCCACCAACCTCTGCCGCGCCTTGTGATTCTCTGAATTGGTCGAAATACTCGAGTGCATCACCCACGTCAACACTACGCACCGCTTCCCTTAATGCATTAAGCTTTTCGGGCAGACGCTGTGCCGCGCAATGCTGGAGCTCTCCGGCAAGGTCGCCCCCAAGGATGCCAAGCTCATCACAGCGTTCTTGAAAAGCGCGATGATGGGTCTTGATGTTACGTTCACAGACGAGGATCTTGCGCTGCGCGGCAGCGGACTCGCGATCCTTTTTGGCTATTTGACTGAGTACAAACGAAAGCTCAAACTGCACGTGACGCTCCAGCAGACGCGCGCCCTGGATGAGATGGATGCGGTCGGCGCGAAAGTCCTCAATGACTTGTCGAAGCGCCTCGAGACTTGGGTCACAATACGCGCGACTAAAAAACCGTTTGGCCGCCCGATCCTCTGAAAGTCGCGCAAGAGTCATGTGCAGCGCGCGCTCACAGTCAAAGACGGTAAGCTCGGTCTTGATGTCGGCGTTCGTGTCGAGCCCGAGCTCGCGTTCCAGGCCGCCGCTCAGGTCGCTCTCTGCCGAGAAGGCGTCGTGCGGCAGTCCCTCCAGCGCCTTTTGCGCCCTTGTACGTAGCTCCTCAATGCGCGGCCTGCACGCCGCCGCGGCGAGGTCCACGACGCCGCCGCTGCGCAGGAGCTCCTCCACGCGGTCGACCGGAATGCGGGTCGGGCCCTGGTCGCCCGCGCCGCGGCCGCCGCCCAGGCCGACCACCTCTCTCACGCGCGCGAGCGCGGCGAGCATTCTCCCTGCGTCGCGCCCCGGGCTCGCTCGCTCGCTCGCGCGGGCGCGAGGTCTCTCCCGCGAGGCGAGATTGCCGCACGCGCGGCGCAGAGCGATTCACCGATCGCCTGCTCGCTCGAGAGAAGTAATAATTGACGAGAAGAGAACGAACGAGCCCTGAGGGAGCTGAGAGCTGACGGAGAGAGAGAGAGATCTTGGGCGGGGTTTTCCGCGCCGTCATTGGGCCTTTGCGAGTCAAGTCGAACGAACTCGGAGAGGAAGAGGGCCAGACCAGAGGCACGTGGTTGGGGAGAGCCCTCCAGGCTCACTTGATCTGCGCGCGCAGCAGAGAATTGTCATTTGGTTCTGGCGCTCGCCCGCCGGCCGGCCAGCCAGCACGAGAGAGAGCATCGCACTTCAGCACGGAATATACCTCCGATGCCTGCCTTCTTTCCGATCGACCTTGCCGCATTGATGTTGATTCTCAACATTTGTTTTCCTCTTCTCTGGCCTCCGTCATTCTCGTAATGTAAGTCAGTCAAGGCCGAGCAGCGTACATGAAAAAGGATGCACCGCGCAGGGATGATACAACGCCGCGGTGGCCGCCTCGAGCCGCGAGCTCCAGCGGCGTGCAGCCTGTAAGTACGTCGGATCGTGTCACAAGGTCGCGAAGCGCTGCGGGATCACGAAGATTGTGCACAATGTGTTCAATGATCATGTCGACGAGAGCAAGGTCGCCCATTTCGGCGGCCCAATGCAAAGCCGTACGTCCTGTTCCAGGGTCCACGGCCACACAATTTGCGCCTGCCAAAAGAAGTCGAGAGACAGTTGTCGCATCTGTGCAGAGCAAAAGAGCAGGGCGCCCCGCGCGGTCAAGAATGTCGGGATCCGCGGCAATATTTTTGCTGAGCAGCAGGTCCACAATGAGTGTTTGCGAATTGCGTGCCGCGCCAAAGAGAGCTGTCCACCCCCGAATGTTGTCTCGAAGATTGACGTGACGTGATGAGGCGGCGGGGCCCGTGAGCAGAAACTTACATACCTTGAGGTGACCCCACCAGGCCGCGAGCATGAGACACGTACATCCACTTGCATCAGGCTTGCAAGGGTCGAGCCCTCGAGCGATGAGAAAGCGAATGGCCTCAAAGTGACCGCGCTTGCAAGCCCAGTGCAGCGCATTTCGGCCCGTTGTCTGGTCGATTTGGCGCAGGTCTGCTCCGAGCTCGAGTAGCCGCGTCAGGGTTTCCGTGCCTCCGGCTTGCGCTGCGAGAATGAATGGACTTGCCCGTGCGCGCGCGGGCTTGCGCACAATGTCTTTGCGCCCGCACTCGACGTCGACGCCATCCCGTTTCACAAGTTGCGTTGCCAAGTTGTGCCAGTTTGCCTTGCATGCGCAACGGAGCTCGTTTTCTCCATCCTCGCGTCGCTTGAAAACGCGCTTCGAGGTTTTGGGCTTCGATCGGGCCGTTTGCGTGGGGGCGAGCACCATCATGATAGACGACGCGCGCCTTCCTGGACCGACAAGCAGCGGCGAGCTTGAAGTAAGAGAGGAAGAAAAAGAGAATGCTCGTCGAACGACGCCTCTTCGTGCGCGCGTCTTGATGCCTTCCGCGCTCGTCAACTCTACCAGCACCTTCCGTCCCCCCTTGAAGGGCTCTCAGCGTATACTCTTTGAACAAAGCGCTCCTTCATATCCGTTGAGGAGACCTGTAGTACGTACGGTAGTACTAGTAGTCGCCTAGTCACGGTGGCAATTCATCTCCATTGCTGGGCGCTCTATTGTCGAGCTTGGGTGAAGGTGAAAACGAAACGAAGTCTGCTTACCGCTGTCTGATTTTCATGTCAAGCGCTGGCACTTGCTAACCTTTGTCAAGTCTAGCAAGCAAGCGCGCTGGTTTGGTTAAGCGTGCATGACTTTTGGTGTTGTTCTTGCTTGCATTGCCGCAAAGCGGGCAAGTCCCTTTTCGCGAAGCCTTTCGACAAGAGGGGGGGGAAAGGAGATTCGAGGGAGACGCTACCAGTACTAGACCAGATCGCGAAATAAAGCATCAACGGGCAAGCTCCTTTTCCAGTGCTGGAGCTAGCGCGTTCGATTGATTCTTTGCTTGCCTGAGACGAAGTACACTCGGGCGCAAGCAAGCAAGAAAGCAAGCAAGCACGCACGCAGGCAAGGATGGGCGGAGGTGCCGAGGTGGATCTCCTTGAGGGCGCCATTCGGGCGCACGTGGAGACGCGAAGCGGGTTCGGGAACCATGCTCGAAAGGTCCGTATTGTCGAAAATGTGTTTCGGGAATTCGACGTTGATGGTACAGGCAACATTGACGAGGAGGAATTCCTTGCTGCTCTCGTTCGCATGAACATTGTGGGATACACGGAAACCGCACTGGAGCTCTTTGACAAAATTGATGCAGACATGTCAGGCACCATTTCCTATCGCGAGTTTGCGCGCGCGCTTTTTGCGGAGGACGAAGCGGAAGAATCTAAAGGCTGTGGCGTTGGCGGTTCGGGCTTTGCCTCGTCATCTCGCGCGGCTCAAGCCGCTAATGATGTAGTAGCGCGCGTTCGACAGCGTGTGCTCCAGCTTGCCGGCAAAAATGCTGGTATCAGAAGCATCACTCGGATTCTCCGCCAAATGGATGAAGACGGAAGCAATTCCCTCAATGCCCAAGAACTCAAGGAAGGTCTTTTGGGGTATGGCGTGCAAGTGTCACCAAGCGAAGTGCGGACCCTCATGCAGCATTTTGATCGCGACGGTAGCGGACGCATCACCATTGAGGAGTTTCTGCGCGGCCTTCGTGGGGACATGAATCGCTTGCGCCGCAAACTCGTTCGCAAGGCCTGGGATCAGCTTGTCACGCACCTTCACCTCGACGGCCCTGGAGACTCAGTAAGTCTGAGCGATCTTTCCACTTTCTATGACGTGAGCAAGCACCCAGAAGTGATGCAAGGCCGCATGACGCCCGAAGAGGCCCTTCGTCAGTTCATGGCAGTTTGGGACAAAAACAGTGATGATTTGGTCGAGTGGAAGGAGTTTCTCGACTACTATAAGGACCTCAGCGCCGGCATTGAACGTGACGACTACTTTGAACTACTCATTCGCAATGCGTGGCATCTCAGCGGAGGAAGTGGATGGAGTGAGAACACTGCAAACATGCGCGTGCTTGTCACCATGATCACGGGTGACCAGCAAGTGGTCGAGATCGTCAACGATTTTGGGATTTCGCGCTCGACAGTCACCAAGCCCGAGCTTATTCGTTTGCTCGAGACCCAAGGCTTTCGGGCTGCAGACATTAGCGATGTTGCGCTGAGTAGCTAACGGCTGTGCATACGGAAGCAAGATCGAGTCATTGGTCTAGTACCATAAAACAAAAGGAGAATGAACATTTGTGAACAAAGAAATGAAAAAGGGACACATTTTCCGCGAGTGTCACAAAGGAAGAGAGAGATCCGACTGCCAAACTTACTCAGGAGAGAAAACTTGAACACAATTCGTCCATTCAGACCCATACCACGCTTGTTTTTCCGTAATAAAGGTGGAGAGGGAAGTTTGTGAGAGAGTGCCACTGCTGGCCACAGATTCTCAGCTTTCGCTTCCACCCAGCCAAAGTCTGGAGGTGACGGTCTGTTGGGCAATGCATCGTACAGGCAAAAGAGACCAAGAAGATGAGAGTGACCTATTCTGATCGCGTAGAGAAGAAAGATTGTGCGAATTATTGCTACGTTTAGCTCGTTTCTAGCGGCTCCCTGCCGCACGAATTGCACTGATCGAGCCAGTGGAAGACGGCAGGCGGAAAAACGGCAAGCTCGGCGTTTTTGCTTACCTTACTCTTCGGCCTTGGGCGCGGCCTCGTCGCCCTCGGCCTTGGGGGCCTCGGCATAGTCGCCGCCCTCCCCAGCAGCCTTCTCCTTCTCGAGGAGAAGCTTGATGCCCTCGTACAGGGCGGCAACAATCTCGGCCTCCTTGATGAAGAGACGAGCGCGAGGAGAAATGTCGACCGTGCCATCCTCACCGATGGGAGTGTGCTCACCGCCGGTGCCGCGCACGCTAAGACCAAGAGGCTTGCACACCTCCTTGGCCTTGGCATCGCTGCCGTCCTTGGTAAGGTTGGGGATCTTGATGTGCACGGAAGCGCGCATGCCGGTGCCCAGGTTGCTAGGGCACGAGGTGACGTAGCCGTAGTCGCCCTTGGCGAACTCAATGCCGTCGATGCTCTCGAGCACATCGAGGCCCTTCTTGAGGCGCGAGAAGACTTCGTCCAGACGCGTGCCCTTCTTCATGCACATGATGCGCAGCTGGTCCTCCTCACCCCACCAGATGATGAACTGGCCGTCCTCGGACACGTAGCAGCCGCGGCCGTACGGCCAGTCCGAGCTGATGCCGGCGCTCTTGAGGTACGGGTCGGCATCCATGTCCTTGAACATGATGTGCGCGTCGACGAGCTCCTTGTACTTTTCGTCGGAGATCTTGTTCGGGTTCTCGACGCCCTCGCCGTGATCCGGACTGAGCGAGTAAATGTTTCCGCCGTACTCTTCCATGCTCTTGAGCTTCTCAAAGGCCTCGAGCATGGTCTTTTCGAACTCGATGCGCTCGGCCTTGTCCATGAGGCCGGGGAGATTGAACTTGGTCAGGTTGCGGCCAACGCGCACGCGCATCGAGACCTCCTCGAGTCCAAGCTTGCTCACATCGAGGACGCCCTCCTCGCCCACGGTGGAGATATCCCAATCCGTGACGTGTTCCTTGGAGCCGGTCTCGTCGCCGTGGTACTCGCGGATGACCTTGTCAAAGAACGGCTTAAAGGTCGCGTAGTCGGCGGGCTTCATGGCGTAGCACCCGAGTCCCGAATCGGGGTTTTCCACGCCAGTCACGCAGCATCGGTAGAGCACCTTTTGGTCCTCCTCACTCACCGAGTTGAAGTACTCCTCCGTCAGGTGCTTGGCGCAGAGGTTGTCCGGGTTGCTCTCCTTCACCTGGGCGAGTTTGGCCAGGAACTCGGTCTTGGCCTCCTCCAGGGACTTGCCGCCCTCAACGCTCGAACCCGCGCCCATCTTGTCTTCGCTTCTGTCTCTCGTTCACTACTCGCTCGCTCGCTGCACTTGGCTGCACGACGTCCTGCTCTGCGTGTGTTGACCAAGCCCCGATGTGTTATCCTTTTGTCAGTCTCTCGGTCCTCTGCGCCAGCTACCTGGCTAGCTGCTACCAGGCCAACCCCACCCATCATCATCATCATCATATCCCTGAACACATTGAGCATCTCTCATGACCGTTCCGCTCAACGGTCTGCAAGCACCTTCTTCCTCACTGACCCCGCCTCGAGGTTCGATTTTGCTCAACGCAAGGCCGCGCGTTGCGGCGCGGCCGGGCTGGGAAGAGGCCAGGCGGCCCCGCCCTGCCGCGGCTCGCGCCGCTCCGGTCGCCGGCGGCAAGAGCACCTCTTCGGGCGAGAGGAGCTCCTCGTCGGGCGAGAGGAGCGAGCACCTCTTCTGGCTCGCCTGGGCCGTTGAGGCGCGGCAGGCGGACCTCGGCCTCTCTACATGCATAGAGAGCGAGCCTGCCGCGACGCGCGACCCCGCTCCGGCTCGCGACCCGCGCCTTCACGCCCGCCCGCGCACGCACGCACGCGCGCGCGCCCATGCTCGCGCTCGCGCTCGGCCGCGCGCAGCGCAGTGCAGCGCAGCGCAGCGCGAGCGCGGGCGAGGACCGCAGAGAGAGACGTTGGCGGGACTCGGTCCGAGGTCAACCAACCCACATGGGACGCGCTCATGCCGAGCGCGCGGAAAACACGCCTCCCGCTTCGATCTCGCGCTCGTGCTCGCGCCTGCCGCTCGCACGGCCGGCGCCGGGCGAGCGGCTGGCCGGGCGGGCCGCGCTCGGGCTCGCCGCTGCCCCGCTCGCTCCTGTCGAACGTACCTGTCTGTGTCTGCGCGAATTGGATTTGCTTTCCCTGATTCTTTGCCCTGCTCTGCTTTTTCCAGTGTTTTGTTCGCGCGGTACGTAATCAATCGTCCTCTGGGCCTGGCTGGCCGGGCCTGAGTTTTCCTTTCTCTCCGTTCCCGCTTGGTCGGCAAGGCTTCTCTCGGCTTCCCTGGCCTCTCTCAGCCCGGCTGGGGCCTCTCTCTCTCTGCGGCGACGGCCGGCCGGGAAGGAGCGTGGACTCCTCGGCTCTCGGACCTCGCGTTTGGCGCCCAGCTGAGTCGAGGTTTTCGTTTCGGTCACATCGATTGATTACGGTGCGTGCATTCGTTTCTTCTGCCGGCTGCCGAGGCGAACGGAGCACGGCGCGCAGAGCACGTGGACCAGCTTGATCTTGGGGGCTCGATCAGGACAACGCAACGCGACGCGACGCGACGCGGGGGCGGCCGGTTGGCGCTGTCGCATCTGAGAAAGAAATTCGTCCCATTCGGTGGACCAGCTCCGGCTGTTGCTAGCTAGCTAGCGAGCGAGCGAGCGAGCGAGCTAAGGCGCGCGGGTTTGACGTGAGCACACGTTAGACGCGACTCGCAGCGGCTCCGGCGAGGACCAAGACTTTTCCTGCGAGGCACGCTCAGCCGGAAGGGCGGGATCGCGCTGCCAAATGGTCCAGGTCGCGGTCGCGGTCGCGGTCGCGCGCGTCCCAACTCAAAGATTCGCGACTCAGAGAGAGAAGGGCCCCGATCCGGCCCTTTTCGTGTGGGGTCTCGCTGTAGGGCATATTTCCCTCATGCAGCACTGTCGTAATTATACTCTCTCACTTTATAAGTGTCCCCGTGGGTTCGACGTTGTAAATATCCCGCATGCGACGTCCGTTTATGGTCTACAACGGAAGTGAGCCCAACAGCCCTACGCAGCCACGTCCACATGCGTGGACCGTTGCGGACCGTTGTGAGAAGTGCTCGCAACGCTGTGGAGACAGAGGTCGAGGGCCGGCTGTGGGAGACGCGCGAGCGAGCGTACTGGCGTCGCTCGAGTGCGAGGATCATCATCATCGTCTTCTTCTTCTTTTTCATCTTCTTCTTTATCTGGCACGTGGCCGCGCAGCGCAGAGCGGCGCAGCGCAGCGCAGAGCAGAGCTGATTGCGGCAGCGTGCGAGGAGGCGAGGGAGAGTAAGACACGCCGCGGCGGCCGGGCGGGCCTCTCCCCTCACTCTCTGATCGGGTCATCGTTTTCTCTCGCGCGGCGCCGCTACAGACCAGAGAGAGGCCAAACCAAAGACAGAGACGATGGCGACCATGCTCTCGAGCGCACTCGAGTCCTGCGTGCTCGAGATCGAGGAAGCGCTAGCGCCCAACACCCTCGCAAGCGGTAGCCTCTCTCCCGTCGCAGCCGCGACAACAACGGCCACGACCCCGAGAAGACCTCGCGGCGCGAGCGAAACGTACGACTCGGCTGGCCTCGACGACGTCTCCAGCGCCGACGGGGCCGTCGGCCTCGAGGGCCCGCCGCGAACACGTCAGGTCTCAGCCGCATCGACGGTTCTCTCGGCCTATATGAGCGAGCCTCGTCTAGGAGCCAACGGCGAAGAAGAGGATGCCGATCCAGCGGAAGCGAGGGTTCTTCGTGGACCGCTCGAATTCTGGGCCTTTGAGCGTGCAAGGAAGCAGGCTCGCGCTGCGATGCGCGCGCCGCTGACATCGCTCGGATCGCAGAACCCTGCTAATCAGCCCATCATTGGCACAGACGCACCCGCCTCACTGGCTGCCGAACAGGCGCGGTCCGTGGAGCAGCTTCGGGGAAGCGTGAATCGACTTACCAGCTTTGTCATGTTGTGCGACGACATCGTGGCCGCCATCGACAAAGGCAAAGTGCTCCTCGGCGACCTCGAAAACAAACACGAGACCGTTTCACAAAAGACCAGCTCGTTGCATGAAAAGTGCAAACGTTTGCTCGAGGAGCAAAGCAAACTCGAGAAAATCGCCAATGAGATTTCCGCCCCACTCGATTATATGAAAGAGCTCGACCGTCTCGGCCCCCTCCTTGGTCTGCCCTTGCCTTCGCGTCTCAAGCAGACCATGCAGCGCGGCCGCGCCCCGCCGGAGCGCGTGCGGCCGTTGAACCCGGACTCACCGCGCTTCTTTGAGGTCCTCGATCGCGTCGACGAGTGCATTGCATTCATTGAGGAACACCCATCCTTTCGCGACTATGAAGAGTACTCGACAAAGTTCCACCAGTTGCATTTGCGTGGTCTCAGTCTCATTCGTAATCTGGTCATGGATTCTCTCGAAGCCACCGTCAACTCTGCTCGCGCCGGCATCGAGGCCAAGCTAGAACAAGCCCTCAAGCACAGGTCTGATGAGGCCAAGCTTTCCGCTCTTGACTCCGAAATCAGCTCGCTCCTCTACATTCAGTATTTTCCACCGCAGGCGAAACAGCTACGCTCGTACATTGAGCAGCTCGAGAAGCGCGTGCACCAAAAGGACGGCGCAGATCTCCTGCTTGCCTGTCAAAAGGCATATTGCGTCCAACGTCTCAGCTTGCTGGCCGTTGTCGTTCCTCGCAGCGCAAAACTTAAACCGCAGGGCAACGATTTGCTGCGCACCCTTCGCGCAGCTTGTCCGTACCTGCTAGGCGTGTGCCGAATGGAGTTCAAACTTTTTCACGAGTTCTTTTCAGCCGACGCCACTGCGACGTTGCAAAATGAGCTCGAAGCAGCGGCCCTCGCTTCGGACGAGGGTGCGCGAGGGGGCTATCACGCGGGTGGTGGCGCCGGCAGTGTTGGATCAGCTACTGCGCGCTCCTCCGATCCATCTTCATCTTTGTCTTCCTCCAAAGCCCGTCTCGGACGCCAGAGTTCCTCACGATCGTACAGCTCCGATGCTACATCGCATCACGCGCAGCTCCTCAACGCCATGAACCGCGACGCCTTCCTTGATATGATGTCGGAGCTCTGTGGTGTCGTGTACGATATTGTGCGACCACTTGTTGTCAAGCTTACCGATCTCGAGACGCTTTGCGAGGCTGTCCGGGTCATCGAAGGCGAAATCATCGAGGGCCAAATTGAGGCCCTCGGAGACGCCGGCAACGCCATGCACGTTGTTGTGGTGCAAATTCTCCAAGATGTCCAGGAACGCCTCATCTACAGCACAAGTCAGTACATTAGCGCCAATATATCTGGCTTTGAGCCCAATGCGGAGCATCTCGATTATCCGGGCCTGCTTGAGCGCTCCGCGACTGCAGCCGCGGAGGAAGGCAAACCATCGTCGGGAGGAGCCCTCTATGCCAGCTGTTACAAGACTTTGGAGACGACGCTCATGTGCCTAGGGCTCATTTATCGTTGCGTCGAGCCGCGCACCTTTGAAGAGCTCGCTCAGGAAGCTGTCACATCGTGTGCGCAGAGTCTCAAGACTGCAAGTGAGCGAATCACCGCCAAGTCCACCCGTCTCGACGGCGATCTTTTCTTTATCAAGCATTTGCTTGTACTGCGCGAACAAATAAGCCCCTTCAACACGCAGCTCGCCGTCAAGGAGATCGAGCTCGACTTCTCGAGCACGGCCTCGGCACTCTCTGATTTCTTCGCACATTCGCGTCAGATCTTTTCTCGGCAGCACAACGCGTTCGTCGAGCTCGTTTCGCATGGCGTGCCTCTTGTCCGAGAGCACGAGATTGACTGCAAGCGGGATCTCGAGACCCAGCTCAAGCAGGCTTGTGAGAACTTTATCAAAAAGACGGACTCACAGGCGCTTGCCCAGATTATTGCCTTTCTTCACCGCGCCAGCAAACCGCTCGAGGACGATCAGGTTTTCCAGGAGCAGGATTTTGCCAAGCCAGAGCGCGTCACGCAGATGCTCAAGCAGGTGCTGCATTCGCTGCCTGAATTTCTCGATCTTGTACGCGCAAAGATGTCTTTGTATCTTGCAAACCCGCAGACCGAGTCAATTCTCTTCAAGCCTGTGCAAGCCAACGTACTTGCGGCTCTCACGCAAATGACCAATTGCGTCGAGGCTAATTACGCTGCAGAGCACGCCACGCCGATGCTGCGCACGCTTGCGAGCCTACGCACCAAGGTGAGTGCTGCATCGGGTCGATCTCCATCGACGACGCAACAACAAGCGGTGGCACCCCCCGTCGCACCTGCAGCACCAAGTCCACCAATTGAGGACACTGACGAGACTCCGCAGCGCGATGACTCGATTAATTCAACGATTGACGTCTAGGTCGTTTGCAAACTGTCAGATAAAGCACGCCAACATGCTGTTTCACCCAAAGTTTCTTGGACCCCGTTGAATCGACTTGATTGGATTCCAGTTAGCACCAACACAGTCTGCACATCCCCCTTTCCGCATCGTTAGTTGCAAGAGTCTCTGTAAAGTTGTGTGGTGACCAATTTTATTAGCTAATGTTATGCTTCATGCAGTCGTGTCGTGTCTATTTCTTTTCACAATAATCAGTTTATCGTTTTGGCCCAGGTCACTAGCCTAGCCTACTGCTGGTCTTTGATCAATCGGTCGGTCGATCGATCGAGTCGCCAATCTTTTTGTTCCCTCCTTCTCGTCTCTCTATTTGGGGGCTCGAGTTCGACATGGTTCAAGTTGGGTTGCGCTTTTGTCAAACGCAAGACCGAATCCCCAAGCAGCGCTGCGTGCGCCGCGCGCAGGATGGACGCGGCGCGGGGCTCGCGACGCGCAAGTCGCAGCGCGTCTGCAGACCTCGGCGAGAGCAGCAAGCAGACTGGAGAAGAAGGCGGCGGCGGCAGTAGCAGCAGCAGTGTCGTGGCCGGCGTCGATCTCAAGCTGGGTGGCGACGCCTCTGTCCTCGTTGCGAACCTCGTGGGCAGTGACGATGCAGTCGTGCCGACGGTGCGCAGCGTGCTCGAGCGAGGCTGGGGCGAAGGTTTCTCTCGCAGTCTCGACGAGTACGTTTTGCAAAAGGAGGACGAGCTACGGGGTCTCTGCAATTTTCACTTTGGCGAGTTCTCCAAGGGTATCGAGGATATCTCGCAGCTGAAGCGATACTCGTCGGACCTGCGGCGCCAAATTAGCGAGATGGACCGCGCGCTGCAGGACAAAGGCGCCAAGGTCCTCGAGACAAGCGAAATGCTTTTGCGATTTTACAGAATCCAGCGTCATTTGCGTGTGACGCGGCAGGAATTACGCCGCGCTTCCAGCTGCGTGGCGCTCGTGCGCCGCGCGCGCGCACAAATGAGCAAACGTGCGTACTTTGAAGCATTACAGAGCATCGATCTTGTACGTGAGGTGATTCACGGAAAAGATGTGCATCGGCTTCTCAGTCTCCACGAAGGCCGCGAGCCCTTGGACGTCGACCTTGGTCAGGAAGGCGACAGTCGCTTCAGCTTGGCGCTGGAGCGCTGGATCCCGCGTGTCATTGACAAAATCAAACTCGATGTCAATGGCGCGCTCACCGAGTGGTTCGTCACTGCCCGCGATCGTGCAGGCGACGTGGGCGCGCGTGCTCTTCGACTGGTACGCGAGGGCGGCAGGGCTGCCGCCGTTGCCAGGCTGCGACGCACTTCGAGCGGCGCAACAGCTTCCGGGTCGCAGTCCAAACTGGCCGCAGGCGGCAGCTCAAGCCCAGCGGGACGGCGCTACGTACGCAAGGAGAGCTTTCGCACGCGAACCTCCTCGGATGCCCTCTTGCAGTGGGAACACCGGGACCAGGCGCGTCTCCAAGGGCCGGATATCGCGGAAATCTGCCTTGCGGCCGAGAACGTCAGTCTTGCTCCCGTATACCAATTCATGGACATCCAAAAGTACCTTGGCACCGAGGAAGAGGCCATCGCCTTTTACAAGGAAAATCGGCTGCCACAAGCCTCGCTGCAGAGCATGATGCCCGTGGACCTGCGCAAGCTCGAAAAGGGTCAGTTCCGCCGCCACGCCGTGCTGCTCTTGCAGCGCATGACGGGCTTTCTTGTCATCGAGGGTGTCGTATCGCGTTCGCTCAATCTCATTGCTCCGTTTGAGATTGCAGCCATATGGGAAACCATGCTTGACACACTCGTTCCGCTCGTTCGGGATGAGCTACGCTCGCAAGGAGCCGCCAAGGACCCGACTTCCAATCTTGATTTGATTCGCTTACTCATGGACATGGCGGCCTTGCTCGGCAAGAGCGGGGCGAAAACAGATGGCATGCGCGGCGACACGGACGCTTCCCACCGCACTACGCACATGCTCGACGCGTCGCGCCTGGTGGCGGCCTGTTACGATGTGCGTCTCGAGGTCGGGAGCAGTCTTGCTGACGCCTGTGGAGATACGCTGCAGAGCCTCGTGGCTGACGACAACTACGCCATTTTTGATCCGCAGCGCCTTGGCGAGGGCGACCCAGTGCGACTTGCCGGGCAGCACTTGATGCAGCTCGCTGCAGAGACGTCAGGCAACGGCGGGGGCGTCGCTGCAGGCGAACCTAATTTTAGCGCCATGGTTCCAAAGGCATGTGCAGAGGTCATTGCTTGCATGAGCCAGGCGTTTCAACTCGGTCGTCAGCTCGGCGGGAGCCTTGTGACCAAGGACACTCCTAGCGCTCAACATGAAAACACCATGCTTTCTACATCGTTGCCGTCGTCTTCGCCCAAGTCTCCCATGTCATCGCCCAAGTCATCCAAGGCCTCTTCGATACGCCGCGTCTTCACTTCAAAGTCGTCAAGTACTGGTTCGAGCGGCCATGGGGCTGGTGCAAATGGCCAGGAGGCCAGCAGCGGGGGCAGGAATGGAAATGGGCCTAATAGTGAAAGAAATGGCACCGCGGCGGTCTCTGGAGGGTCTCCTCGGAGCCCAAAGGGCAGTGGCCACTTGGAGCAAGCGGCCGAGAATGCCGCAGCTGTTATTGCTACTGCTGCGACCAACGTTGGAGGAAACGAGGACGACGCGCAACAGTCCCAAGTGGATGCAGTGTCGCCCACAGTTGCAGTTCACAGCGCTGTAGAGATTGCATGTCGCGCTCTGTTGATGCTATATGTTCGCGCCCAAGCTGTTGTCTTGGACGCTAATACGAGTCCGGAAATTCTGTGTCAGTGCTCCTCCAATTTGGAACATCTCGTTCGCGCTAGGGCTCTCTTCGAGGCGCATGCTCGTCAACTGGCCAAGGTTGATGGCGACTACTCATTTGCTGGGCCGTGCGACAAGTTTGCAGATCTCTTGCGTGAAACACAGCCCCGTGTGGTGGATGCTCTTCGAGACCGTGTGGACGCCATTATGTCTAGCGGTGCCGTCGATAATTGGACCCCGCAGGAGGTCCCGCGCGAGCCGCACGTCTTTGTCAGTGATGCCGTCCAGTATCTCGAGGTGATGCTGGCCCCAACCTCGTGTTTGCGTTTGCTCCCAGATGCGCAACGTCAGGTGGCCCAGTTCACGGCCTTGATTCGCATCTCGGACAGCGTACTTGAGCTGCTCACGGGCGATGAAGTGGAAGCGATCAACGCACTTTCTGTCCACCAGACCAAGCTTGATTTGGACTTGCTCAAGGACCTTGCGAGCAAAACGGATGTGCCGGCGCAGGAAGTACTTCTTACGCTCGAACAGATGGTCGACCTACTTCGGTCTGGAAATCTCCAGGAATTTCTTCGTCCGGAGACGCGAGGCAAACGCTATGCGTGTCTCGGATTCAAGATGGTCAAGAGCGCGCTGCGCAAATACGAGCAGTTGGCAACGGCGCGTCTTTCCCGCGGCGACAAGATCCCCACCCTCAAGCAGACGGACATCAACAAGGTCCTTGCAAGCAACTAACGACACGTGTGAAGAGGGCTGCGGCATGTCAAGCATGTCAAACAGGCAGGCAGACAAGCAATGTGAAGGCACACGTGAAGCCAACCAATCAGGTCAAGCAAGTCCAAGTCCGGAAGGGCAATATAGTAGAAGCAAAAGAAGGAGTGTGCTGGTGCTCCTTTCTCTCTCTCTCTTTTCGATAATTACAGCTGAGAGCATCAGGACAAGTTTTGCAGGACAGACCCAAGAGGAGAGGGTGTCAGCAGAGACCAAGAAGAAAGGGATAAATGAACCAACGGATGATGAGGGGGGAGAGAGGGAGATAAGAAAGCGTAATTTGTAGGTGGTAAAAGGCAAAGCTCAGTTGAATACGAAAAGAAACACTTTCTTTCTTTTTAACGCAGTCGCCGGGCCTCGCGCTCCCACTCGAGGAGGGTCAGGACATCACCCTCGCGGACGGGGCCCTTGACGTTGCGGATAATGCTGCGTGGGTCATCGTCGAGGAACTCGACGCGGACCTGCGTCACGTTACCGGTGGCGCCGGTGCGGCTGAGCACGCGGGTAACGCGCGCCAGCATAACAGCCTGGGTGGCGGAGGTGGGGGCGTCAGCCTGTACATTTTATTGTTCGTTCACATTACGTCGCGTCAAAGCAAGAGCAGCAGATGATAAGTTAGTCCTCCTGTTCGAGCATCTTTAGACAAGATTATGGGAACGCCCGAACGATCGATGGATGGATGGAGGGATGATGGTGAGATAGTGACAAGAGCTAACTCATCTCATATGCCTCCGCACATTTCTCTTGACAAAGTAAAGAATGCAATCCATTCCATCTGATCGTCACTCCGCTCCATCCTCGCTCCCTCGCGCTTCGTTGGGTGGTGGCCGTCGAGCTCTCTCTCTCTCTCTCGATGGTTGCCCGCTAGCCACACGTCCCTGTCTCCATCAATCCCTTCATCGCTCGCGGCCACGAGGACGAAGGAGTCGCCGGGCCGGAGAGCGCGGTCCTCCGAAGAAACCCGCCGCGCCGGGCCGCGGTCTCCTCGCCGCGCCTCGCGCCCCGCGCCGCGCGGGTCGTGCGCGTCCACGTACCATGGTCTCGAGCGAGTGGTTGCCTGCGTATGAAGCGACTCTGCCCCGCTCACGCCACTCTGCTTGGCCACTTGCTTGGCGCTCTCGCTCGTGGCCTCTAGTCTGCGGTGCGCATACTGCACTTGCGGCGCGCCATTCTGCACTTGCGGGCGGCGCCGGGTACCCTTGTCGGCGCGGCCTATAGCCCACTTGCGCCGCCGCCGCCGCGCCTGCCGCACTTGCGCGCCGCCATTCCGCACTTGTGCGGGCCCATTCCGCACTTCCCACCGCACATAGCCCACTTGCGCCGCTGCCCGCCCCCCTCGCGCCGCCCGCCACACGATCTTTCCCCACTGCGCGGGCCCCTCCCGCGCCGCGCCGCGCAACCCGCTCCCTCCTCGCTCCTGTCTCCTCTACCTCCACTACCACCGCGCCACTGACACCCCGCCCATACTACTTCACCTTTTGCGCCCCCAGTGGTGCCCGTCGCGAAACCCTAGTTTGCCTGCCCTTCCCGCGGCGGCGAAACCGGCCTCTCTTCCAGGATATCACGGCTCTCCCTTGCGCTCGCTGGCGCGCGAGCGAGCGAGCTGCCAGCCTGTAAGGCAAGGGCCGTGCCCACCGGACCAGGTGGAGAGCCCTTATGCTACTACGTTCACGCCGCACGTGGCGCTTCCCTTCGCGGACTCAGAGAAAAGGAAGTAGAGGTTCGGCAGGACCTCATTTTTCATATTTGGGGGGCTGCGGAAGAACCCGGAAAGAAAGAAAGAAAGAAAGAAAGAACTCGGAAAGAAAGAAAGAAAGGAGAGCTCCAACCGTCTGTCTGAATATCTATCTATATCTGTCTGTCTGTCTCTCTATACGTATCTATCTGTCTGTGTCTGTCTGCGAGGGACCCGCCGGAGACAGCGTGGCACCTCCCTGGCCACCGACCTGGCTCATCCCGCGAGGCCGCTGCGGCCGCTCGTGCCGCCGCCGCTGCTGCTGCTCGCGGCGAGCGGGCTGCTGGCCACGGCCGGCGGCCTCGGCGCCTTCGAAGTCGGAGTTGGAGATGAGGTCGAAGCGGCGGGGGTTTTGAAAATCGGTTTGAATCCGGGAGGAGCACGAGCAGCAGCAGGCAGAACTCGAAGCGAGAACCCGGCGCGGGATCGAGCAGGCGCTCGCGTCGCGTTGCAGCTTCGCATCGCATCCATCGCGTCCATCGCGTCCATCGCGTGGCGTGGCCTGGCCTGGCCTGGCTCGCCCGACCGGCAGCGCCCGCCACCTCCCGGTCGCACTCGCGTCCGCGCCGCGCCGCCCCGCATCGCGCCGCGCCATCTGTCACAGGCTGGCAGAACGGCGAGGGAGGATTCTAGAAAGAAGCGAAGGCTCTCGAAAAGAGAGGACACGGAGCCCAGGCTGGCACCGGCCCTGCACAGCCTGGCACCTGCCGGCTTTCCAGGTTGTCTCGGAAGGGAGCCGAAGGCAAGCAAGCAGGAGAGAGAGAGGGAGGGAGAGGCAGAGGCAAGCAGTCCCCCGACCCCGAGGCGCCAGACCCGAATCACGCGGAGGCAGTTGCCGCCACCAACGTCCGGTCGCCCGACCGCCCGCCCGCCCGCTCGCCCGCTCGCACGCACGTACGCACGCCAGACACGCTTGTACGCACGCACGCACGCACGCACGCCCGCACGCAGCGGCGGCTGCTCGGCATTGTATCCTGCCAGGGCCGGTCAACGGCCGAGGTAAAGAAGGACAAGGAAAGATGGGCCGCCTCGCGAAGTCGCTTGTGCTGCTGACGGCCGTGCTGGCCGTGATCGGAGGCGTCCGCGCCGAAGAGGACAAGTCCGAGGCCAAGACCGTGGTCGGCATCGATCTGGGCACCAGCACATCGTGCGTCGGTGTCTTTCACAAGGGACGCGTTGAGATCCTCGCCAACGACCAGGGTAACCGCATCACCCCCTCGTACGTGAGCTGGACCGAGTCCGGCGAGCGCCTCGTCGGTGACTCAGCCAAGAACCTGGCGTCGCTCAGGCCCGAGGCCACCGTCTACGATGTCAAGCGCCTCATCGGTCGCGACTACAACTCCAAGGAAGTCCAGGCCGACAAGAAGCTCGTCCCCTACAACATCATCAACAAGGGCGGCAAGCCCTTTGTCGAAGTCGAAATCAACGGTGAGAAGAAGGAGTTCGCCCCCGAGGAGATCTCCGCCATGGTTCTCCAGAAGATGAAGGGCATCGCCGAGGGCTTCCTCAGTGAGGAGGTCAACCACGCCGTCGTCACCGTCCCTGCCTACTTCAACGATGCCCAGCGCCAGGCCACCAAGGACGCCGGCATCATCGCCGGCCTCAAGGTCGAGCGCATCATCAACGAGCCCACCGCCGCCGCCATTGCCTACGGCCTCGACAAGCAGGACGAGGGCGAGAAGACCATTCTCGTCTTTGACCTCGGTGGCGGTACCTTTGATGTCACCCTTCTCTCCATCGATGCCGGCGTCTTTGAGGTCCAGGCCACCAACGGTGACACCCATCTCGGTGGTGAGGACTTTGACCAGCGCATCATGAAGTACTTTATCAAGCGCTTCAAGAAGCAGCACGACATTGACATTGCCAAGGACAAGCGCGCGCTCCAGAAGCTTCGCCGCGAGGTCGAGCGCGTCAAGCGCTCGCTGTCCACGCAGCACCAGGCTCGCCTCGAGATCGAGGCCCTTGCCGAGGGCATTGACTTCTCCGAGACCCTCACCCGCGCTCGCTTCGAGGAGCTCAACCTCGATCTCTTCAAGAAGACCCTCGTCCCCGTTGGCAAGGTTCTCCAGGACGCCGGCGTCAAGAAGAACGAAGTCGATGAGGTCGTTCTCGTCGGTGGCTCCACCCGCATCCCCCGCGTCCAGCAGCTGCTCAAGGACTTCTTCAACGGCAAGGAGCCCTCCAAGGGTATTAACCCGGACGAGGCCGTCGCCTACGGTGCCGCTGTCCAGGGTGGCATCCTCGGTGGCAAGGACACCAGCTCGGAGATTCTTCTGCTCGATGTTGCCCCGCTCTCGCTCGGTATCGAGACCGTCGGTGGTGTCATGACCAAGCTTATTAACCGCAACTCGGTCATCCCCGCCCGCAAGTCTCAGGTCTTCTCCACCTACACCGATAACCAGCCGGCCGTCAGCATCCAGGTCTTTGAGGGTGAGCGCGCCATGACCAAGGACAACCACCCTCTTGGCAAGTTTGAGCTTTCCGGCATCCCCCCTGCCCCTCGCGGTGTCCCTCAGATTGAGGTCACCTTTGCCGTCGATGCCAACTCCATCCTCAACGTTCAGGCTGAGGAGAAGGGTACCGGCAAGAAGGAGCAGATTGTTATCACTGCCGAAAAGGGTCGCCTCAGCGAGGAGGAGATTGAGCGCATGGTCCAGGAGGCCGAGGAGAACGCCGAGGCTGACAAGATCCTCAAGGAGCGCATCGACCTCAAGAACAGCTTTGAGGGCCTCTTGTACTCTACCAAGGCCAGCCTTAACGACGAGGACAAGGGTGTGCGCGACAAGCTTTCCGAGGACCAGGTCGAGGAGCTCGAGACTGCCATTTCGGAGAACATCGACTGGCTCGACGAGAACCAGGAGGCCGATCTCGATGAGCTCAAGGAGAAGAAGGAGGAGTTCGAGCAGCTCGTCCAGCCTATCATGGCTTCCATCTACCAGCAGGCCGGCGGTGACGCTGGCGGCGATGATGACTTTGATGACGACGATTTTGATGACCACGATGAGCTCTAAGGTGAGAGTTTTTCCAAGCGTCTCAAATTGTGTCTTTTTACTCCTTGCATCTTCTTCTTCTTTCTATTTGTCTCCCTTCGTCATCGTCTTCAACGCTTCCTCGTACATTCATTCATTCGCTTGTTCGTTTGTCGCAGGCGCGTCTAGAGATGCTATGAGACTACGTGAAGGAGAAAGACAGGTGGAACCAATCTTTCACCACCACCACCATCAACAACAGCCAAAAAGAAAAAAAAATACCAACGAAATTATAAAATTGGGGTCGAGCGAGGACGATCTTTAATTGTCAAAAGAGGACCGGGGATGATGTGATGACATGACATGACATGGGCCGTGCTCCTTTGTGGCGTTCCCCCGACGTAGTTCTTTTCTGTCGTATCCAACCATCCATCCATCCATCGATCACCTCTTTTGTCTCTTCGCCAATCTAATGGCGTACATAGCAAGTGTTCTCTCGTGTTCACATACAGAACCCCAAACAAAGAAAATAACAACACATTTTCATAAACTGAATGGTTTGGTTAATACGGGAAGCGTTGACTTGACAGCCTCGAGGGCTCCAGCGGCGAGCGTTTGCCCGTGTTGACCCTCTTCTTCCTCTCCAATGTCTTCATCATTGCCATCATCGTCTCCGCTGCCCACGTTCGGAATCCCGATCCATGAAAAGGCCGTGTGCCCGGGAGGAATTTGTACAAGAGTTCCACTTGAATCGACAGCAACGCCACCTCCTTGCGTCGTGATTTGGATCTCTTGATCGGCTGCGAAACAACTTTTGTCATCAACATCCCTACTTAAACATTCCTCGTCTGCCTTCTTGCCCTCAACCAAAGGACTGCTGTCGCTCTCTGACGCTTTATTGAGACTACTTTCGTCACCTGGTGAAGCTGACACGGTCGGGATATCCTCCTTCTCCGCCATGTCCTCCTCGTCCTCGTCCTTGTCCATCTCAGAAGCGACGACGGCGGCATCAGCTGCAGTGGCAGCTGCGTCGGGCTGACTACCATCGTCGCTATCTTCCGCGAACGCTTCGGACTCTTCGTCATCGCCGTCGACGTCGTCTTCTTCAAAGTCGCCAAAGGTTGCTTCCACGGTGCCACCGAGCCAAGAGAACTCCGTATGGCCTGGAGGAATTCCAGCCATAGCATGGGGCACATTCTGCCATGACGAGTCTGAGCTCGCGCGCACGTGCGCTTCACCGCCCTTGGACGCTCCGTCGGCAGCATCCTCAGACTCTGGCGAGTCTGTCTTGGGATAGTGAATGATGTTGGTGATAAAGGACAAAATGCTGGACTTGAACGAGCCCGACGAGCCCGCAGCGTTTCGATCGCCTCCTGACATGCTACCCCCTTCAGGTGAAAGAAGACTACCTGCAGATCTTTGCAATAGGGAACCAGCGGACGAGGTATCTCGCATGCTCGGCCGATTCACAAGATAGGCCATGAGTGAGGTTCCATTAGAAATGGCTACTGCATACACGCTGTCCTCTTCGCGGAAGGCGACCACAACGCCCGGTCCAAAGGGCGTGATCACCTGAGTGCCAACTGGAATGGCCGGTCCGGCGTGCGGGGATCCGCCGCCGAGTAGGAGCCGCGGCACGTGAATGTAGGCTCGTCCGTATGGCAGCGCAATCACAAAGAAACCATCTGGACGCACCTCCAGTACCTCGCCTGTGCCCAAGCCATTCGTGTCCACAGTGTCCCCAACACGAATCCCATACGCCTCATCAAGCGCACTAAGGTAGGTATCTGACGAAGTACCCGAAGTTGCCGTCACCAAAGAGCACAACGACACTAGACTGTCGGAGCTCGGAAGTGTAGTCGTTGCAGTAGGGGCATTGCTCGAAAGTACCGAGGCTGCCAGGCCTTGCGAAAAGCCGCCGCGCTGCATGACGGAGAAAGGGAGCTTGAGCAGCTCCCAGTTTTTGGAAATCAATTCACGAGCCTTTTGCAGGGGGCTCTGATCCAGTTGTAAAAGACTTGCGGCGCTCATGGCGTCGCGCGTAGAGGCCTCCTCGTCCAAAGTCACGCACTCGATTGGGATGTACGCGCGAGATGCCCACAACAAACGGAGCTCCAGCATACCCGACTCGCGCACCTTGAGAACAAGACCTTGGCCATAGGGTGTGCTTACCACAGACCCATGCTCAATATCTCGCTTGGAGGGCGATGCTGCCTTGTTGGTGATGCTGCTACCTGCGTCCGACTTGTTGTCGGCACTTGGCTCTCCACCTCGCGTGAAGAGAGTTTTCATCAGACCATACAGACGTCTTGGGTACGAGCCTTCGTTCACCATGGCGCGTGCTCGTTCTTCAAAGAGCTTAGCGTTCCACATGAGGAGCGAATCCTCACTAAAATACGCAAGGGCATTCATGGAAGGGATTGCAGTCACATAAATGCTGTCGCTTTCCCTAAAATACAGCACCACTGTGTCGCCAAAAGGGGTCTTAACTCGTGTTCCGAGTTCCAAAATCACCTCCGACTCGTTCTCCTTGTCGATCGTGTCCGAGGGGCCAGGAGTGGCTGGGGTGGAAGGAGAAATCGGTCTGGCCGTTGCATCGACCGCGTGCTCAAAGGCGCCGCCAGTGTTTTCGTCCGACGAATCAATGCTCAAGGGACGACCAGAGAACTTTCTTGACACAGTAGCGTCGTCATCAGCATCATCAGCATCAGCATCATCAGCAGCAGCATTGACAAGGTCTTCTGAAGCCTCATTGCGCACACTCTCAAGCTCCGGGCTTGCGACGCTGGCTTCGTCAGCGTCATCGGCATCAATTTGCTCAATCGATCCCTCGAGAAGATTCGATGATGCAGACGCACGTCGATCGCTTGTGTCGGACCGCTTCGACTCCCGCGCGTGCCATCGGTCGTCCTCGTCGATGAGCACGCCGTCTTCTTCACATCCTCCCACCCTTTGAAAGTCTTCTTGCTCGGCAAAAGTATCGGTCTCACCAGCACTGCTGTCTGGAGAACCGAAGTTGCGCGGCGTCGCGAGCGGCGTGGGTCCCTGCAAGACTCTTTGCACGGGAATCGCTTCGTCGAGCAGCGCTGGTTCCGACTTTGGCTTTTCGGTAGAGATCGGGCGCGTCCCCGAGGCAGCCGAGGAAGGTCGTGATGGGGTCCTTTTCACAGAAAGTAGAGTCGCGTCCGATTGCGTTTCAAAGATGCTAGACCGCCGTGGCGTACGCGTCTCGGTGCTCGAGCGTTTGCGCAGACTCACCGCCCTATCCTTCTTGCCCGGATAGAACATGACCGGCATGAGGAAGGAGGAAAAAGGATCAAGATGACGCGGCTTGTCCACCTTGTAGAGTGAAGCCGTAAAGGCCTCGCGGACAGTCCTGTCGTTGGGTAGCTGAAGGTCTTCAGGACGGGAGATAGATGATGATGAGCGCGATGAGCGACCACGCGTGAGCGAGTCCGTGAGCTGCGAGAGATTCTCCGTTCGCGAACGCGGGCGAAAGAGACGGCGCTGGACATCCCGAAGCGCCTTTTCATTACGAAAAATGCCATGCAATTGAGAGTACAAGCGCGGCGGTGACTGCGGCAGACCCCAGTCCAAAAGAATCTCGTACACTCCAGTCGACGAATGGTACGAGGCAACATACCCTTTTCCAAACATGGTGTAGACGAGCGTGCCGAGCACGAATTCGGGAATGCCACGAATAATACCCGTTGTTGCAATCCCAACGCCCGCGAGAGCAGTATTCGCAGCTTCGAGATCGTCATTCAATTCAAGACGGCGGACATCGCGCTCATATGGGTCAGACCAGGTGTACTTGATGCGTTCAAAGTCTTCGTGGGCGGCAACAGCGACGCGCCTCAGACCATGGTAGCGGATAAGCCCCTGTTGCGCGGCGTCGAGAGCTGCGCGAACGTACGTTCTGCAAAACACAATGCCGCTCTGGTGCCAGCGCTGCTCCGAGACGCCTGCTTCGTACCCAAAGGTGAACTCGCGAGGCTGCACTTCGTGAATGTAGACACGCTCCACAATCTTGGTTCCAAACTCTTCAACCATGTACTCTGCAGCCTTGACGTCTGCCTGCCCATTGTCGCCAATGAAAACGTGCGTGTACTCGGGATAGATGGCGTAGTACTCTTGAAAGTTGCGGAGCTTTTTGCGTGCCATTGGCATAAAGGTGCCCTGCATCATGAATGCCTGGCCAGACTCCAAGTCGCCAGGCAAAAGACTCGGCATGCAGTGCAGCGCTTGCGCTTTCATAAAGCCGCGAAATTTGCTGAACATGGTCGTTTCTGTAACGTCCTTGTAGACGTGCGGGCGCGCCGAAAGAAAGACAAGGTCGCCACTGCGCTTGGGTGGCCAGACGCCTGCATCCGCGAGCGCCCCGCGCGAACCGATGTTCAGCTCTCGGTAGAGCGACGTCACTGCTGGGTAGAACACCTTGCGTTTGTAGGAAACATCAATGCCAGCAGGATACCTTCCGCCCGAGGAGAACAGAGTGTCGTCCACATCACTGAGGATTTTGCGCCAGGCGCCGCGCTGCAAGCGCTTTCGCGCCAGCGAACTTCCCATGGCCATTTGCGCAGCCTGAATAGAAGCCTGCTTGCGAAAATGCTGCAGAATCTTTTCGCGCATTGTCGTGTCAACGACGTGATCAAAAACGAGCTTGTGCATACTCTCTGCAGACCCTTTGTTGTCCACGAGCTGCTTGAGATCGCTCAAATCATCCCCGCGAACAGTGCTGAGGAGATTAAAAATCCACTCTTGGGCCTCCTTGGCGGTGTCGGGGTGTATTGAGAGCCGCAGGCCCTGAATCACATCGAGGACCACGGCGCGCGAGGCCAGATTGAGATCCGAAATGCGGCGGCGCGCCAGAATGTCGAGCAGTTCACTGCGACACCGGTTTTGCTTTGCCGTGGGCAGCGCGGTAGCGCCAACGGCAGAGTGATTCTTGAGCTTGTACGTGATGAGTTTCATTTCTGAGCGGGCAATGACATAATTAAGCTCCTCGCGCGAGCAATTAGTGAAGACGCCCAGAATGGACCGCTCGATGCGCATGAATTTGGAAACGTTCCACATGGTGGCAAAAGTTGATGGCAACGTGTGATCGAGTTCGCCCATGTAGCCATTCATCATTTTGACCAGCTCGTCGGCGCTACTGTTCTGGATGAGCTCATCAAAGGCAACCAGACTGGGCATCGTCCGCAAGCGATTACGATGGTGGTTCTTGTCCAAAAAATGAGCGGTCATGGTGGCCACCACAACCACGAAGCCACCGAGAAGGTGACCAACCATCGGTTCGCCCGAAATCCACGCAGACGCTAAGTATGGTGAGTCAGGGGCGAACATGAGCGTTGCGCTCAGTGTAAAAGAAATAAGCATCCAGAACTGATTTTCCAGGTGCTGCGACTGATGCCACATGGAGTCTGCGTTTAGGACGTATTTGAGCAACAGCCAACAAACTGTCCCGCAAAGGGTGGCGTAGATGGGACGCGCCATGAAAACGGTTCCGACGTACGTCACAATAACTCCTGCCAGCACGCGCAGCGTCCAATACAGCACGGACGCCATGTCCTGCGCCGTTTGGACGCTGCTCTTGCGCCGCTGATACTCCATCGCGTTTTTCTTTTTGCTATGACCTTCGCGCGAGCGATACTCCATCGCGTTTTTCTTTTTGCTATGACCTTCGCGCGAGCGAGACGACCGTGTCGCGTTTCAGATTGAAAGAGAGAGAGAGAGAGAGAGAGAGAGAGAGAGTAGGAAAAGGTCAGACGGCCTGAAAGAATGAAGCCTTGACAACGAAACAGGAGATTCGCAGCTTAAGCTGTCGCTGACCGCCTGTCAGGCGACCTTTGCCGCCAAGCGAGCGACGTCCCTTCCCTCGCCTCGCCTTCCCTTCCCACGGCCCTGCTGCTTACAAGCTTGCCTGCTTGCCTGCTGCGCAGGTGCTGCGCAGGCCTTGCCTTGGCCTCGCTCGCCCAAGCGTGCGGGGTCCACGTTGGGCCACCGGGAAGCGCAGCGCCGTGTCCTTTCTGCCTGCGTCCGTGCGATGGGAGTCTCTCAACCCCCTGGCGGCACCGGCGCCCGGAGACCCTTCGCGCCCGTCGGCCGACGGCGGCCGCGCCCGGGAGCCGCGCGAAGAAGGGTCTCTGGCCCCGGAGATACTGCCGCTGCTGGCGTCTTTTTCTCACGCGCGCAATGGCGCAAGGAAGGAAAGCAGGAAAGCAGGGAAGGCAAGACGCACCTTGATGACGATGACGAAGACCTGCGAACACGCCGCGCCGCCGGCGCTCGCGCGGACGCAGCGAGGCGCAGCGAGGCGCGGCGCAGTAGAGAGGGGGCCGCGGGCGGTCCTCGCCTCGGTCCGCGAGTGCGCGGCGCGCCCGACCCTGCCCGACGCGCCCGGCCTTCGCGCGCGGGCTCTCAGGTTCAACTTCGTTCGGGGTTTGAACTTTCAAACATCACCGTCGAGGAGCGCCATTTTGGGTTGCGCACCTACGTAGCCTGCGCATGCCCGCGGCCCCGAGCGCGACTACGGCGCGGACGTGCGGGTCGTACTACGCACGGCACGGGGGCAGCGGCAGCTCGGGAAAGGCGCGGGCTGGCGAAGGATTTTCGTGGCGGGTCGGAGAGCTGGAGAGCCAAGCGGCATGACGAAGACGAAACCCGATTTGCAGAAATTTTTAGCAGGAGATGCGGACGGACTCTTTGGACTCGAAGAAAGAGCGAATGAACGGAACACTGCACGGCTCGGCACGGCTCGGCACGGCACACGAAGCGAATCGGCGAATTGGAATTCTCTGGCGAATCGGACTTGCCCTTTTGATCGATACAAGCAAACAAGTAAGCAAGCAAGCAAGCACTGCAAGCAAGCTTCTTTCAGGTTTGGCCAAATGCGCTCGAGACAGAACGTTGATGATCCGGACGATGAGTGAGTGATGAACGAGAAGAAATAAAACAAGAGACACGCGTCAAGAGACAAGAACAGGTTTTCCTCCTGGGACAGAATGTCCACGACTTCGCGCAGCGCGTTTTTGGACCAACGCGAGAAGCGAGCTGGAAGCAACAATTTCCGCAGGGAGTAAGGGCCTTTTTTCTCTCATGAGCTTCAGGACTCGGAGTGGACTCCATTGTACTACTATACAATTTACGACCTTGGCGATTTTGCTTTGTCGTGCACATAATCAAGGCAAGCCACAAAGTGATCCCCGCGCTCCCTTGGTGGCCTCGAATCCCAGCAAGATGTAGGAGACGTCCGAACTTTGGCGAATTCTCCCTCGAGAGGACGGGCGACCCAGGGGCGCTGCGCGAACGTCACAATCAATCACTAATTTTTTCCCTGGCGTTTTCACGAGCCGCCTTTGGCGGTCAATGCAGGCCTAGTATACTACAAGCTGTTCGCGCTCAGCCGCTCCATGGCGAGCAAGTAAGCTTTTCGGAGGCAATAATGCTTTAGGAGTGATGACAAGCTAGATGAAGGAGAATCGTCCTTGCGAAAGAGAAGCAAGTCTTGATCTCACACGCGGCGGCTCACCGAGACAGCGGCGACACGAGAGCGCGGGTCGTGGCTTGCCGTGCGAGGGGAGAGGGAGCCGCGACGATCAACGAACGACATTGGACGGAAGCAGGCGCCACTGGACGCGTGCAAGCCCAGGCGATCTTTGCGCCTCAAAGGCCAAGCAAGATCTCGCTCGCTCGCTCGCTCCCTCGCTTACGCGCGATGGCGACAAAGACGACAAGGACGACGGCGCTGCAACGAGGTCGTGGACAGCTGCGAACTTCCCTGAGCGCTCGCGCGTTGGTGATCGTGATTCTTCACGCCAGCGTGGTCTTTGCAGAAACGGAGGCGCGCTCAAACGCAACGATAATGGAAAAGGAGTTGACTTGGGCTGCAAAGGTCTACGTGTGTCTGGGCGTCACGCTGACGCTGGCGGTTATTGTCGCAGGTGAGTTATCCGACCGCCTTGAACGAGCCTGGTCGAAAGAACATCCACGAAGAACTGGGGATATCTGACATCATAATTGCTTGAGCTTTCGCACAGCATGGTATTTGGTCTGGGAACTGATTCTCAGACAGATCAAGTTTTTGCGACGCTTTCTCGACCAACAGCAAACAGGGTCCGCATCTGCGTCTCCTCCAGCAGGCCCGCGGTCTCGCGCAAAGGGTCCTCTCGCGAATGCAACCGCAATCAACGAGAACAAAAGCAAGAAGCAGGCATGAGTTGCAAAACCAAAATTTCATCTCTTCGCATGTGCAATTTCTCCCTCGAACCTCCTAAATTTTGATCAAGCAAGAGACTCAAGGGCTGACGTGAGGCCTTGCTCTCAATTCATCTCAATTAGAAAAGAGGAGCCTGCCTGCCGCTGTGGACGAAAAGGACCAATCTGTTCAGGCCATGAGGGCGTTTGTGCCTAATCACTGGCTGATGTCCTACGAAGTGGAAACTCTCGTTTGCCCATTCGCTTACGATCTTTCTCTTCCTCCCTCTCACCCACTCACTCTCTCTCTCTCTCTCTCTCTCTCTCTCTCTGCGTACAAGTATCATCTATGTGCTGTTCCCCGGCGAGGCGCCGGGTAACGTTGGCGTTGAGCTTTATGCGGATTTGCAAATTCTTTTCAGGTCCTTGTGATACAAGCGCATGATGGGTTCGACCTGAGATCTGCCGAGAAGTTGGGCGCGCGGATTGCGGCGGGAAACATCGCAAGACCATGCATGAAGACACTGTTTGTCAATGTCAAGTCTTTGGAACTTTGAGGCTGCGGGGATCCTTGCAAGAACTCGTCGCGGGAATCAGAAAAACCAGAGCGTAAAGCTTCGTGGCCATCTTTGATGCCTCGGTTTCGAACAAAGCAGAGCGTACTTTCACGCCGCATTGGCTACGCAGAGCTTGAGTGAATTTTGGACGCGTTGCGAAAGTAAGAAAAAGGTGATAGGTGGGCGAGTTGTCGCGTACAATCTTGCTCTTTTTGCCAGGCTTGGTAGTAGTAGAAGGCACACTTGTTGCCGTTATCGCCGCCGTCGTCACACCTTCCTCCGCGGTACACTGACCTTGAAGATTACCTTGGACGGCTTCATCACGCAGCAAAATTACGAAAACCTAAAATAGCTGGGAAATACCTTTAGATCCGTCTTGACGACATCGCCGATGATGCAAGGCGTCGCAAGCGCAAACTTTCCAGTTTGCCCTGAACTCTCCCTATAGCCCATGCGGCATGTACAACATGAAACGTTTTGGATGCCTTCGTCCTGTCATCGTGTCGTGCATGGAATTTTCCTTCCGAAGACACCGTTGGTGATGGGATTAATGCTTTTCATAATCGTGATACACCATGTGCAATTTCATCTCGAGATGCTGAATCGATGTAATCTCTGCGCCAAGAAACGCATTGACATCAATGCGCAGCAGCTGCAGCTTACAGCAGATCAGCCACTGTAGAAAACGAGCTCGTGAGGTCGTCGAATTCTAAAAGCAAGATGTACCACTACCAGCACTCTTATCCCCGACATTGAAATGAAGAAAAGGTATTAGATGAGGAGCACCGCCTATATTGATTGATTACCCAGCGTTACGTCCGCGCGAGCCGAACTTCTCAAATTACGTTGTGCGCCAATCGACTTTCACTGTAGTCCTGTAAACTCTCTTGCTACCTGGAGAGCCGAACATTGTCTACGCGCTCGGCGTTACGCGGGAGCTTCTCGCACGAGAATGAAAGATGACACCTCTGGCCATAGTTTAGATCGTCACAAGCAAAATAAACGAGATTCTCCGCAAATTTATCAGAATACCCCAGACATGCCATTTGCAGCTGGACGCAAGCACGCGATTGACCCTTCCGTCTTGTCATTGCATCTTTCACTGTTGCCTCGACGACGAGGGCTTGTCGTGCTGACTCTGCCGGAGAAGCGCAGATGGCGTGTTTGGTGTCGCCGTCAACATTGCTTGCAAGCTGGTACTACGCACTTTGGACGCCCGTTGTGGCGCGCGACGCTGATGTCAAAGCAAAAATGCCCATCCACGTTCTCGGCAAGCCTAAGTGTATATATATACACCAAGGGCACGAAGTCGGCTTGCGAGAACAGTTGTCCTGTACTGTAGGGCAGTGGTGCGTGCCCATTTCGTGAAGGAGTCGGCTGCCAAGCTTGCGGCGCACGAAAGAGAAAGCGAGTGCGTGGAAACGACTCGGACGCTTGTGAGCGCACACGCAGTCGGTCGGTCGGTCGGTCGGTTGGTCGGTCTTTCTATCGGTCAGTCGGCAAAGAGCCCAAGGCCAACCCTCACCAAGTTGCAGGAAATTCGATCGAGGTCGTCCGGGAGTCGGACAATTCGTCGCATCTTAACGAAGAGTCGACAGCACGCTGAGAGCGGGCGAGCAACCCACGGGGACTTTGTAGGCGTCCAGGGCAAACGAATTGGGACGACGATGATTCACATAATAGGTTGGCGAAAGCGGACACACAAAGAGGGATATATACATATATATAGTTTAATCTCACCTTTTCTGTTTCTTTTGGGAATCTGTGATACTAGCTTCTCGTAGCGCCGTAAAGCGTGAAGGGTTCTTAGAATGCGGTACATCAAAGTCGGTCCAAGCGCTCTCAGAACAATAGCAAAACCGGGTCGCAAGCCGCAGGACTTGTGTCGTCAACACAGGGCTCTAGAAAAGGGACCTCCTCGAGCCTACAGCCAGGCTGTGCCTACCTTTTGTTGCTCGGCCTGAGAGCTTTCTTCACGACGCAAACCGTCTGTCAGTGTCTATGGAGCTCGGTGAGCCCGCTACCGAGGACCCTGCATTGACGGCTGTACTCGGTCCATGCACGCACAGCGACGAAGGAATCGTCGAGGCGTCGTTTGCAATTGGCCTCATGGAATTTCGCGAAAAGAACGAGCCCGAGTCCACTTCGCCAACGCGTCCTCCACTCAAGCCGCGCCCGCGTGATGCGTCTTCCATGAGGTCAATCAGCAGTACAAGTACAAGCGGCAGTAGTTCATGCAGTGGGTCATCCTGTCGGAGCGGCGGGCTCAGTCGCCGACAGCGAGTCGTCAGGGAGCTATACGCAACGGAAGGCTCTTACCTCAAGAGCCTCAAGACGCTCTCCAGGGCATATGTGAACCCTCTGCGCCTCAATGCGCGTGGCATTTCACCTATTGCGAGCTTGAACGAGGTGAATGCTCTCTTTTCTGATGTCGAGGCTGTGCTTCGCATCAGCGAACGGGTATTTAGCGACATGACCAGTTTCCTGGAAAGCGGCACGCTGGACGACAAGGTGGGTCAAGTCTTTTGCGACTTGGCTCCACTCCTCAAATTGTACACAGCCTACGTTAATAGCCATCATCGTGCCTTGGCGACCCATCAAATGCTATTGGAAAGACCAGCGTACCAGGAATTCTGCAGAGAGCGGCAAGAGTCTGAAGAATGCGCAGGTAGCAGTCTTGACAGCTACCTCATCATGCCCGTGCAGCGCGTCCCTCGCTACGAGCTACTCCTCAAGGAACTTCTCAAACAGACAAAGGTCGGTCATCCCGAGTACACTGAGATCACTACGGCGTTGCGCAAGGTATCCAACGTTGCAACAATGATCAATAACAACTTGCGCGATCACGAGCGCCGCGGGGCGGTGCTGGCGGTACAAAGCAAGTTTGGAAGCAGCATACAGCTTGTATCGCCACAGCGTTGGCTCATTCGAGAGGCCCTTCTGCGCAAAGTGTGCAAGCGCAAGACCAAAAACTTTCTCTTTGTTCTCTTCAATGACGTGTTGATTTATGGAAGTCAAGTGAGCGTGCCTACGCTTCCTGTAACTCTCACGAATGCAGCGAAACGCAAAGAGTCGTATCGCCATCATCGGACGATTGAGCTGTGCACGGCAGAAGCGAGCGTCTGTGAAGCGACGGCGCAGGGCGAGCCTCAATTCCAGGTTCTCAGCCCCTCGAAATCATTCAAAGTCGTCGTCTCATCCGAGCAAGAGCGTGATGCGTGGGTTCGGGACCTGCAAGAGAGCATCGCAGAAGCGCAACGAGTACATCAGACACGATCGGGCCCACCTCTGATTGCTTCGGCCTCTCTGTCGTCGATGCCCCTTTTGTCATCGACCATGTCGATGGCTTCGATGACCTCGTCCTTTTCGCGAAGCAAGGCAAGCCGAAGAGCCTCGTATGCCGGACCTGGTATTGAGCGCAAATGCTCGGGGCTTTCGCTGGCAGACATGGCTCAATTCGAGCATGCCCCAGTGCGGAGTTCTGGTTCCAACGTAGGTTCTTGCTCGCTTTGCGCGATCGAATTCACATACTTGAAGCGGCGACACCAGTGTCGGCGCTGTGGTATCATTGTGTGCGACAAGTGCTCGCCACATCGATGGCGACTACGCAACTTGAGCCAGCACAAACTGAAGCGCGTGTGTCAGCGCTGCTTTTCGCAGCTCGTTGAACGCGTTCCGAGCTTTCAAAGTGGCGTCTCAGCAGACGATGAAGGTCCTTGTACAAATCTGCCTCGGCATGGGAGCGTTCCGCCCCTCGGCTTTGCCGGTCTCGGTGCAAATTCGTTCAGGGAGAGCACACTCTTGCATGAGCCATCGGAGCTGGACTTATCGCGTAAGTACGAGTCGTTAAAGGCCACGCCGGTTTCATGGGGCCTTCATGTACCCGAATTTCATGACGATGGGCAAAGTGTTTGTGTGGAAACCTGGAATGGATCCTTTTCGAGCTGTAGAACGGGCGACGAAGTGAGCGAGTCAGGTATCAAAGATCTGGCGCTTCCAGAAGGCTGGTGCGAGGCCGCAGACCCGGACGGAGACATCTATTTCTGGAATGTTGACACGATGGAGACGACCTGGACGAGACCTATGCTAGAGAAGCCGCCACCTCTGCCGCCCAAGCCAAAGAACAGCTCGCGGCGAAAGTCGAGTCGCGCGCGGCTCACGCTCAAGTCTTCCGCAAGTCGAGAGGCCGATGAGGACAAGTGTATTGCTCTCACTGGTGACACAGGAGATACAATGACATCTGAATTTGCATCGACCAACAACACGCGGAGGGGGTTCTCGCAGGGACTGTCGCAACCGTCCACGTTGCCAACTCCGTCAGTTGGCCCTGCTCAAACGTCGGCTGAAGCTAAGGATTGTGCTATGCGTTCAAATAGGAACAAGACGGGCCCTACGCTGCCACCTCGTCCTGCTGCACGTCCCCGGACAAGCTCCAAACCACCACCATTGGCGCCTCGGCCACAATTTCCCTCCAAGAAAAAAGTGTAAGTGATTCTGGCTAGTTTCCATATTAGATTTCCAAAGCAAATGGCTCGTGTTGACTACCTGGATTATTCACAGGTGGGGGCTTGATGATCCAAAACGAATCCCCTTCGCGCTCGTCCCCGTCTGTGGTGATGATGAAGCGCCCTTGAAGGTGCGTCGTGTTCTGCACGTGAAATTCTGCAAAGCCGTATTCATTGTAGACGCCATGTCCAACGTTGGCCAAACGTGAGCCACGGCTTTGCGCTGGCTCGCAGCTGCCAGCGGCACCGTTGATAATGTGCACTGGGCACTGCGGAGCATGATAAATACCACCGCGTGCAGGGGCAGGCCCACACGAACTACCACGTGCCATCGGCGCAAATCGCTCATAGTAGTGGATGTGCGCTCCAAGGTAGAGATCGACGTTGTATCGCAAGAGAAGAATTTCCACGGCATCCCGCAGAGCAATGGTGACGCGTGGGGAAAACTGGCGAATTAGGGGACGTGACGAATACATTTGGCGATGGCCAACGACAATGATCCAGTCAATTGCCGCGTTCGCGCGCGCGTGGGCCAAGTCTGATTCTAGCCAGGCCATTTGATCACCAAACCCGCCGCCCTTACCTCCTCCGAAGCGCTTTCGAGGATGCGTTGGGGCTCCCTTGTAGTCGGTCTCAGTGTCGATAACGGCAATGTGGACATTGGCATACTCAAAGCTATGCCACATGCCCTCGACCTCACCAGCACCACTTTCTTTAGAGGGCATGTGAAATCGCGTGCGATAGGCGGAGAAATTACGCTGGCCAGGCGCGCAGCCAGTGTCATAGAGAATATGACAACTAACATCATGGTTGCCTGGCGACGTCATGTAAGGTATTTTGCGAGCGAACGGTTCAATTTGATCCATGAACTCGTCATAGATAGCCTCGTAGCCAGACGGTCCAGACTCGCGTGAGGCGCTGACGCCAACAAAACCAAGGTCATCGCCATAGCCAATATCGCCATCGTGCAAAACAAAGTCGTAAGAATTGGCATTTCGATGTAGAGCTGCAGTTGTTCCTTGAGAATTATTGGTTCCCATGTCTCCTAGCGAAGCAAATCGAACGCCTTGCAAGGGACGCGTTTCCTTGGGCCCGGTTTTGAAGCAATCGCCAGGTCCATCTTGGATTTCATAGCAGTATACTGCATCGGGCTCAAGCTCAGTGATAATTGCGCGAAAGTGCCAGCTCATAAAGTAGCGTTTCTTGCGTGCAGGGACAATGTCTACTTTGTGCATTGTTCTAGTGGTACTGCCAGCCATTTTCTGCCAGACGCGCAAAGTCACATCTGCATCTTGCCATGAAGTGGCCTCTTTTTCTTCAAGAGCTTTGGCTTCGGAATCTTGCGTACCATTGCTCTGGCACCGCTGCGTCCACGAGACGCTCATTTTGTCCGGGCCATCGACGAGCGCCAAGTGCAACTGTGTAAACGCTTCGTCGCACTTGATTGAGACGCTTGGCCTTGCACAAGTTGCCGCGATGGCCGCGACCGCAAGCAGTAGGTACTTCGCAGGTGTTGGTGGCATCTTTCTTGCTTGTCGTAGCGAGGGCTGCACCTTATATCAGCACGGGGCGAGAGACGCGCGGAAGAAACGCGCACTTGGCGGACGCTACGCCCCGCCCCTGTGTCGGCCTTGCACGCTATGCCAAAAGCAAGAACCACCACGGATTTTTCTGTTTTTCGATTTCGTCTACCGGTAGCACTACCTAGCCTAGTACGAACCTAATAGTACACTACTATTGGAACCAAGTATACGTATCACAATAAGACCAAACGAAGTCTTCTCTTTTGAGATCAAGAACAAGAACAAGAAATCTGGATCTGCAGGGTGAAATTCGTTTCGTCAGACTTTTGGTGCGCGGAGGTATTCGCTCCTGCTTAGATGTTGTAGTGGCGGCGGCGGCGGCGGCGGCGGCGTCTTAATGATCCAAAAAGAATCCTCTTCACGATCACTGCCATCTGTGGTGACGAAAAAGCGGCCTTGGAAATGCGTTGCGTTGTGAGCATGCATGACGGCAAACCCGTATTCATTGTACACGCCATGAGCGACATTTCCAGAATAATAACCTTGGCCTTCTGCAACTTCGCAGTTTCCGCCGGCCCCATTCACGATATGCACTGGACACTGGGGTGCATGATAAATGCCTCCGCGGGGAGGTTTTGGACCGCAAGCAGAGCCACTTGACATGGATGCAAGGCGTTCGTAAAAGTGAATATGGGCCCCAATGTAAATATCAACCTTGTGGCGGACAAGAACATCCTCGATAGCTGCACGAAGGGCGAGTGTGGCGAGTGGAGGATATTCTAATAGTATAGACTTTGAGGAATACATTTGACGATGTCCGGCGACGATAATCCAGTCGACTGCAGGGTCCGCGCGGGCGCGGGCCAGATCCGCATCGAGCCAGGCCACTTGGTCTCCGAAACCACCGCCTCGGCCCCCACCGACGCGCGTCCAGGGCGTCGTGGGCGCGCTTTTATAGTCTGATTCCGTGTCGATGACTGCAATATGGACATTGGCAAATGTAAAACTATGCCACATTCCCTCAATGTCCCCAGCTCCGCTCTCTGCAGAGGGCATACGAAAGCGCGTGCGATAGGCAGAGAAATTGCGCTGGCCGACGGCGCAGTTCAAATCAGAGAGAATGTTACAACTCACATCGTGATTGCCTGCTCCCGTCATGTACGGAATCTTGCGAGCAATGGGTTCAATTTGGGCCATGAACTCGTCATAGATAATTTCGTATCCCTCGGGTCCACGCTCAAGGTTTGAATATTGACGACGAGTTTGGTCGTGCGTAAAGACGCCAAGGTCGTCGCCGTAGCCAATATCACCGTCGTGCAAAACAAAGTCAAGCTCGTTCACACGAGAGAGCAGCGCGGCCGTTGTTCCTTGCGAGTTGTTTGTGCCCATGTCTCCGAGTGAGGCGAAGCGGACGCCTTGCGCCGGACGCGTTTGCGCAGGCCCGGTCTTGAAGCAGTCGCCGAGACCAGCTTGAACTTCGTAGCAATAATGTTCATCTGGTACGAGGTCCGTGACGAGAGCATGATAATGCCAGCTCAGGAAGTAGCGTTTTCTATACGCGGGAAAGATAATTGTCTGCTTCAAAGAGTCCCTTCTTCTCCAAATGCGCAAGGTAGCGTTCGTTGGCTCCCATACGGTCGCTGAGATAGTAGTTCTTGCATGTGCGGCGAGGTCATCATCTCCGTCGTAATGAGCATGAGCATTAAAGTTTTCTTGTTTACGGCAGACCTGCGTCCACGAGATGCTCATTTTGTGCGGCCCGTCAACAAGAGCCAAGTGCAGCTGCGAAAACGCCTCGTCGCATGACACCGCCACAAAGGTGGGCTTCGCAAGGGTTGCAACGACCGCCATGACGAAGACGACCGCGAGAACTCTTGCTTTTGGCTTGCCAACCATGGTGACGCGGGCTGCCTACTTCACCTCCTTGCGCTTTCCTCTTCTTTCTCCTCGCTGACGTCTCGTCCGTGCGCGATCTCCGCCGCAGCTCCGTCAGGAACCCTGCCTGCGAGTCCGCTTTGCTAGCGCGCGAAGGGACCCTTTCCAAAATTCGTCGTCACGCGAGCAAAAGAACCCGTCAAAGCTTAGGTCCCCGCGCACCCCGTGTGTGCTATGTCCACCCCCAGGTGTGCGTTATGGGTCAATTTGGCTCACGACGGTTCCTCTCTCCCCTGGACAGTACGCAGGCCTTGCACGACAGAGAGTTGCGTCACCTTCACGCCAGGCAAAGACGGTCAGCGCGCGGTTTGGCGCCAACAGCTGCCAAGGTGTGGGAGAAAAACCTGCTGCGGGAGATATCTTGTGTAAGTATAAGGTCCTATTGTGACGGGTAAGAAAACTTGAGCTGTGGATCATGGGGCCCCTGCCGACGCAGACTCTGCTCGTGACCCCCGCGCCGAGCATCTTCTTTTCATCTCCGCTGGGAAAAAAATACAAGAGGACGGCAGAAGAGCCTTTCGCTCGTGAGCCGGCCGGCGGCGGCGGTCGCGACGGACGCGGGGGTCGCCTCCGGCTCCGGTGTCCGTCTCCGTCTCTGGCGGGGAGCGTCCCCGTGCGGCGAAAATAATCAGTCGCGCCGCGCGCGCCGTTCCCGGAGCGGCGACCACGCGCTGACTGGCTGCACGCGGGGCTCAGGCTCTCTTTCTGGACTCTGGTCTTTTTCTTCGTCTGCTGCAGTGGTTTAGTGCTCGATGCGCCGGGGGCCACAGCGTGAGTCTCCGAGGGGCGCTGGTCTTCCAACAGCGACAAACCAGCTAGCAAGTGCACACCTTCCTGCTAACCTTCCATTAGTTGCGGGTAGCTCCTGCCGCCTCTGCTCTGCTCCGCTCCGCGCTGCTCTAGTTATCGTCATCGTCGTGTGTAGGAGAAAGAACAAAAGAAAAGGAAAGGACAAAACACTCCTCCTCGAGGGAGAGATTCGGGACTTCGACACCCGACTCCAGACCTTTATACTCTCGCGAGGCCTGTGAGCTTGAGCGGACTCGGAGATTAATTTTATGAATTGCATCGAATTGAAGCTAAAGACGGGTCATCCTTTGTCTTGCTCCTTCAGATTGCGAGAAGAAAGAGGACCAGAGGCTTGCCGGGCTCCGTCTCCTCTGCTCCTCCTCGTACGTTCGGTGTCTCTCTGCTCGCCGGTCTCACGCACTCTCCTCCAATTCTTTTTCGTCTTTCTCCAAAGTCCCTAAGCGATGGCCGTGCTCGACGTACAAGCGCGCCACAACTACCTCTCGGGCTGGACAACGAGACTCGCCGCATCTAGCTGCCACTGATGCTTTACCCAAGCACGCAGTCACCTGCCGTGACAGTAGGAGGAGCAACACGGTGCCGGCGGGATCGAAAAGGAGTCGCGAGGGACATGGGATGGGGTAGGTCTAGTCCAGGCCGCACGAGCACTTTTCAATTTCCCCCTCCTCCCCCTCTCCCCTGGTATTTATCGAATTCGGCGTAGTACGTATACCTACCTTCAAGCGCCCCCTCTTCTTCTCTACAAACGATCAGGTACTGCTTGCCAGCAAGCGTGTCCAAAAGTAGAATGTATATTCCCGCGTTTTGGAGTAGCAGCTTGCTTGTCCATCAGACCGAGGGGGAGTTGAGGCACTACGTGAAGCCACGTCCTTGGGCAACCAAATCCTCTTGGCGGTGGCGGCTGCCAGGTTTTGCCTTGCCGGCGTTGACCCTGAGCGAGATTGAAATGCTAAACTTGTATAGGTTCGGCCCGGCTGCAGCTGGCTGGCTGGCTGCACAGAGCGTGCGCATCTCCAGCTTGAAACGCAAAGCATACTCACAGCTTTTCCTTCCATCAGTCAGCGGTCGCTGGACAAGCGATCCTCGATCCTCGATCCTCGATCCACCGACCGACCTACCGATCGAGTGCGACCGTGCGTGACCGACCAACGAACCAGCCACTGAGGCTGCCGGCCCAGCCACCATGGCCACTGCCACACCAACTTTCGTAAACTCTTTTGACTGGCTGCAGCCTGAGTGCAGTGCAGTGCAGTGCCATTTACTTTACCTGCACGCGTTTCTTTTTACTTGTTAGAAGGAGTCGGGACGGAGTTCGTCTTGGTGGCGGGGTCGGTCGGCATCGGCCGTCAGCCCGGCGGTTGCGGTCGATGCGGCGTGCTACCGTCCAAGTTCGAGCGCGCGAAATGCCAAGTATACATATGCACGTGCGCAGCCTCGGGTCCATGAAGAGCGAGCGAGAAGCCGCGTGGCTTGTGTCAGAGACAGATATGGAGGAATGAATGTTGCTGCGTTCACGCCGAGCAAGCTCTCTCAGCCACCAACAGAGACTGGGAAAAACAAAAAAAACTATCGCAAATCTAGAAAATAATGATTGTTGTTTGTTTTAGTTGTTATTGTTGAAGATTTCATGCTGGTGTGCTGCGGTTGGCTGGCGGTTCGAGCCGTGGGCGTTCGAAAACCTCTGTCCTTTTGTTTTCTAATATTTTCCTTTCTTCTCTTTTCTTCTCTTTTCGGGCGGCGCGTCGGAGTGGCAAGCGACATTTTCTGACCCACGCCTGTCGCGACAGACGTCCCCGCCCGTCGACAAAGCTCGCGCCCCTGATCAGGCTCCGGCACGAGGAAGGAGTCCTCGCGCGAGCGCGTGCGCGTCAACCTAGCCGCCCTCCGCTCGGGCCCATGCGCCCACAGCGTTCCCGCAGCCCTGATCACAAGAGCGCTTCCAGCTTTCCCGCGGCAAGCTAGAGCTTCTGCGGCGCCACGCGGCTTGCACGCCGCCGCCAATTCTGCGGCGCCCCGGAGCGGCCCGGAGCGGCCGCGGCGCGCGTGCGGAACCGACGCCGCGGCCGCTGGCGCCGCGAGATGAGAGGCCGCTGCGCGAGGCGTTCTTCCGCGGCGCCGAGTCTGTGGGCGGCTGTCTACTCGTCGGGAGGCCTGGCGGCACGGACGCAGCCCGAAAGAGCGCCGAGGGGCCGGCCGTACGTGCGTATGTATGCATGCATGCTTGTATGTATGTATGCATGCATGTACGTACGTATGTATGTATGCCTGAATGGATGGATATACGTGGGATCGAGGTCAAATTATGCTCGTCGCCATGGCAAACCCGTCAGGCCAGCTGGCTCGCTGCCGAGTCTGGTGATGGGGCAGGCCGCCGGCTGGTCTTCGGACGCCTTTCCCTTCCGCTGCAGCTGCGCTCGGTTCCTCGCGCGGCCGTCCCGCCGACAGCAGCAGAAGCAGCAGCAGCAGCAGCAGCAGCTTGGGGCTGCGGTTGATTTCCCTGGTCGATGCTTTTCTTCCTCCCGGGGCCCTTCCTTCCACCTTTCCTTTCCTTTTCTTTCATTCTTTCTTTCGTTCTCTCTCACACTGCCCCCCTCTGCCTTCCTTTGTTCCCCACTGTGGCTAGCGCGCCTTTCTCGGCCAGTCTCATGGTCTGTCTGTCTGTCTGTCTGTCTCGTCGCGGCCAGCCCTGGAGGCGAGCAAAGCGGGATTGGCGCGGCAGCGAGCTCGCAGGACGCGCGAAGCACGAGGCCGGTCCCCGCCAGCCGACCTGGGCGAGACAGCGGGCAGCGCCGCCGCCGCCGCCGCCGCCGCCACCAGCGACAGCGTCGCGTCCTCTTCGCGAGCGAGCGAGCGTCTGCGCTCTTGGTTTGACCGAAAAGGAGAGAGAGTCGCGAGAGAAAATGGAGTCGCCGCCGCCCGACGGGGACGACCGCCTCCTCTTTGACGCGCCCACGCAGGGAGAGGGCGGCTACGCGTACGCGGAGAACGGAGATCATGGAATTTACGATCAACAGTACGAGGCCTATCCGCGTTCTCAGTACCGCGGCAGCAGCGACAGCTACAGCGTCGAGCCTCCCAAGTTCGACCCCAGAACCATGAACCCGACCAGCCAGCACAGCCAGCACTACCAGCACCAGCACCAGCAACAATACCAGCACCAGCACCAACACCAACACCAGCTCCACCAAAATGACTCCTATGAAGCACTGGCGCAGCATGAGTTCCGTTCGCCATCAGCGTTCGTCGCCCCACCCATGTGCGCGGCAAACGCCAAGGTTCATGACGAGAAAATGATGAGCAAGGACGCCTCGATTCCTGCTGAGATGGCTCCAGCTCAAATGCCATCACTGTCGCCGACGACAACGATGATGCTGTCCCCGAGCAGCAGTGCGCCATCGTCCGGGAGTCCTTCTCAGGAAGAAGGCTGGGTGCCGCGCTGGGAATGTCAACCCATCTCGGAGTTCGCCCAGAGCTACGAGCGTCGCTGGGACGGTCGCAACAAGACCAAGAATCTGCGGTGTTTCCCGTCTTGCGGAGAGAACGGCCTTAAGTGCAGTCATGTCAGGCGCGGCTATTGCGGCGCAGCTGCAGATTTTCGGGCCATCGCTCGGACAGAGTCGAGCGCCCCGCACCCGGCACTCTGTGCCTTCGCCACGCTCTCCCCGGTGAGCGAGGCAGCCGTCACCTCGCGCTTCACCTCGCAAGAAGGAGTGAGGGAAGCCGATCTCAAGACTGTACCAGGCCTCATTCCATGCGAGATTATCCCAGATTCTGCCGGATCCTCCATTTCTGCTGCCTCCGTCATTGTGCGAGTGCGGGGTGATCGGAGCAAGTGGAACTACATGTGGCTCTCGAGCCGTCAACTCAAGCACGTCGAGCATTCTCTGAATGTCTTCCTGTTTGAACGTGGCGACAACGTTCTTCAACTTGCGGGGAGTACGACCTCCTCGCCCTTTACGCTCACCTCTGGCCGTACAGTCCTCCGAAGGAAACGTCTTCTCGAGAATGATGCACCTGATGCCCCGTACACGTCATCTTCCTCGAACGGAGACAGCGCCAAAAGTAGCAGCAGCAACTGCTCCAACAGCAGTGCAGGTGATCAGAGCCCCCACGACTCGGGCAGCGAAGAACCTGTCAAGCATTCACGTCAAAAGAAAGCATCGCGCGCCAAACTCATTGCCGGATTGCTCACGCTCTGCCGCGGAGAACAAGCACGCTGCATCCGCGAGCGCCGGAAGCGCGCATATCTTCGCGCAAACGATGTCATTCACAACATTGCAACGCCTCTCTTTTGCGAGACACTCGACGACGGTGATCTCGTGTCCTTCCTTTTCAATGACACGGGAGAGCTCGAGCTGGATATTGACGAGAACATCTTTGACGAATCCTCGGATGCAAACCTTGGCGAAGCTGCTGCACCGGCGCCCATTACAGATACAGCGTATGAGCCGACAGTTGTTAACATGAGATTGAGCGCGCCCGATCAGTCTACGCATCCACCTGGTCATGCTCCCGAGATCAGTGCTTGTACGCAAGGTGACAAACCGGCCGCCAAGGGCCCTCCTGGCTCACTGAGCGGGCAGGCCCGTGGTGATATTGTTTTGGACGCCGTGGCCAAGAATCGCAAACTTGCCGAAACCCTGGACCAATTCTTTGAGACCTGTGTGTCAGGTCCGGCGGGCGAGAGTCTGCAGGCAGCCCTCTCCACATCTAAGCGCGGCGTGCTTGAGAACGAATTTGTCCGCACGCTAGCAACCCGTCTCTACGAGGCCTTCGAGGAGACATTGGGGCGTGCCATCGAGGAGGTGCTCTCGGAGCACTCGGACGAGCTTCAAGAATTTGAAGATACAGATGTCAAGACTCTGGAAGCCTTTTTGCTTTGCATCCCTGCTGTCAACAAGAAGCGCTTCATGCTTCGTCACTTTGAGCAAGTCATTCCCGATCCCGCCTTTTCCTACTTCAACGGCGCATGGTTGCGGAGTGAATCTTCCGAAGTATTGCAAGGGTACACAATTCTTTCCGACTTTGGACTCTTCTCGCGGCCTTTTGCCGCTTCCATGGCCCAATCGTCCCGATTCCTGGAATTTAAGCTCCGCAATAACATCATGCATGTGCGGATGGGCGATCCTTCGGGGCCATGGTCCCAGCAACTCCTTAAAGAGATGCACCTTGACAATGAAGTGCGCAATTTCAATCCGGCTGGCTCACTTTTCTGGCTTGGCGCCTTGCCAAACAAGCAAGGGCGAGCCCGTATTTCTTCCTCGCCTTGCGGCCGCTATGTCACATACGACGCAATTTACATGATGACCTCCGATTACACGAATGCGGTGTTCGGAGGCGAAGCTGAGGGACCTGAGAGCAAGACCTCCGAGAACGAGCAAGACCATCCCGTCACATACGTGGCGATGGTAGAGGCCTTTGTCGTGGACCGGGCAAATCCAACGCACATGGCAAACAAGAGAAAGCTTTTTGAGTTTCCGTCTCGCCCGGTCACATTTAACTTTTCGGATGTCGATTCGTGGATCAACGAAGGCGCTCTGGTATTTGACATTCAAATCGACTTTTACCGCCGGAATACACTTGAATAAAAAAACAAAAAAAAACAAAAAACGAACGAAACGCGCAAGTGTGGAGCTACACTTCTCGTCTTCGTCGAGGCCTACCTGCGCTTTATTCCCCATGTACATGAGAAAGAACCCGGTTATTCTATAATCATGATTTAATTCTTATCAACAGTGTCCCTGGAGTCACTTGCCTTTTCCGTCCGCGTCTGTATTTTGACCCACGACAAATTTGCGCATAGCCTCCGCGGCATCATGCAGCTTTTCCCTGCGAGACTTGTCCTTGAGACCATTCAACATTTCAATCAGCGCTTGCTCTTGCGCTTTGGCATGCGCCCGAAGGCGTTGGTCTCTTGCATCGAGACGTGGAATCCCTGTTGCCACGTGCTCGTCTTGTTTGGGTCGCTCCTTGAACTCGAGAATTCCACGCTCTTGCAGCTCCCGACATCGCTTCCTATGGTCTTGCAGATCTGACAAACTTTGATCGGTAGAGACATTTAGCACCAAGACGCCTGCGGCCACGCCACCTGCCACCGCTGTCACCGTGAACAGGCCCGGGGCCTTGCGAAAGGCGCTGACAAGCTGTCGTCCCAGCGTCATGGCGAGTTTGAGCCGAATCCTATAATTTACTAACTAAACTCTCTCGGGCCAGCGCCGCCACGCACATAAACTCTCTCTCTCTCTCTCTCTCTTTTCGCACAGCTCTTGGCGCGATGGCACGCGCGCGATCGCGCCGGCGCTGCGCCTTGCGTCCTCCTACGATCGAAACATCCGAGTTCTGTGCCGCCTCCACGGCGCATTCCACAAGGAAATCAACGCCACGATTCTATAATTTTTTACTTTGATGATGATTCGTCAAACACTAAAGAAGCTCACTTATGGGTGGCAGCTAGCTCCCTACTACAGGCAAACAAGCCCTTTCTCACGCTCAAGGCCATCCCCACCGAGATTTCCAAGCCGTCACAAGAGTAAGGCAAACCGAAAAACCTCAACATGGGAACTCCATTCTTTCTCCTTCCTTAGTAGTTTGTGGATACTAGCACTCTGCGCGCGCAACGAACGAGATGGTTCGCGAGCTAAGCAAGGAAAACGCGCCGAAGGTCATCCCAGTCAAAGACTTCGCCCGAATACGGACACTTGATGGACTTCTTGGTCTCGGTCGAATCCCGGATCGCGCGCAAGGCATCTTCTGAAAAGACCTGGCCGTTCGGAAGAGCCATGGGTGGGTTGTCTTGCGTCATGACAACGCCGGAGAGTCTGCACACGAGCGAAGAGTGCACTTGTTGCTTCATGGGCAACCGTCGCGCAACTTGGCCGAGAATTCTGTCACAGCAAGGGCAATCGAGAGCGCGTTTGGCGGCCAAGCCAATCTTGTGCGGATGACAAGGCGCTTCGTTGTCTGCATTGTCAACTGCTTCGACCTCTTTGTCAACCTCACTGTCCGTTGTTCCGACTCGCTCGTCGGAACCACGGCTCTGAATGCTATCAGCTTGGTTTTCCAGGTCAGAAGGCACTGTGTTCGAGGCCACAGCAGCGTCCGTTTCCATGTGATCGTCCCCATCGTTGTCTTCGCTTTCACCACCACCCTCGTTTTCGTCCTCGTTTTCGTCCTCATCATCATCCTCTTCCTCGCCATTGGACTCGATGAGGTATTCGTTTTCCTCGCCGTTGCCAGCATCATCATTCTCGTCGCTATCCTCGTCACCGCTGCTGTCGGTGTTCTGAGCCTGGGCCACACGCGCATCTGAACTTTCCTCCACTTGCCTCTCACCACGTGTGCGTCGCCGATGCCGAAGACGCCGGCGTTGTTGTCGCCGGGTAAGAGATGCGAGTGTTTCCATGTGGCGTTCAGGGGACCACAACGTTTGGGCGCTCGAGCGGACTCCATTTTCAAGCGCTTCAGAGCGTAATTCCAAACCACCGCCTGACGATTGCTTGATCTCCTTGAGGAAGCGACGCGAAAAGCGATGTGAACAAAGAGCAGTCCGCATTGACGAAAGTCCTGCTTTGGCAGCCACCTGCATCGTTGTTTGTTGCTCGAGACTGAGCGCACGATTACTGTCGAGCTCAAAAAGACGGGCAAGGTCTTCCCAGTCTGCCTTGGTTAGTGCCGGGTAAGCAAAGGCGGCGGGTGTGCTAGCCTGCGTCGAGCGAACAAAGCCGCTCTGCGGCGCCACGCCCGTCGATAAGACGGGTGCTCGAGGTTCCAGACCCGTCTTGCGTTTCTTGGAGCTTTTCTTTACGTCCTCCAGGTCACCTTCGCATGTCCGCGTCTTGACTTGTGCTTTTGCGGACCGCTGCTCTGGCGCCATTGGAAAGGCAAGTGCAGAGACTGCCTGCTGTATTTCCTCGAGATGATCGGCTGCGAACGTGGCCAGATGTTTGCGCGCGTACGCGACCGCTTCGATGTGTTTGCCACCGTAAGCGAACTCGAGGAAGCGGAACTTTCGAAGTGCAAACTCCAAAGAGCTGTCGAGGCGCCGAAGCTTTGACTTGTTGTCCTGACACCACGCAAGGGCTGGTTCGATATTGTGGTGCACGCGGAGCTGCGCGGCGATTTCGCAGGTCTCTTGAAAAACGAGGCCATCCACTAGATCTTGAAGGCCTGACTCGCTCGCGGCCCGTTGCCCGGCCTTTGTGTGACCACTGCGTACAAGATGGTCCGCGATCATAAGCTCTACAAAGTCCGTTTCAGAGGCTTCCTCGTAGAAGCGCAGTCGTTTTTCGCCGCGGTCAACTAGGGCACGGCTTTCGCCTTTGGCGCGTACAACGCGTTTCTTGACTTTGCGCAAGCGTTCCTCGACACGGTCCAAATTGGCCACGACCTTTTCCCAATTCACCTCGTCCTGGGCTGCCACGACCTTGCACAGCTCCGCGACCAGCGATACGGCGGCGGCAACATCCTTTTCCGTGCTCTTCTGTACCTGGCGAAAGTTGCGCACGAGGCATTCCTGCGGAACCTTGAGCATCCCGTGCGCGTGAGCGCGGACCACCTCGTCGCGGTCCATGCCCTCTCCGTGCCACCCTGTCCCGCGCGCTATCCCTGTTTCCTTGTCCGTCGCGCTCGCGCTCACGCTCTCTCACAGCGCTCGACGTCGAGCGCAAGATAGTTCTGGGCTTAGCGTGTCTCTTACGAATTTTCTTTGCAACCTCATCACTGTTGCATTGACCTTGATAGGGGCCCAACACAACTTTTGATTCACTGTCGAGTCACCGTTTCTGGCAGCCAGGGGAACAACTTTAGTTGCTTGCTTGGTTGATTCGTTGGTTGGTTGGTTGCAGGTGACGAAGTCCTCCGCATGAACTCGAAAGATGCATGCGTTAGCGTTAGCGTTAGCGTTAGCGTTAGCGTTGGCAGCTTGCTGCTGCTGCTGCTAGCGAGGCTGGCGAGGTCCACGTTGCTGACAGTGAGTGGGTGCTCGATGGAGACTCATGCCGACGCAATGAAAGGAGCAATGACTCTTGTGCCTTCAACTCGTCCCAAGATTCGATCGAAGACTATTTATACGCACGATTGGTCTAGCCACGCCCAATGAAACCACCACACGACTCCTGCCGCCCTTCTCCGCTCCGACACCTTCAATCATAGGTGAATACGTCCCGCGTCCCCCGCTCGACCCTGCAAGTCCGTCCCAAATTCGCGCAGGCTCGGTCTCTGTCTCCCACCGCGATCGCCGCTCGCTGGAATACGAGTGGGATACCGCTTCATCTTCATCTTCATCTTCATCTTCATCTTCATCTTCATCTTCATCTTCATCTTCATCTTCATCTTCTTCATCTTCTCCTGTAGCAGCGAGAACTTCGCCTTCCTCCCAAATTCAACTTGGCTCACTGCACTGCACTGCACTGCACTGTTTTGCGCGCTTACGTAAGTATATACACCGGTGTTGCGCCACGCGCGGCCCCGGTGCGCACGCAAAGCGCGCCTTCCTCAGGAGCCCCGGGTGCCTCCGCAGATCTTCCTCATGAGGTCAGTCGCATCCCAGGCCTATCCGTACATACTACGTATACGCACAGCCGTGGCTGCTGCGTCCCAAGATGGCGAGGCCGGGTACAGGATACGCCGCCCGGTCCGGCATGACGGCGCCAAGTCCGCCACTCTCGCGCGCGGAGACGCCGCCGCGGCCGGGCAGCGGAGAGGGCCGCGGCGGCGGGCAGACAAACACGCAACGCCGGAAGAGGGTCTGCTTGCTTGCTTGCGAGGAGCGCGCGAGAAGGCAGAAGAAGAGAGCGACGGGAGGAGAGCCCCGGCGGAGGCAGCAAGATGGCGACGGCGCCCAAGGGCAGGCTCGGAAGGCAGGCCGGCGAGAACTCGGACTTCAAGTTCGCCGTGCCCAAGCACGTGGAGGAACTGCGCAACAAGGTGCTCGAGTTCGTGGAGACCAAAGTGTACGCCTTGGAGCGCGAGCTCGAAAACAGCGGCAAGCATGGCGGCGGCATGGGCATGGGCGGCCTCAAGGACGGCTCCACGGACGGCGCTCGCGCGTTGAAAAAGCTGCAAGACGAAGCCAAGCGGCAGGGGCTCTGGGCCCTGGGCCACCCCAAGCAAATCGGCGGCGGAAACATGCCTTTCATGGACTACATTTACGTGAACGAGGTCCAGGGCAGGTCCGAGCTTGCGCAGTCTGCGCTCGGCACGCATTCGCTCCAGGACTCGCTCATGCTCTATCGCCATGGATCCGAAGACCTCAAGGCCAAGTATCTGAACCGACTGGTCCAGGCGGAGATCTACCCGAGCTTTGCCATGACCGAGCCTGACGTCCCTTCGAGCGACCCCACGCAGCTGCAGACCTACGCCAAGCTCGAAGGCGACGAGTGGGTCATTAATGGCCGCAAGTGGTGGACTTCCAACGCCATGAATGCCGAATACACTTCGGTCTTTGTCCGCACCGAAATGGGCGACGACGTACCACCCCATGCCGCCTTCTCGATCATTCTCGTGCCGACGTCGACGCCGGGCTACAACATCCAGCGCACCGTCCACGTGCTCGGCGCTCACGGTGGCGACCACAGCGAGGTCGTCTATGATAACGTTCGCGTTCCTGCGGGCAACATCATCGGCAAGCGCGGCCAAGGTTTCCTCATTGCCCAGGAGCGCCTTGGACCCGGCCGCATTTTCCATTGCATGCGCTGGATTGGCCAGTCGCAGCGTGCCTTCGACCTCATGTGCGAGCGTCTCGTCGAGCGCAAGGTCCGCGGTGGCGGTCAGCTCGCCGACGTGCAGCTCATGCAGGAGCACGTCTTTGACTCATACTGCGACATCCAGGCCCTGCGTCTGCTGACCCTGGCTGCCGCAGAAAAGATGGATTCTGGCGACTATGCTCGCGTTGAGCTTGCCGCTGCCAAGGCCTGGGGCGCGCGCGCCCTTTGCCGCATCATGGACCGTGCCGTGCAGGTCTTTGGCGCAAAGGGTCTCACCGAGGACACTCCTCTCTCGGCCATGTACCGGATGGCCCGCGCCGCGCGCTTCTACGACGGGCCTGACGAGACGCACATTTCCAGCGTCGGCAGGCTCATCTTGCGCGAGTACAAGGCCGGGCGCCGCTACGACTTTAGCGCCTCCAAGCCCGTGCCCAAGCCCTCGTACGTCAAGAAGGAATACAAGTAAATATCTTATCATTACAAGTAAATATTTTATCAGCAACCAATTTGCCCTTATCATTCATTGATTCTTTGAGCCCGGTTTGTCTCTTGATTGCTTGCCTCCCTGCTCTATGTTATACATAACTCCCGAAGTACTATCTTCGAGATACCTCTGCCAGTCTGACTGCTTCTCTGTTGGCTGGCCTGACATGAAGGCGAGTCGCAAGTTGATCATCGGACTGCATGAAGCATGCTCACTGTCAGTTCCGGCGATCACCAACCGTGTCGCGCAGAACTTTCCACTGATCGATCATTCCCCGCTCGATCTTTCGGCATGCGTGCGGTAGTACGTACTTCTTTTCGATCTCGTGGTGCCGGCTGCATTGCTTTGCATTGCTTTGCTTTGCCTTGCCTTGCATTTCATTTCATTGCGCACATCGAACACAGAACATCGAACATCGAGCTCTCCTTTACTGTTTCCCGGAACTGAAATTCACGGCAGGCGTCAAGATCAAGCTCTCTTGCTTCACGCCAGCAACAGCGCCACCCTCACCTATTTCCCAAACACAAAAAAAAAATAAGCCTCGATCGATGAGAAAATGCCAGGTTTCCTCATCACGATGCCGACACGCGCAAAACGCCAGCAACGTCGCTCGTGACCAGCCCGTTTCCATCCGGCCAGCAGCCAGCGAGCCATCCATCCATCCATCCATCAAGCCGTCCAGCCAGCCATCCACCCCTCGCGACTCCCTTCCTTCCTCCCTCCCTCCCTTCCTTCCTCGTTTCGCCCTCGACGGCCATCCCGAGGTCCGTCGTCGCGGTCTGTTCGCCGCCAGCCAGCCAGCCAGCCGCACCAAGGCCACCAAGGCCACCATGCAGCCGGTGGCGGTTTCGCTGCTTTCGCTGCTTTCGCTGCTTTCGCTGCTTTCTCCGCTCCGCCTCCCCGCGCGGAACAGCGAACGCGAGGCCGCTCTCTCTCCGAGTCTCTCTCTCCCGCTCTCTCTCCCGCACGATGGGATGGATGCATGGAGCTCAGGCCGCAGATCGGCAACGCCTCCACGCGAACTTCGAACATTCGTCAGCGCGCGGGACCTGTTCTGAGCCGCAGGTGCGCGAGCAGGAGGCGGCCGCGGAAGACGCGAGCCAAGCCGAGCCAAGCCAGGCCGAGCCAGGCCAGGCCGAGCCGCGAGGAGGAGGAGGAGGAGATCGAGGTCGATCCAACGGAGCCGCGCCAACCGGGAGGGACTTGCATTGCGGTGCTTGCTTGCAGTGCCGCATTCGCCTTCCTTGCTTGCTTGCTGGCTTGCTTGCTTCCACCACCCGGGCGGGCGTCAAGACCTGTCGCAGCCAGAGCGAGCGGCGCGCGTGCAAAAACGGAACGCTGCGCAGGACGGAAGGCCTTCGGGTTGCGAGGGGCAGCAGCAGCGGAAAGGCAGCAGCAGCAGCGGAAAGGCAGCAGCAGCGGAAAAGCGAGCGCGGACTCGAGCGTGACTTGCCTGGCTTCAACGCCAACGGCGTGAGCGGTGTCTTCATACATACACATACAAACATACGTATACATATACATAAACGAGAGAAGCTGAACCCTTGACGAGATGGCGCTCGAAGACCACGGAGAGAGCACGCGCGCGACGGTCGACGCCGAGGAGGTCGGCTCGGCCAGTGTCAACGGCAGCCTTGGCGACGGCCCCGAGGACGGGTCCGCCAAAAGCGATGTGAAAAAGGCCGACGATCAAGCCCAGGTCCAGCAAGACCAGCAAGAGGTGGCAACGACGACGGCAACGACGCCGGCGACGAGCGGCGGCGAAAAGGACTTTTACGGCGAGCTCGAGTTCACGCCCAACTTTGCGGCGCTGGCCAAGTCCAGCAAACCTACCTCGCTCGAGTGGGAAGATGTCTATCTGCAGATCAAGGGCCGGGATATTCTCAAGCGCATCAGCGGCAAAGTCGGCAGCCACGAACTCATGGCTCTCATTGGCGCCTCGGGCGCCGGCAAGTCCTCGCTCATGAACGTCCTCGCTGGCCGCATCAGCGGATCAGGGAAAAAAGTAGTCTCTGGCAACGTCTACGTTAACGGCGCTCCCGTGAACCCCATCAGATATCGCAAGAACGTGGCCTACGTGCTGCAAGAGGACGCGCTCTTTGCCACAGCCACCGCGCGCGAGGCGCTCGAGTTCTCTGCCAAACTTCGTCTTCCCAACACCGTATCTGCCGAAGAACGCAAGCAAATCGTCGACGAGCTCATGGTCAGCCTTGGCATCGATCATGTCGCCAACACAATGTGCGGGTCCGAAATGGTTCGCGGCCTCAGTGGTGGCGAGAAGAAGCGCGTTAGCATCGGCATTGAGCTCGTCACCTCCCCAAGCATTCTCTTTCTCGACGAGCCCACCTCGGGTCTCGACTCGTACAGCTCCTGGAAGGTGGTCTCCATCCTCAAGGCCCTCAGTCGCTCCGGCTGTGCGGTTCTCTGCACCATTCACCAGCCCTCCTCCGAGACGTTTTCCATTTTTGACAAGGTCATGGCGCTCGCGCATGGCAACATCATCTACAATGGACAGGTGGCCACCATCCCCGAAAACTTTAGCAACCATGGCTTTCCCTTGCCGCCCAACACGAATCCTGCAGATTTTATTCTCTTGCTGGCACAGACGAAAAAGGAAGACGACCTCCCACGCATCAACGAAGAGGCCGGCAAAGCCTCGAACGTCGATATCATGGTCGAGGGCTCCGACAACAATGGAATCGACGACGCCCTCACGAAGCGCCAAGGTAGCTCCATTCAGGTCCCTGCTGGCCACGGGGAGCTCTTTGACGAAGAGCGCACAGCATCAAGCGTTTGGACTCAGCTCTCGGAGCTGACGAAGCGCGAGCTTCGCAACATCGTCCGTGACAAGGGGGCCCTCATCGGCCGCTTTGGTATCACGGCCTTTTTGAACATTCTCTTTGCGCTCATCTTTCTTGGAGCCGGTGACATCAATGACGAAGGATACGAGCTTCGCGGTCATTTCGGCGCGCTTACCAACATGTTCATCGGTGCAATGTTTGGTGCCAGTCAGCCTGTCCTGCTCACGCTCCCCATGGAGCGCGTGACATTCTTGCGCGAATACAGCACGGGATCGTACAGGAGCACGCCGTACTTTCTCAGCAAGGTTGCCATCGAGTGCATCCTCTATTTCCTAACCTCTCTTCTCATCGTCATCATCGAGTACTGGCTCGTGGACCTGCAGGGTAACTTTTTCGCTCTCGTGGGAGAACTCTTTATGCTCAGTCTTGTTTCTGCGTCATACGCCTTTTTCGCTGGCTCGCTCGCCCCGGATGTCAAAAGCGCGCAGGAGATCGCCCCTTTGGTCTTTGTGCCTCAGCTTCTCTTCACTGGCCTCTTCGTCAGCGTCGATCAGATCCCCACCTTTTTGCGCTGGGCGCAGTGGCTTTGCTCTCTTACCTACGGCCTTAATCTCGGTATGATTACCGAGTTTGGCGGCAACCGTTGCGAGCCATCCAACCCGAACTCGTCTTCCAGTGTGATCGCCTGTCAGATGTTTCTCGAGGAAATGAACGTCGAAACGGACATGGTGGGTTTTTACATTGGTATGCAGATAGCAATCTTTGCTGTTTTTAGGATTGGCGCCCTTTTCGCTCTCGTCTGGAAGGCTCGGAACTTTACTAGCTAAAAACAAACAAAAGACTCGCACGTATCAACTTTATAATTTTTGCACATGCCGTTCTTTCGCGAATGGTTCTGTGCTCGTCCTCCAAATTACACTTTTTTTTTCAATCCTTGCCATGCAGGGCACTTCTTTCTTCTTACTACTTATAATGCACAGAAAGCACTTCTGCCATGGTCTCATGTTGGCACACCTATGCTCACGCGCCTTTTCATGCTCATCTAGATGGATGCTCGCTCTCAGATGCGCTCAAGCACTCCTCAAGCTTTTGCTCGAAAAGGGCCTATTAGAATAGACCGCTTTGCGGCGGTTGCTCGTTTTCGCACTCGTGAGTGAGTGGGCCGAGTTGGTTAGACCCAGATCACCATCCCCCCCGTGCGCCCGCGTCTCCATCGATCGGAGCGCGTGCGCGTGCGCGTGCACGTGACCTGCGCTCTCCCACGCACGGGAGCAGCGCCCTACTGCGCACTCGCGTTTTCTCACTCTGTAGGCTCACTTCGTTCGAAGCAACAGAGCATACATAAATCGGTGGGGTCGGGTCCGTCCTGAGATCCACTGTTCGCACGAGATGCCACGTACCGCGGACCTCGAGGATGCCGTGCAGGCGCTGGCCAAGGCTGGCCTCGACGGCGCCCTGCGTGCGAATCGTGACCTGCAAAAGGCGGATGGCGAAGAACTTGCGAGTCGTCTCGAAGCACTCCTTGACGACGGCTTCGTTTCCGCGCCAGCGGGTGCCGCCCCACTCGAAGAACTCCAGGACGCCGTCGAGGCCGTCCTTGCGGTGGCAGAGTCCGCCTCAAGCGAAAATTTTTACACCGCAGCCTTTGGCATTCGTGATACCGAGGCGACAAGCAGCCCGAGAATGCAGCGGATCCTTCTCCAGTATGGATTGGCGCAAGCCCTCGCCGATACCTCGAAGCCTTTCTGGACAAAGGCTGCGCGCACCTACCTTGCGCTGCTCAAGATTCCCGGGGCTGTCTCTTACCAAATGTTCCGCGCCTCGCTCATGCGCATGGTACTGAAACCGATGACCTCAAACGAGGCCAACGCGAAGACTTCCTTCTCTACCACCCTCGCAACGCTCTGCCAACTTTGTGACACTCGTCCTGTCGTCCTGCGCTGTCTCGCTGCCAATGTCATTCCGAGCCTTATTCAGGTGCTTCTCCGTTGTGGTGCAGAAACACCCGAACTCCACGAAAAAGTCTTGTACGCTTTCGCGCAGCTTACTGATGAGAGCGCCGGGCATGAGCTGAGCTCAGAGGGCGACCAAAGGCTGCAACGCAGGGCGCACGGCAATGAAGACGAGAGCGATGGCGATGATGACGACGACGAGGACGAAGACGGTGACGACCACCTGATAAATGGCGAAGGCGGCCGGAAAAAGACGCGTGCAACAGAGCCACCAAGCAAGATGCTGGCGACCGCCGTTGAAACCGAAATTTTCAAGGAGTCTCTCCTGGTCTTCAAGAGTACCAAATCGGGCAAGCTTGTCGATCTTTGCGCCAAAGTTGTCGCCGACCTCGTGGCTCGTCATACCACGACAGGAACGCGCAGCAACAGCATTAGCAGCAATAGCAGCAACGATGCAAGTGGCCAGCGCTCTGCTCTGAAACGTCAGGATGACCTCGAGGCCACGCGTGCGCTCAAGCTGCTTGAACACTTGTGCTTTGATGTCGCAGACAAGGCTGACATGCGAAACATTGTCATTGCAAACGTGCTGCGCGTCATCAGCTGCACGACCGGTGCAGCCCGCTCCAGCACCATCTTTCGCTTCTGTAAATACCTCAGCAAGTTGTCGCACAGCAGCGAGGTGGCCCAACGCGCACTGGCTGCCGAGCTCGCCAGTGCCATTTTTCAGGTCTGCGACGGCAATGGCGAACTGATTCAGGGCCTTGCGGAGCTTGTTCTTGCTCGGTCTGAAGACAAGTCTCCTGCTGTGCGCGCGGCTGCCGTCAAGGGATTCTCTGGTCTCCTCAAAGCTTTGCCTTTTGACAATGCTGTGGACGAGGGTGCTGGCAGTGGGGACAAGGACGAAGAAGAACAAGAGGACGTTGCTGCTTCTTTGGCGCCCCTCGTGCGCGACGCAGTGAGAGCCTGTCTCCGCATGCTGCGCAGGAGACTGGCAGACCCCAAGGTCACGGTTCGCCGCGGCGCCGCCCGAAGCATGCAGGCCTTCATTATCGACGTGCGTGTGCAGCGCGTGCGTGGTCTTGCTAAAATTCTTGGTCGCGATCTTGCCGAGGTGGCCAAGCGCGCTCGCGATGTTTCGCCGGCAATTCAAAACGCTGCGCTGCAAACAGTCTCTGAGTTTTATCAAGCCTTTGACGAATCTGCAGGCGAAGAAATGTGCACCCAAGTTGCTACAATCTGGGTGGAAACGGTGCTTCCTTTGGTGTACGCTCCGGAACAGACCGTGCAAAAAACAGCACGAGAGAGCATTGCGGCTGACATCGTGGTCCCACTGTCGAAAGCAAATGATGCTGGTACCAAAGTGTGGCGACTGGTGGCTGCTATGACGCAAGACCACATTTCTTGCCTTCAAAAGTGCTTCTTTGAGCTTGCCTCCGAAAGCAAGACCAAGATTAGTGTCACAAATCTCGTTCACAAGGTCCTACGCGTTGCCATGGAGACGTCTGACGTAGCAACGTCCCTTGCAGCCTGGGTCATGCTGGACGTGGCCGTGGGCGGCGGATCCGAGGGACCCGGAGCTCAGGGTCGTGTCAAGGCCAAGGCGCGCAAGGCTGTGAATGTGGGTCTGATCAAGGCTGCATGGGAAAAGTATTTCGTTGACCAAGACGCCGATGAGGAAGACGCCGGCAGCGAGGCGAGCGCAGACGTGCGTGCGCGAGTCCTGAATGTCATCATGGGTGCATCCGCCTCGATCCCAGCGCAAGAGGCCACGGAAATGGCCGCTGCGCTCTTTGACCAGGTCCTGGCCCTTGACCTTGACACCGCACTTTTGCGGCAAGCACTTTTGACGCTGGTCTCTCTGTGTCTTGCCAAGGCATCCGATGAAAAAGCGGCGCGGCAAATGGTGAATCGTTGGGGCGATCTCATCAAGGCGCAATGCGGCAAGGTTCTGCGCGAGGTAGGAACCGGCGCCACCGAGCATGTAGAGACGGCACAACGAGCCCTCTTCATGGTCGGAGAGCTCGCCATTCTTGGCTTCGATCCCGATGACAAGAACCGCGCGTTGCTTCCACTCGACGAATCACTGAATACGCTTGCAATGGGCATGCTTGCCTCCAACGAGGCTGAGGCTCCCGAGTCAGGTGATGAAGCCGTACTTGTTGCGTTACGCCCTGCCGCACTTGTGGCTACGGGGAAAATCTGTCTACGCGACGAGACTACTGCCAAGAAGGCGACGCGCATGCTCATTCGTGAGCTTGACCAGTGTGCGCAGAGCGAGGTGATTCGAAGCAACGTGATTGTCATTCTCGGCGACCTCTGCCGTCGCTACGCGAACATCGTGGACCCCCATATGGACGTGATCTGCGGATGCCTTGCCGACCCTGCGCCTCTGGTGCGCAGACATGCTCTCATTCTTCTCACAGGTCTCTTGCAGGAGGACTACATGAAGTGGCGCGGCGTGATGTTTGCCAGGTACCTCATGTGCGCAGCTGACCCCGATGAGGAGATTCGTGGTCTAGTGCGCTTTGCATTGCAGGAGATTTTTCCCAGCAAGAACCCGAACCTTTATCATGGCAACTTTGTCGACGTCCTCTTTGGATTCAACCTTGTGGAAACTGACAAGTTTCACTTGAGTCAGCACTTTTGTCCGCCAGTGTCCAGAGATGGCGATGGACAAGGCCAGACGCTGAGCATGCTTTCCAAGGCAAGACTGCAATACGCTTCGCGTATCACGGGTCGCACGAAGGAGTGCGCTGCCCAGCGGCTCGAGCTGTACGAGCTTCTGCTGATGACAATGTCAGCGGCGCACAAGCTAGAGGTCACGAATAAGCTCTGCCGCGACGTGATTGGCGACTTTCTGGACGGCAAGCTGGAGCTGCCGACCAGCAAGACGGGCTTGGCGCGTGCCGCAATGCTCGAGGACTGCTTCGCAGTGCTCATGTCTCCGCATATCGAGCTCAAGGCATCCCGCGCGGATGTCTCGGAGATGGAAGCTGGGGCAGACCTTTCTGCGAGCGTTTCGGAATCGGTGCAAGCTCGTATGGTCGAGGCCAAAAGCAAGATGTTGACAAAGCTCGAGCGCAAGAACTTTGCGGAACACATCATTCCGCTTGTGCTCTCGTTTTACCACATGCTTGTCCAAAATAAGTCGCCGTTTCTGCGTCTGGTCATCTCGTATTTGATCAAGATGAAGAAGACCTTTCCCGAAGAGTTCGAACTCAGCCTTGGCGCGAACACGAACCTTTCGAACGAGCTAGAATTCGAGATTGCGCGTCTCGACAAGGAGGAAGCGCGGCGTGCGGAGCGTGAGAATGAGAAGATGGCCAAGAAAAGACGGCGCTCGGTTGCCGTGGCAGTAGATGATGGTGCTGAAGCGAGCCCTGCGAAGCGCGTTCGGCCTTCGACGATCAAAAAGGCACGCCTGGTGGCGCCTGGAACGGCATCGCGTCGCGTGTCTGGCGTCACCTGGCAGCCCTCGGCGCGCGATGTTGCAGCTCGAACCGCGACAGGCGTCCTCAAGACACCAATTCCAAAGTCACATTCCAAAAAGAACCGGCGCAAGAGCTTGCTCGAGGAGATGAACCTCGGCGCGTCCTCGGCGCCGCGGCGTCTCGAACAGAGTTCCGTCTCCAAGGAGAACAAGAGCCGGGGCAGCAACGTCGGCACGCCGCGGCGGCCAACACTGACATTCAAGGCCGCGACGCCTTTGACGGCGGCACCACCGGCCACGGTGGCAACAATGCGGAGACGCAAGTGGTCGCTGACGCCGTCGCTGGCTAACACGAGCAAGGGGCGCGAGGCCGAAAAGAGCAACGATCTTACAAAGCAGCTCATGGCCATGGGGGACAACGAGTGACCGAGCGAGCGAGCGAGCGAGCGAGCAAGCAAACGGCATTTGGAATTCGAAAGACGCTGCGCTTTTTTCGATTCACCCGATATGATTGACATGTATTGCCCTTGACACCAAGACCAATAGATCTTGTTTGCTTGGTTATTTGCTCACTTGCCTGTTTGCTTACGGGCTGAGTGTTTGGTCTGGCTGACTTAACGAAGGAAGAGCTATGGAGAAAAATAGAGATGAAGCCAAAAGAAAGAGGAAGAAGGTGATGGAATAAGAGAAAAAGCAGATTACGTATACTGTAGGCTGGCTGGAATTGCGCGTGCGTATGCCCGGAGCGTCCGTCCCAAGGACACGCGCAGGTCTACTGCTGCTGTCCGCGCTGGACCATGGCCTGGGAGACGACGTTCATGGTGTCCATGTAGCGATCCATGCACATGGCCAGGCACTTTTGCTCGCTGGAGCTAAGCTTGGAGCCCGGCTTGGCCAGGCACTTGACAAAGCACTTCTCCGAGATCTTGGTGAACATCTCCTGCAGAGCCTGCGCCTGCACCTCGCTGCGCACCTGCTGCAGAAGCTGCTGCTGCTGCTCCGGGGAGACCTGGCCCGACATTCTGGCTACTACTAGCTAGCTTGCGGCTTTTCCCGATCTACGCTTCTTCGAGCACTCTCCGCGTCGCGGGAAGAGCAGCGGCACACGTGCGCGAGGCGACGGGTGGCGGCGGTGGCACGGGGACGCGAGCGCTGCAAGCGGGGTTCTCGGCGCGCGGGCGACGTCTGGCGAGCTGCGCGTCGGAGAAGATAAGCTGACTGCTCTCTCTCTCCCTCTCGCAAGCAAGCAAGCCAAGTCCACTGCTTGCTTCGCGAGTGGTCCACGTCCAATCGCCGCCCACAGGGCTAAGTCGGCTATCCGGCGGCCATAAGAAGGACTATGCGCGTCTCAAGTAGGATATAGCAGCTTTATCTCTGTTGGACCCGCCCACCACACGGCCGCTCTGGCTTCGAGTCCTACTATGCAGCAAATTCGAATTCACCATGGTATATATATAAAATAAAAAAAAGGTCGACTTCAAATCCAAGCTTCAAGTTGAACAGTGGCACTGTCTCTGTCTTTTGTAGTAGGCCTAGGCCTAGGCCTAGTGAACAAATCCAAAATTGAACTCGAATCCGAGAGCGGAGAAGCGAAGATGAGGCGCATCAACCCCACGTACGACGCAGACGACCTGTACGACGACTACGACGACGAGGTAAGTGCCGCGCAGTCGATACCCGTGCAAGTCGCGTGAGCCACGGAGAACCAAACAAGGGCGGCGGAACGAGGCAGGGTGGGTGAAGGAAGGATGAGATAGCGGGCGCCGCGCGGACGGGGAACACGAAGCTCTCGGGGACACGCCACCCCCGCCTCACTCGCGCGCGCACGCGCGCGCACAGCAGGTCGCGCCAATGGAAGCCGGAGAAAAGATGGTGGAGCGGCGAACTGACCAGAGACGACGACGAAAATCACTCGTATTGCAGGACTATTACGATGAAGAGTATGAGGCCCAAGAGGCCGCGATGCTTGCCGCGCAATACGGATCCAGCCAGGATCTGAACGCACAGCAGCAACAGCAACAGCAGCAACAGCAACAACAACAGTATCAGCAGGCACCACCGCCTCCAGATGCATTCCCTGCAGCACCGGCTCCTGCGCCCGGGGCTCAATCTTTTATCATTGCAAACAGCAAGAAGCAGAACAAAAAAGGCAAGAACAAAGGAAAGAAATCCAACGCAAACGCGCAGCAACCCTCCCAGCAGCAGCAACAGCAACAACAGCAACACAGACAACAGGGACAACAGGAACAAAGTGCGATGGATTTGACCGGCAAGGTGTTTCAAATGACCGAACTTCTTGATGGTGTCCCGCAAGCTCGCATTCGTGAAGCCCTCCAAGCTCATGGCGGAAACATGGACGCAGCAATGTCACAGCTTCTGGACGAGGCCCATGCGAACAACACTGCAAAGGGAACGGCAACAGACTCGAAGCCTGCCGCAGCGAGTAAGCCCGTTGTCTTGAGCCTTGGCGGCGCAGGAAAGGGCGAGTCATCATCGGCCGTGCAGACTTCTGCTGCTGCTGCTGCTGCTGCTGCTGCTGTTGCTGCTGCCTCAGCGGCCCCACAAGCGAATGCAGCTTCAGCGGCACCCGAGACCGCGCCAGCTCCGAAGCCCAAAGCCGCCTCTTCGCGGAGCGGCGCAGGTGCAGGTGCAGGTGCAGCTAGCGCGAGCGCCCCTGGTCCTGGCGCTTATGCCAAGTTTGTGAGCAAGCTGGACAAGATGAAGCTGGATCCTGGTGAGGCGGACGAGAAGCCAAACCTGAATCTCGTTGTGATTGGCCACGTCGACGCTGGCAAAAGTACGCTCATGGGCCATCTTTTGTACAAACTCAAGTACGTTTCGCAGCGTGACATGCATAAATTTGAAAAAGAGGCCAAGGTCCTGAACAAAGGCTCATTTGCGTTTGCCTGGGTTCTCGATGAGCATGAGGACGAGCGTGAGCGGGGCGTCACCGTTGACGTAGGCGTGAAATACTTTGAAACAGAGCATCGATGCGTGACGCTCTTGGATGCCCCAGGTCATCGAGACTTCATCCCAAATATGATTTCTGGGGCTGCACAGGGGGATGTGGCTATTCTTGTGGTGCCAGCAAGTACGGGCGAGTTCGAGAGTAGTTTTCAACACAATGGACAGACCAAAGAGCACGCCATTCTTGCTCGGTACTGCGGTATTCGAAAGCTCGTCGTTGCAGTGAATAAAATGGACATGTGCGAATGGTCGCAAGCTCGCTTCAATGAAGTGGTCGAGTCGCTGCGCGCCTTCCTCCTGCAAGGCGGCTACGCTGCTGAAGATGTCATCTTCGTCCCTGTGAGTGGCCTCGCCGGAGTGAACCTGGTGGACCCCCTTCCTGCTGGCGTGGCAGACTGGTACAAGGGACCATCCGTGGCGCAATGCATCGACGCGATGCCGCCTGTGGCACGTCCGGCTAACAAGCCGCTGCGAATGGTGGTAGCCGACATTTTTAAGACGATCTTGCTTGGCCCCATCACGGTGAGCGGCAAGATCGAGGCCGGCGTGATCAAGGAAGGTGAAAGCGTCATGGTGGCTCCCTCCATGGTCCTGGCCAAGGTAAAGGGCATTCATCGCCATCGAGGCAAGGAGATCGTTCCAGCCAAGTACGCTCGCGCCGGCGAGAACGTGGACGTGGGTCTCCAGGGCATCGAGGACACCATGGTGGGCCTCACGAGCGTGCTCTGCGAAGCCAAATTTCCGATTCCTGTGGTTCAATATTTTGAAGCAGAGATTGCCACTTTCGACGGTCTCGCTGTCCCGCTTCTCAACGGAACCCAGGTGCAGCTGCACACGCAGAGTAGCCAGGCTGTGGCGCACATTTTGAAGCTTGCCTCGGTGCGACAGCCGGACGGCAAGGACAAGGCCAATCCGCGTTTCATTCGCAAGAACCAGACTGCACGCGTCTTCATTCAGACGCAGGACTCGATTTGCATTGAGCGGCACGACGACTTCCGTCCTCTTTCGCGCATTTTGCTTCGTCAGAATGGTGTCACCGTCGCGGCTGGCCGCGTATTGGACTTCAAATCGCCTAAAAAGAAGAAGCTGCGATAATCTCGATCCATCCTAATAGAGCTACCATACAATACAAGTAGTAAAAAGGTCATGTCTTTGATTAACTATCCCTGGCTAGCCACATGAAACCGAACGAAACACCGAATGAAATTTCATTTTTATGATCCCTTCAAGCGCGCTCAAAATCAGCTCGCGCGCCTTGAATTTCAATCGAGCACAGGTAGAAATTGCTGCTCGTAGACTGCTGTGTCAAACTTTAAAAGCCTTGGAAACCAGTTTTGGTCGAAGGGTGAGGAAAACTAGATTTGGGATTTATCGGCGGTAGAGCGGCCTATTTGGCCTGAATAGACCGATACAGTGAGACTGACCGAAAATTAAAAATTATAAAGTAGGCCCCTAATAGCCTACCTTGCGCATTCGGCATTTGCCAGAAATTTCGTTCGGTCTCACTGACCCAGCCTGTCGCCGGATCGGGGAAACGATTTTGCCAAAAATACCGTTCGATCAGTCCGAACGAAACTTAGTACGTTTAATGCACTTGCATTCTTTTTGCCAATAAAAGAATGTGTAGGCCACCTCCGAATGCGATCAAGCGAATTTTCAGTGGCACGTGTTTAAACGTTAGTCCATTTCTCCCATTCTGAACCAGTCAGCCAGTCAACCAAGCAGTCAGCAATGGTCACGGCGCTTCGTGATGGCATCACAGATCATCAAGAATTCAAGTTCGGCTTTACGAGCTCATCAGACGCAAGAATGTAGAAATTGACAAGCGTGAGCAAGGACAATTGAAGATTGTCTGCAATCGCATAATTTTTTTTTTCTGCTGCTTCTCTCAAATTATATTTCTTGAAATGGTAACTTGCGCACTGACTGACATGAAAAACTTTCGCAAAGCGGCGAAAAAGTGAAGATACTCTCTCCAGGTTTGAAGACAACATGAAGAAGGAACATCAGCTAACACACCTTACGAGGTGCCAGAAGTGACCGACCGACGTGGACGAAGAAAAGGCGACGCACGATACGCGATATTGCGCATGCGCACGCGCATCATTTCAACCTCCCCTCCCCTGCAAGCCTGCAAAGCCTACCCAGCAAGCCAGCTCGCTGACTAAGCGAGCGAGCGTGGCAGACAGAGCAGGGCAAAGCAAGGCTAGACAAGGGCAGGGCAAGGCAAAGCAAGGCAAGCCAAACAGAGCTAAGCAAAGCTAAGCAAAGCTAAGCTAAGCCATGCTGCCGAGAAGCCAATTTACTGGGCCTGGGGGTGCTGTGAGACAAACTTGACGGCGTCGTCGCAGGTAAGGATCTTCTCAGCCTGGTCGTCGGGGATCTCAATAACAAACTCCTCCTCAATGGCCATGACGAGCTCGACAGCGTCGAGCGAGTCAAGGCCGAGGTCGTTGATGAAGTGCGCCTCGGGCTTGACCTTGGAGGCATCGACCTTGTCGAAGTTCTTGATCACCTCGATCACGCGCTCCTGCACCTCCGCCTCTGGCAAGAAGGTGGACGACGCCGAGAAGGCGCGCACGCCCATGTTCAGGGTCACCGGGGCGCGCAGCTGCGCAAGGGGCGCGGGCTGGACCAGGCTGACGCGGGCCGCCTGGCGCGCAGCGAGCATGCCGCTGCGGGCGCCGAGGGCGCGGCCGCCGTTGCGGGCGAGGGTCGTGGCGACGCGGCGCATCTTCCTGGACTTGCTGCTGCTGCTACTGCGCTCTGCTGCTGCTGCTGCTGCTGCTGCTGCTGCTGCTGCTGCTGCTGCTGCTCACCTGCTGCTGCTGCTGCTGCTGCTCCTTGCGATCTATCGGCTCTGCCTCGCCGCCGCTCCTTTCGCTGTCGCCACTCGCGGCGCAATTGTGCACTTGCGCACGAATCTATTCACTTGCACCTTCCATTGTGGACTTGCGCAGCCGCCATAGCGCACTTGCGCGCGCAGCCGGGGCGCGGCGCCCCAAGCGCAGAACAATGGCGGCTGCGTAAGTCTACAATGGCGGCCGCAACTGCACAATGGCGGCCGCAAGTGCGCTATGGCAGGAGAAGAAGAAGAAGAAGAAGAAGAAGAAGAAGAAGAAGAAGAAGGAGTAGGACGAGAAGACTCGGAGAAGAAAGATAGCGCGGGTTCCGCGATAGTTCTGTAAAGGTTCCAGCGCAGCGTGGTCTATCTGGAACCCTAGTTATTGTTGGGTATATGTGCGGGTTGCAGATAGTCCATGTCGCAGCAGTTTCCAAGCGAACAAGGGGAGAGTTCGCAGCCAGTGAAGGTGTGTGCGTGCGTGCGTCTGCGTCTGCTTACTTCTTGAGAACGTGCGTGCAGGATACGCAAGATTGAAGCAAATGCTGGGTTTCTGCAACGAACAATCTGCATATGCAAGTGTGGAGCCAACGCGAGACCAACGAAGGGGGAATTCGCATTCGCATTTGTTACCCCATTCATGCTTGTGGATTCCGAACATTTCTTGATCCATGCCAAGGACATTTTGCCCCAAGCTCCAAGCACGATCTACTAGTACAATGAATAATAGATTCGTCAGGAAAACAAAACAAAACAAAACAAAACAAAACGACACGACACAGCTGGCGTCAAGTCTGTCTGTCTGGCTGATCAAACTTGTGCAAAAAGGTCTATTCCATCTTATTTATGTATTGTGCAATGAGGGGCGATCAAGAGCGCTCCTCCTTGTTTAGAGCTCATCCTTGGCAGCCTTGCGGCGGCGTCTACGACGCCTTCGACGCGCCTTGGCTGCTGCAGCAGCGGCGGCCTCGGCCTCGGCCTCCTTTTTCTCTTGTTCAGCCTTCTTGCGCTTTTCCTCTTTCAAGAGCTCCATCTCTGCCTTGACCTCGAGCTTGCGACGCTTGCGCTCGGCCTCTTCTTCGGCGCGAATCTCGGCGAGAAAGTCGTCCTCATCCTCCTCCCCCTCCATGCTTGCCTCATTTGCGGCGCCAGAGTGATCCGACGTAGATGCACGCGATGGCAGAGAAGCACAGTCGACATTTTCGCCAAATCCCGGACGTGCATCCAATGTCTCGGAGTTTTTGCCAAAGCCGCTGGCGATGCTAATGAGAAACTTTTCTGCGTTCGCGGCTGACAAACCTTGAAACATTCTGAAAAAAATGCGCTTGCGAGGGTGGTAGACCCCAAGCGTGGGCAAACCTGAGGCGTCCATCTGGAACTCAGACAAAAAGGACTCATGGCAAGTTGCGTCCACCCACATGAATCGCAACTTGGTAGCACCGCTCGGAGTCCCCAAAAGTTTTTCTCGCGAGCCCTGAAGCAAAGCCTTCTGCATGTCAAGATCAGCGTTGAGCGGATTCCCATCCAGAAAGCCAATCGCGCACAACAGCTGCGGCGAAGAGCCGTCCTCAGGGCACAGACGGGCCCAATCCTCTGCACTCGAAATGACGGCCATGTCTTTGGAGGCGTCATCAAGGGGGCCGGAGGCGTCAGTCTCTGATTGAAAGGACTCAGTCTGCGAAATATTCTCTTTCCCGGTCTCCTCGCCCTGGATCCTCACACCAAGAGAAGCACCGTGGGTGCGCACCCAGGCATGCAATGCACGCTGTGCGTCCTCATCCTTTGTCATTTGAGCGACCTGAATCATGAAGCCGAGCATGCGCTGGTACGAAAACTTGCCATAGGCCTGGCGATCGTACAAAGAAATCATCATGCGCAATTCGTCCTTGCCCGGTACCTTTTCCGTGCCAATAGCCACAAGTTGCGGTACAGAAATGCCTGGAGGCATCCCGAACGAGGTTTGCAGCTCGTCTGCAGAAGGGTTTGCACGGTATGCAATGAGCGCGAGACCCTCCGCTGCGGCTGCTGCGCTCACGAGCATCGCAGGCGGGTCTGGCTTGTTGCCCAACAGGACTACGGGGAGGAGGTGACTTTGCACGGCCATACTGATAAAGTTTTGCAGCATGCTTCCATCAGGCAGCTTCATAACAATGTCAGGGATCGAAGCCAACGCCTTGGAGCGCGCTTCCGTCAAGGAGTCTGTTCGTGCCCCACTGTCAAAACCCCGAAGATCCTCATCTTCATCATCAGAGGCACTCGACTTTCGAACAAAATCCCATTCCGTGACTGCCCACGCCGAGCCCTCTTCTTGGAGAAGGTCCTTCGCGTCCGCTGGAGGGCACAGTGCCTCCATGGCAGAAGCGAATTCTGCTCCTTCTTTTTCTTTCAATGAGTCACAGTGAACCTGTACCATGGTCACGCCATGTGACTTGGCGCGAAGCTTCTCCCAGTCCGGTGGTGTTTGAGCGTTCCCCGAGACGCGCGCAGCGAGAACAATCGGCATCTTTTGCGATAGGACCTCATCACGAAGTTGCGCAAGGGACGTCACAAGGCCCGAAGCAAGCGCATTCGACTTGGCCTGGTCTTCAGCTTGCCCTGACTCCCCAGCCTTGCCGGCTTGACGACTTTCACTGGGCCCAGACCTGTTTAAATCAAGCCCTGCTTCAGCTTCTAGAAACTTGGCAAGGTCCTGCAGGCCCGTGTTCTTTCCCGTCGAAAGGTCCAGAGATACCCAAGTCTTCTCTGAGGGTTTGAACGCTACAAGGCGGGGAACACCTTCCCCGACACCGCCGATGATGGCCTCTACCGTGGACGCCTCTTCCGAGCCTGCCTCAAAATTCGAGTACTGAGCTACGGGAATCGAGGCTCCTTGCGCAAGGCGCGCGAGGGCAGCCACAGTTGCGCTCGGTTGCTTCTTGGTACTCAGCATTAGCGCTCCACCCTTGCCAGAGTCTTGCACTTGTTCTGCCCATTGCGAAAAGTTTGCACCGGTGACTACATCCACTGGAGCTTCCTTCAGAATGGCTTCCTGCAGAAAGCGCTTGATGGCACGAGCATTGTCGTGGCCGCTGTACATGTGGAATTCGCGGTAGAATTCATCTTTTTTGTACGCGTTTCTTTGCCCAGGCTCGACGTAAAGACGGAGCTGGGGAAGTCCCATCTGTGCGAGATTTCCGCCCAGCGCTTTGACATTCGCAGCATCGAGGACATCCACGGTGGCAAACTTGGCTAGCCCGTTGCTGCTGCGCGCGGTGGTCTCAAGAAGCGTCTCGAGCGTCTGGCATTGAGGACAGCCTTGGGACGCAGTCACCAGAACTGCCCACGCCTCACGGGATCGATACACTTGTAAATCGAGATCTTCGCCCGTCAGAGACTGCACGAGCGCAGCATCCGTGTTCCCGGCCTCTGCGGCTGCATCTACTCCCGCCGCCGCCGCCGTCGCCGCCTCCTCGCTCGCTGCCACTACCGCGCACAGCAGACTCGCGATCGCCATCTTCGCCAGCGTGGCGGCTCGAACACTCCTGCGGACCATCGCGTCCACGCGAGCGACTTCCAGCACCAAAAGACCTGCCTGACCTTCCGAGGCCACCGCGCCCCGCGCACTCGAGTTCGTCCCTACCGCGTCTCCTTCAGGCCACCTGCGCAAGGACGTTCTCGAACTGGCCGGAGGGAGTCCAAGTCTTCACGAGACCCAAACCGCCAGCCGGTAGCACGGCAGCTGTCCCAGAAAGCTGCAAGCCGTGGTACTACTTGTTTTAAGGCTGGGCGAACAGCTTGACTTTCTGTCTACTACGGTCATCATGAACGAGCCAAGCACGCAAGAATTGGTAGTATAGGCCAGAACAAGAGTATAGATCTAACTGCCGCCCCTGATTCTCTTGTGTGGAAATTATCGCGTGTATTATTTATTTCCTTGTGCACAACGTGCAGTGCAAGAGTTCGTACGGAATATAGTGACATGTCAGCGTACTCGTATATTTTACCGTCATACCCATTTGAGTTGGAGAGCATCCTCTTCCTTTTAGCGTATTCAGTTCATCCCGCGAGCTTTGTTAGCAGCCAGATTTGACTGAAGATGCCATTGTGGGTGGGTGTTGTACCACCTTAGACCATTGAGGAGTTGTCCATGGGCCTAGACATCGGTTCGAGCATGACTTCCGATGAAACTGCCGGGAAGGATTTTAAAGCGAGGGTACATTACGCAAATCTTGAGAACGAAGATGGGCATCGCGCGTTGCAAAACGTGCTCATTCCTTGCAGGTATGCGTGAAGCACACCATCGTGAGTAACAAATCGAGCAGCTCGACCGTAATATAAGAGCAACTTTTTATCGACTTCAAGAATATTTTTGCAGCGGGTAACTCTTGTTATCCTCGTCAGAAACGCCCGTATATCCTGAAACGAGGCTCGGTACCTGTGCCAAGACGCGATACAGAAACTTGCATGTGCCGCAGGAAGGGGAGTCCTCCGCGCCATCACTCGCTTGGACGCTTGGGCCGACTGGCCACGGTCTTCAAGAGCATAGCAGATGTTGTGTGTCGCAGCAGCCATCAGCTTTGCTCGTGCGATCAAACGCTTTCACCTAGAAAAAGTTGTAAGCGCGGTCGATGTGTCCAACAAAGGATGTTCGCTCTGTCTCTGTGCGTGCAAACCTTGCCACAGGGCGATCAGGATTGCGCGTGATCTCGTTCAGGAGTGTAGGCGGTGGATTTTGAGCGTGATCTCGTTCAGGAGTGTTACAACGACATGGTCGACAGATGTCTGAAGCTTCTGATTTGAGCTGATGATGGTCCGTAGGATTTCGTTCATGGAGCGATCTGAAAATGTCTTACGACCAGACTGGTCACATGCTTCTTTGTACACCGTTAAATGAGGATGTCAACCTGTATAATGACTCGAGGAAGTGCCAGGTCTCACGCTTTGTGAGGCGGACGCGACGGCTGCTCCAAAAGAAGAAACCTGACGCGCCTCGAGAAAGAAATCGAGCACAAAGCCAGCAGTATTGCCAATGCCGTGGAGTTCTTCTTCGACTTGGTCCTGCTGCTAATTGATTGCACATCTTGCGACCTGACCGTCACGATGTTCGGCTATGTTCGGCCGTAACGCGTTGCGACTGGGACTGACAGTGCCAGCGGTCAGCAACCAGAGGAGAAGAAAAGTCCCATCTTGTTCAACGAGGTTCTCGACGCCTACTTGAAAAAGCTTCATAGGTCGCTCCCCTATTAGAGTCAATGCATTCGCTGCCGCGTGTTGAGCCGGTATCAGGCTGCCGCGCGCAGCCTCCGAGTTTTGATGCATAAACATGATGATCAGCGAGCGCATGCTCTGGTATGTCGCGTCTCTCGTCTCACAGGTCGCCCATCGTTTGCGAGTACTCACTTGTCGTTGGCGTTGCGTCATCTAAACCCAATCGTTACACACGCTTGCTCGTCTTCGTGGGCATCATCATGCAAGTCGATCCCAATCAAGGTCGGGGCTCGCAGGATCAAGCCGCTACCCTGGCCTTCCGCTTCATCATGCGGTGACGAACTGCATATGCAACGACATCAGGATCGACAAAGTTGCAGATCGATAATGCTGTTTTTGTTGCTGCGATCAATGCTGGCCTGACAAGCTCTCGGTGTCTTCGTTTGTTGCACCGCTTAGCAAAGCTTGTCGCGCGGGCCGACGAGGAACAGGAACGTGCCAAAACGAAGCGCACTTATCAAGTGTACTCCTCAAAGAGGTTTTCAACACGGGATGCCATCATTTAAAGCACCAGGAGGAGCATGTTCAGAGTGCTGCCTTTTTTCATCATAATTTGTTTGTCTCATGCTCATTCTTGGAAGAATCGCCCAAGTCGGCAACCTCTGTTGAAGATGATGGTGTTGAGACAGAATCTCGCAGGTGACGGCAAGTCTTCTGCGAAAGGTCGATGCGAGCCCTGAAAAGTGGGTATCATAGTCATTGGTACCTAATCTAGCGCCTTTGCGTTCACTTTTGCTCCATTACGACTTGGCCCTCTCTCTGTTAGCGCCTATTGCCACCACCCCACGCTGCCCGAATACATACAAGCGATGACGTTTCGTCATAATTAAAAGTTTTGTGGCTGAAAGACCAGGTTCGCGCGCTCCAGGCCGGGCCGAAGCCAGGCTTCCTCGCCGCGGTCTACCAAACGCAAGTGCGGATGTGCGTAAGACGGTCTTTCCTGCCTGGCCCGACCATGTCTCAGAAACAAAGAGCACTTTTTACCCGGGCCCGGGCCAGCTGTGTTGCTGAGCTTTGACTAGGCCTACTGCGTTTGCTGAGCTTCTACTACGGTGCTGTCACAGTGGATGCTGTAAAAGATAGTATTAGTAATAGTAGGAGGCTAATATTAGTATGCTATGAATCTCAACGGATAGGACATGACAAAGACCAAGTGTCCCTAGATAGGTTTCGACAATCTATCCGCTTCGGCCAAACGTATATTTTGCTTGGAAAGAGAGACTAGCCTATTTGGTGCATAGGTGGACGAGGAGGCGAGCGTTGGAGACAGCCAAACCGCAATCGGAGGACTTCTTGCCTGCCGCCAGAAGGTTGGGTGCTCGGCTATACTAGCTTTGTCTCCTTCCGCGCACGGCTTCAGGCGATCAACATTATGATCCGCACAGCGCTCTGCGTGCTCGCCATTGCCACGCTTTGCGCAGAGACACTCGGCGCTACACCTACCGCATTTGACGTGGACTGGACGAGTGATCGAATTTATGGTCTCGAGTAAGTTGCACAAACAACACTCTTTCTTTCCTTTTCTATTCTATTCTTTCTTTCTCTGATTTAAACTTTCAGCTAACGCGTCCACTCTCGATCGGTCCGTAGTGTCGACCTCAAGAACTGCACAGACATGATACTCCCCGCGGGGTATACAACGTTTTTGGGTTACCATCCTCAAATTTACTTTCTTTCTGATAACCAGGTCGACAAGGCTCAAAACACGGATGAGACTCTCGTAGATACTGGACGCTACTATCAGAATGGCACAATCTTCAACCAGACGCTTTCTGGTGTTGTCCGCTACTTTAAGCTTGGAGAGGGCTACACGCTCGGGTTCAAGTGGCGTGTGTATGACACCGATCGTTCCACGACGCCATACGGATGGACGACATTCCCTCTTCCCGAAGATGCCCCTGAATCGCTCTGGGATGATAAGACGTTGGGCTACGAGAACGCTGATAGCACAGTACATTCCAGACCCATCGTTGGCATTGACGACGACGACACGTACGGCAACTGTAATTTTGTAATTCGAATGTACGCCAAACGGTGCATGAATGGTGAGTTTATCGACTATGCAAACAGCCCGGGCCCATGTTTATCGTGCCCAGCTGGCTCATACTGCCCTGGTGGATTTACGAGCGTCCAATGCTCGCCAGGAACCTTTTCGACCGGTGGCCAGGCCGAGTGCACGCTGTGCCCAAGCGGAACGTACTCGACGACTGTGGGAGCAAGCTCTTGCGATGATTGTCCGGCTGGTACATATCGCAACGCCTCAGAGACATACGGATGCCAACCATGCGCGGCTGGTCTTTTCGGTGCCGGCAACGGAGTCGACGCCTTGTGCGATGGCGAATGTGCAGCAGGTTTTGCCTGTCCAGAGGGATCTACAACTCGATATGAGACAGAATGTGAGCCTGGCTACTGGAGCTCCGCAGGCAGCGGCGAGTGCAGCATTTGCCCTGTCGGCACATACGGTACAGGTAGGAGCACTAGTGCTGCATGTTCTGGACAATGCAGTGCAGGTTACTTTTGCCCTGCAGGCTCAAGCAGCTCCAAGCAGGAAAGCTGCTCCACCTCAAATCCGGCAGTGTACTGTGAAGCTGGCGCGCAAGAACGCAAGGTTGTCGACGATGGCTGGTACACGGAGGGCGAATCGGAGAGCCTGCGTCAGTCCGCCAAAATCTGTGAAAAGGGCTACAAGTGCAAGAATGGAAACAAGGAGGAGTGCCCCGAAGGAACATATCAGGACGAAGAGGGCCAAGCCCAGTGCAAGACGTGCGATGCATGTGACGCCAACAATTACATGAATGGATGCAGTGGTGCGTCTGCCGGATCATGTGCGGAATGCGCAATCACCGAGGAGAATTACATGTCTCACTGCAATGACGCTACTGTGATCTTACCATGCGATGGGTCTGGCACAAGCGATACATCCGCATGCTACTCGTGCAACGAAGCCAACGAGACCGCCACGAATGCGTCCGCGACCGAGGCAGAGGTAGCTTCAATGAACTCGACGGAGCTTACTGAAATGTACAGTCTCAATTGCCGGTCGGCTTTGGTAAGCCTGAGCGTGAATGGCATCAAGCCATGGACCATCGGCACCGCAGTTGGTTGTGTGACACTTGTGTTTGCCGTTGTTCTCTTTCTGATTCATCGCAAGCGCAAGGAGATGCGGCGTCGCATGCAGCAACTCGACCGAGAGAACAAGAGCTACGCCAACGACCAAGACCTGGCGAACGCCATGCAAAACAACGTGAATCCGCTCTTTAGCAAGCGAAACGACGACGGATCGCGTATGGACGCGGACGCTGCTACTGCAATTTACAAAGAAGAGCTCGACGAGATCAAAACACACCGATTGGCACTTGAAGATGAAGTACGCCGTCTGAAAAAGGCACAACAGCAATCTGAAGTTCAGGTAGTGCCGCGTCAGCCGACGGAACGCATGCAACCAAAACGGAAGCAGTTCACGGGCGTCCAGCTTCAATAATAGTTGTGGGACGGCTATGTAGAAGATGACTTTGCCTCGCTCGACAAAAAGCAACAGAACAGAAAAAAAGAAAAGGAAACAAAAAGTAAATGAAACGATTGGTTGATGAACTTTGAGTAAGCTTGCCATTTGCGTTTCCCTTTCGTGTATGTCTGTACGTGCTTATACTGGGCGTAGCTTTTACTCTTTACGATCATTGATTCGTTCATTGATTCTTGCTTCAGCCTGACCCACTTGCCAGTATTTTTTTTTAAATAAAAAGCAGAAGAGTCTCTTTGGTGTTTGAGATGATGGACGAACATTAGCCCTTTATGGAAACGCAAAGCAACAACACTCACGCTCCGCCTCCTTGCTTGTAGATAGAATAAATCAAAGACATATTGTGCTCATCGTTTACAAAAGAAATGCGCGGTCTAGTAGTCGTCGTCATCGTCATCAAGGACCTTGGTTTTCTTCGTGGCAGGCGCAGAAGAGCTTGCTTTTGGTGCCTCATCATCATCATTTGCGTCCGATACAGCAACGGCAATAGCCGCCGGCTGAGGCGGCGGCGGTGGAGGCGCAGCCTTGGCACTGCCAGACGATTCGTTCGTTTTGGTCTCCTTGTCTTTGCTGTCCTTGACCTCGTCAAGCTTTCGCTTCGTCCCCGCGGAAGACTTTTTCGCGCCAGCAGATGACCCGCCATGACCCTCATCATCGTCGTCATCCTCGCTCTCGCTCTCGCTATCACTACCCTCGGATGACGAAGATTCGCTGTCGAGCTTTCTCTTGGGTTTAGCAGTCTTTTTGCGCTTACTGTCACTACGTTCAATGAAGCTGTCCTCGCTCTCGTCGCTCATATCACTCATCTCGTCTTCTTCGTCATCCTCATCGCCAAACACGCCGCCCGATCCCGCGCCACCCTGCTCCAAGAAGCGACGATTATAGCCAGAGAAACGCTGCTCTCGCTTCTTTGCTCTCTGCTTCTTTTGCGTTGCGAGAAGCGCCTCGCGCGCCTTGAGTCGCTGCTCCTGCTCCTTTTCAGGAGCAAAGCGTAGATCCATGGACTTGACACGGGTGCCTTTGATGGCTTCAGACTTGACGCGCAGTTCCATATCCTGGTGCGCAGCTGATGAAATGGATGTCGGGCGCATGCTCAACGAAGAGTCAATGAGTCCGCACGATTCGAGGCAATTGAAAGCCTCCCCATCACGTTCGTCGATGCCCATGGAAAAGAGAAACTGGTTGTGCGGCCTTTTCTTGACGACATCAAAGACCTCGTCGCCGATGTAGAGCTGCACAGATCCGTCGGACCACTCCACGAATCGGCTGTTGCTCTCGATGACGGGCTTGCCGTCCTTCTTTTCAATCTCGCGTCTATCGTTCATCTTGTAGCGCCACCTGATGATGTTATCATGAACAAAGCCCTTGCCCAGACGACGGAGTCGGACCTGTTCCTTTTCCTCATCGTAAAGAGAACCATCGTAGGCGGTCGACTCCACGTGCATGCTGTTAGGTAGACGCGCGAGCCCAATCTCTGCATCGTCCGCAGGACGCACAATGGGCGGAATGTGAACGGCCGTTGGCAGTTCGATAGGCACGCCCAAGTGCTGCGGCTCTGCCTTGTCTGCTTCCGGGTCCTCGATGGGATCGTCTTCCTTCTCGGTCGCCTTCGTCTCGCCCTTTTTCTTCTTGAGAATCTTTTTGCCCTTTTTGCCACTGTCATCCGAGTCATCGCTGTCATCGTCGGAGCTTAGCATCATGCTCAGGGCTGCGGCTGAGTCTTTCTTGCTCGACGATGGCTTGGCATCCTTTTTATCCCCCTTGTCGGCGCCGCCCTCTTCATCTGACTCATCGGCATCGGCATCAAACATGTCTGCGTCGCTGTCCTCATCGTCATCATCATCGACGTCGTCCTTGCCCTTCCCGTTGGCTGCTGCGGGCGCCGCTGTCGAAGCTTTTGGCTCCCCGGCCTCGCCGCCAGCAGAGGTTGCTGCTTGCCCTGCGGCGGCGGTTGCCTTCGCGGCGGTCCCCTCTGCGGCGGCCTCTGCGCCTTTTTCTACATCGTCTCCATCGCCTGCCGCGGCGCTCCCCGCCGGCTTTCCCTCCGCGGGGGCTGCCTTGGCCTCGCCCTCCGCGGCCTTGGTCTCGGGCGCCGCGGCGGCAGCGGCGGGCTCGCCGTCGCGCTCCGCGGTCTCGCTCATGGGCGGGCGGCTGTCTCGAGCCACCGCCGTTCTGCTCCGCTCGGCGCCGCGCGTCGGCGGCCGGCCTTCGCGCCTCTCCGCCGCGGCGTCGCGCGCGTCGCGGCCGGCGCCGGCCCTCTGCGCGCTTCCCGCCGCCCGCGCCCGCTCGCGCTCCTCCGCCGCTCGCTCGATGCCTCGCGCGTCGCGGCTTTGCTCGCTCGGCCAGCTAGCTATCTATCTATAGCTCGTTTGATCTACTAGCTCCCTCCAACTCTGCGGCCGCGGCGTGCTTCTTTTGATTGGAACGCGTTTGGAACGGACCGCGTGCTCGCGGCCGTCGAGGGGCCCCGGCGCGAGTTTGCGAAAAGAACGCGCCCGCAGCGACCGGACTCAGGGAGGGCAGAGCCGCCACGAGGGCGCGGAAACGTGCTGCGTGCCCCCGCGCGGGCGTCGCGCCGCCGTGCGCAGCAGACAGTTCTGCCCGGGCTGGGCCGCTCGGGCGAGAGCGCGAGCGCGAGCAGGCGAGCGAGCGAGCGGCGCAGAGAGCGCAGGGTCGGCGGCAGTAGCGAGCTCCGTCGCTTGATCTGTGTTTTACAGCAAGACGAAGACGTCTGGAACGACAGCCGCCGAAGAGGAGAGTGGAGTGAGTGAGTGAGTGAGTGAGTGAGAGCTAAAAGCTAAGCCAAAAGCCAAGCCGACGCGAACCTTGCGAGGTGAGGCGAGGCCAGGCCAGGCCAGACGAGACGAAAGGAGACGAGACGAGACGAGACGAGAATGCGGCCAGCGCTTCTTGAACAGCACCTTGAGCTTGCTCTCTGCACGTCTGCAGGATGTGGGCTCACGCAAGGCGACCTTGCCAGACTTCTCGTGGTGAGCACCAAAACCCGGGAGACAGTGCTCAAGCACTTTTTCTCAAAGGAAAAGCCTATTCGGCCTTGGATCGATGATCAAGGCGTTGTCTGGCCATTTGGTCGCAAGATTGTTCATCTCGTTCTGGCTCCACTCGTCGTTTCAGGCGTCATGACTGCAGATACAGCAATGTTCACAAGATCGCAAGAGCTTGAGATGGCTGATTGCCTGAGACGCCACGGACCTGAATTTGCAGAATACCATTGTCGCGTCTTAGCCCTCTCGCTTGTAGCAAAGCTTGATGATACTTCCAGAGAGTACATGAGGAGCATGCTGGCTATGCGCGCCCTCGTCCCGTTACGAAAAATTTGCTCGAGTGGCGCGATCTGGTCCTGTGCAATGGGCCTTGCAAAACCTACTCACATTCTCAATCCCAATTCGCTCAGCAATCCAACCGCGTTCAGTAATCTTCTCGGTCTTCATGAACCAAGCAGCGCTGCGCCTGTGGATACCACCGGTGCGACAAGCGAGAGTCAAGGCGAGGAGGCTTCAACTACAGATCGTCTCAGTTCCACTTCGAGTCAAGAATTCAGTCCCATGGAAAGGTTTCTTCGAGGAGACGGGCATGTTTACATGCACCAAGGCGTTTCCTGTACGCGCTCCCGTAGTGAGCAATGGCAAATATGTTATTGGCTTTGGCGCGAGGCGCGCCGACGGCGTAATCACAATGTTCGCATTTTGCTGAAACAATGTAAAAAGAAAGCGGCTTCTGCCAGCAAAAATTCAAGTCGTCCCTCGGGCTTGACCATGGAGGCTTCATACGTGACTATGCTCGTTGAAAACCCGCTGTTGCGAGTTGCTGTTGCGGATGGCACCGTTCGCATTTCTGACTTGCTGTCGCTCGGCGCGCGGCGCGGTCAAGGTCATGTGCAGGAAGTCCTGAAACCAGAGGGAATTGCGTGTCTGCGCGCGGGAATTTTCTCCTTGGACGATTTGGCCGAACTTCCTCGAAGTCGTCTTGTCCGAGTCGCCTGTAATCTCTCACCAAAGGTTCCGATCTCCGCCATTACGAAAATGACAGCTCCCGTGGCAGAGCGTGTGCAAATGGTTGAGCTTGTCCTGCTGCATGAGTCTCTTTGGTCCCCGTACGTAAAAGCTGACGAGCTTTTACGTCTTAAAGATCTTAGCACATTGGAGTTCGCATTGAGCACGCATGGTTTGTCTGGCTTGAAACGCAAGCTCATCGATCTGACAACCCTTGATACATTTGGTCAGACTTCAGCGCAGGCGAGCACTTTGCTGCGGATCTGTCTCAACTCGTCTGCTGGCGAAAAGCTACTCGCGGATCGCGTCATCACTGTTCCCAAACTTTTGGCGCATGTTACCACGTCAAGCGTGCTTTCCGTACTTCTCGGAGATCTCGGTAGCGCAAAGTTGCGGGATGGGGCGTTGCGCCTTGAAGATATTGACCCTTCTACAACCCCCACTCAGCTCTTGCGAAAATTGCAAGGCAAGCCAGACACGAAGAAACCGGCAATGGCGGAATCGGAACGTCGCGCCGGTGCAGCATCGAGTCCCAAGCCTACGTCGGAAGCTTCGGGGTCAATCGCGACGTGCTCTTCATCAGGCAAGGGGCGCCCGACGTGCGGCAGGGACGCTGCGTCTGACGAAGCCCCAGAGGATGTCCTGGAACCCAGAGTAGACTTGCTCGGACGCTTTTGCGCACAGGTGTCAGAATCTGTGACCGAGGATGAGGCTCGATTTTACCTCATGCGCAATGGGTGGGCTTTGAGTGCAGCTGTTCGGGATTACCATGCGGCGGTTAAAGAGCGCTCGGCCGGAGTGGATTGTCTCTACGAGGCCGCAGGTGGGCGTCTGGCCCGCGACCAAGCGCGTGCTTTTCTGTTTCAGTACGATTGGGATCTGAACGCTGCGCTTGACAATTTAGATCAAGAGATCAAGGCGCGATCGGCGGCAGTCTCGCACTGGGATGAGTCAGCGGCACAAGATTTGCACGAAAGAGCGCCGAAGCGAAAACTCGCGGACCTTTTGCGCGAGTCTCGCGCTGCGCGTCAAGCAAGGGGGCTGAGGGATTTTCCGCAAGATCTCTCGTCTCGCTCTTCTGTATCGCTGCAGGCATCACCCCTCATGCCCGCGGCGCAATCGCGGCTTCAGACCGGTGCTCAAGAGGAGATCATTTCCAGCAGCAACAGCAGCAAAACGCAATTCGATCAAGACAACATGGAAGCTCGCTTCGACAATGGACAGTGTCTACTAGACTGTGGGAAAGAAGATCGCAACGCACCATTTCCTAAGGAGGGCACAGATGCGAAGAATGATGCGCAAAGAACAGTTGCGCCCGCAGCGACGTTGAATGCTGCGCCTGACGATTTTGAAAGTGTCTTAAACGGCGGCGGACCGACACGGAAGCAGCTCGACACGTTGCTTCGTTTCATGGATGTATCTGGCGCCCAGACAGAAGACTATTCGGTTTCAGTGCTTCGCATGTGCGACTGGAACCTTGAACTTGCAGTGCAAACACATTTAGCATCACTGGCATCTGGGTGAAGAGCGAACAAGCAGGAGAGGCCAGCTAAATCCGAGGAGGAGCCAGTCACTCACTCATGCACTCATGCACTCACTCACTCACTCACTCACTCACTCTCCCACCAAGGAAAGGCGACAGGCAAGCCAGTCAACTTGCTAACTGGGTCGTTTACATCATCACAAATCGACCTCTTCAGACTTGAAGTCCGTCAGCTTCTCTGCCAACTCCCAGAGCTGTGCGCTGGCTACAGCGTCACGCGCGGCATCGTGCTGAGGAACGATTTCGCAGTGCTCAAAGAACTCGCCGGATACGCTGGCAATTTCTGCCGCTGTGGCAACGTGAATCGTGGTGTTGGCGCCCGTACTGACACTTTTGTTGACAAGAGGAAGGACCAGACGTTGACCCCAAATGAGAAACCAATGAAGGCTGCGCGTGATTCCGGTGGCAATCGATCCTGGCGAAAGGGTGTTGACGCGGATCGTGTCGCCCTTTGCGCGCAGACGGCGATGCAGTTCTGAGCGAAAGAGCTCAAGCCCGAGCTTACTGTGGCCGTATCGGGGCAGCATGACATATCTTTTGTTTTCGCACATGGGGTCCTCAAAGTCGAAGCCGCTCTCGTAGACGCAGGGAAAGATGTGAACAGTAGAAGATACGAGTACGACGCGGGCACCGGCAGTGACGGTCGATTTGCGAAGGAGAGGAAGGAGTAGAAGCGTCAAGAGGTAAACACTGAAGCAGTTCACTTGCATCATCATCTCCAGACCATCGCCGGTCGTCTTGCGCGACGGCAGCATGACACCCGCGTTGTGAACGAGTACATCGAGCTCGTTGTGCTCCTTGGTAAAGGCGGCCGCAAAGGCACGAATCGACTTGAAGCTGCCCATGTCCAACTCCATTACCGAGACGTCCTTGTTGCCAGTCGTCTTGATGATCTCCGCACATGCAGCGTCAGCCGTCTTTTTCGTGCGGCATGCCATGATCACCTTTGCACCCTGGGCAGCGATGCCTCGTGCCGTTTCGACGCCAATGCCCGAGTTGCTGCCCGTAACAATCACCGTGCGGCCCTTCATGCCCACCGGCCGGCCTGGTGGTGGTCCACGGATCTGCTGCCTCCAAACGAATCGGAAGGAGAGCAGAATGGCCGGCAAAAGCGCCGCGTACGCGAGTTCACCTTGCACGACTGGGGACTTGCCCGAGCTGAGTGAGAAGATGGCTGCCACCCAGGCAGTGACCCCGAGCGCCTCCTTGCGCGGCATGTACTCGAACGTTGAGAGGCGGTACGCGAAGCATGACACGAGGTACCCGACGAGGGCCCGTGAGGTCCACAGGCACAGGCTGTCAAACATCGTTGCGCGACCGCCTGCTGCTCAGCTCGTACGCCTGCGTGCTCGCGCGATCCCCAATGCTACGATCCCGCGACCCGAGTCTGCTCTGCTCCACGCTGCGCCGCGCGAGTCTGCTCTTCGCGCCGCGCTGTCCTGCCCTGCCCTGCCCTGCTCTGCGTCCTCGCCTCGCCCGTCGCCAGGTGCCGCGATCGATTGCGTTCTGGCTGACGCGGCGCCGCCTCCGCCGCCGCTGCCATGATTGCGCGCTCAACCACAGCGCGTGTCTCTCTCATTGGCTCTGTCACTCGCTCTCGCTCTGCACACACTGGGACCGAGCAAGCCAAGCCCAGGCAGAGGCAGGGCCTGTCCATATAGTACGTATTCGTATACCGCTGGTGCGCTCTGGGAACGCTGGCGTGCACCCCTTGCGCCGCCTGGCGCGCGGTTCCGCCGCCGGGGGCCCGGCGCGCACCGGGGGCAGGGGCGGAGTGTCGGTAAAGGTGTCAACGGCTTCGTGCAAAGCGGGGTGGGGGCCTCGCTTGACGCGGGGAGAGAGGGAGGGCGGAGGAGAGGAACAGGCGAGCGAGCGAGCAAGCCCAAGCAAACCGAGACGGCTGGCTGGCCTCGTGAGGCGCGAGGCGGCGCTGCTGCGGCTGCTGCAGCTGGTGCGGCGGAAAAGAGAGCGAGAATGGGCCTTGCGAAACGAGACCCGCGAGGAACTGGGAAAGGGGGCTCCTACGCTGCAGAGGCCGTCAAGCGGGGAGACATCCCGAGTATAGACCAGCACCAGGTCGAAGAACTTGCGGACGAACGCAAGGATGCTCCACGGTATCTTCAGGTACGTTTCTCTCACGCGGAGCAAGTCGATGCGCGCTCGCCTCCTATGTGTTGCATGAAAAGCTGACATAATAACAAAACACTTCTTGGGAACAAACATAGTCCACAACATCCTCGCGCATCAAAAGCGCGCCGAAAGTCGTGCCGGAATGCAGAGCTACTCCACGATTGAGCGTGGATCTTGGTAAGGAGAACTCTGGACCTCGCTCGTGTCGAGACAAACAAGGTATCAAAACTCAGCGCGAGTCTCGCTCTCGCGCTCGCTCTCGCTCTCGCAAAATAGTGCAAGCTCCAACACAAGATCCCAAGAGTAATGGACGACCTCCTCTTAAACCTGCAGACTTGCACATGAACGAGAGCGCGCAGCGAAAGCCACACGTGTCGAAGAAGGATTCGTCTCGTCAACGCAAAAAAGGGGTAAAACCTGAGCTTCGCACAGCTCTCGATAGCATTGACTCGGACATTTCGCAAGTACAACGCGAGATTGAAGCCCTTGATCCACATAAGAAGGAAACTAGTAACGATCGACGACGTCCTTTTGCTGCAATGACATCCTCGGGGCGGGAAATGGCTTACTCGACTTCGTCTATGATTTCCTGGGCCTCTTCGTCCTGCTCTCAAACGTCGCGAAACGAAGAAAATCCTTTTGCAGACTCAGCCGACTGGCGTGCGCGGTCATTGGATCTTGAGGAGCTAGGCGCAGATTCTATCGAAGCGACGTACGCGCGGACTGTCTCAAGAGCCCGGTCAGTAAAACTTTTATCTCTCGTTGAAAGCGAGGATCCGCATCTGGAGGACAATCGTCGCTTCATCGAGAAACAGAGGCAGCGTCTTGAAAGGTCAGGCTCGTCTGTGCATGACGCCGCCTCAGCCTATTCCACAGTTCGGTTATCTGCTTCTGCCTGGGCGGCGCAGGCCGGAAGGTCAACAGCGGGATCCGTCTCGAGCTTGATTGCTGAAGACAAGGCTGTGCAAGTCACAGTCAGCACCGATACGGCAGATGCGCTTTGGGCGGAGCAAAGTCCCAATGCACTTTGGGCGGAACAAAGTCCAGATACTGGATCTTCACAATCAATCGTATCTCCTTCGCTACAGATGACGAAAGATGTACCCGAGTCACGCAGATCGCCTCCTTCTGCGCCTCCCGGGAGCCCTGGAAGTGTCGTATCGTTCTCGTCGGTGCGTTTCCGGTGCAGGAGAAGAAGGGTCATTCTCCGTGACGGCGACGCTGCTCTCTAGAATTGCAAGGCCCGTCCCGTCTCCAGCAAGGACAGCCAGCAATCCGAAAGACACACAGATAATTATGAAAACTGCAACTACTATTCTTTACTACCAGCAAATAGGACGGAAGCATAATGTATCTTCTTGTTTAACCTCATGCTGACCATTACTTTTCGCTCTCGACGCGGAAGGTATGGGAGCATCGTCTGTGACGGGCATGGAAGAGAAAAGTAAAAGAAAACAGCGAAGAGAAGGCGAGAGACGCGCAGGTTGTCATACACGAGGAGATTGATCACAAATAAGCACTAGCTAGCTACTGACGCGTGAGGTGACAATCTTTTGCCGCACCCCTTGTTCGTCAGAGAACGAATTAAAGGTCATGCCAGCCCTGTCGCGGCTGATAATCATAGCCGCAAGGTCGCGTTCGGCCTTGCCTCCGCACATATCGAGAACAATTCTACGGCCCGCAACGCGGACAAAGCCATGATGTCCTGAAATGAGAAAATAAGGCGGGTTTGTAGGCTGCGCATACTCACGATCAGGAAAGTATGGACGTAGAGATGACGGCATGCGCTCGACATTGGACCTCCCCGACAGAGGTTCAATAAAGGGCTGAGAGGCCACGGCCTCATTGCGCTCGCGGAGCCACTCAATAACCTGTCCAAGCTCAGCCTCGCCGCTACATTCCTCGAGGCCAGCATGCACAGCAATGACGTGGCCGACACCGCTGCCAATCTCGGCGATCCACTCGAGATTGCGCAGAAACTCTTGATGCGAAGTGGGCATCGCCTTGAGGAGACCTTCTCGGTCACCATATGGGACTCCGTACGAAGCAAAAGTGGCGTGCGACTCGTAGACAGACTTGGGCTCTGCAGCGTAGCGCACGCCCTGCAAATGCATGGTTTCGTGTCCCGGGCCCTTGTACATGTTCTCCCCGGGGAGCTTGGCCATGAATGCCTCGCGCGCATTTGGATCAAAGGCCATGTCTGTAGGGGTAGTGCGCAAGTCGAGAAGACCGAGGAATGCGCTGAGCGCAAAATCGTGGTTTCCGCAGAGCCAAATGTGCTTCTGCTCCGGGTGTCGCTCCTCAAGTTTCGTCATCCACTCGATAACGCCGGCCGTGTCGGGGCCCTTGTCGCAGTAGTCTCCCAAAAACGTGACGGTCATCTTCTCAAAGACGTCCTCCCCGCCGACCGCCGCGGGCAGCTTGTCCCAGAGCGTCTCGAGCTTGTCGAGGTGTCCGTGGACGTCGCCCACAAAGCAGAGCGGGCCCCTCGCTCTGCGCAGTTTGAGCCAGTCTTCGAGCGGTCTCCGCAGCCGCTTCCGCATCGACCGCGCCGCCATCTGCGGCAGCGACAGCATCGTCCCCGCCTCTGCCGTGCTGTCCGCCTGCACCTGCGCCTGCGCCTGCGCCCGCGCCCGCACCGAGTCCGCCGCGCGTCGACTCGACTCGACTCGACGCGCAGTCTCGTCGCTCGCGCGCAGTCAGTCGTCCTGCACCTTTGCTCGCGCCGCGGCGGAAACTGTGCTTCCCCTCTTCTCTCCCTCTGCGTTCGTTTGCTGTTTGGCCGACTTGCGCGACTTCCTTGCAAGTCGACTTTTCCCGCCCGCGCAAGTGCGCTTTGGCGGCCCACAAGAAGTCCCGCCGGTCAGCCAAGAGCACTATGACCGTCTCGTCGCCCGCTCCGTCGCGTTTCACGCCGCGTGCGCTCACATCTGCCGGCTCCGTCGCGTTTTGGGCTGCGTGCGCCTAAGTCTGTCGGCAACAGGCTCGTGCTCGGAATGTAGAGGCCTCAGCGAGACCAGAACGAGCTCGCGCGCGGTGCTGCAGGCTTTGGAGGCAAGCACACCTGCGCAACGCAATTTAGATGGAGAGAATGGGGCCCAACTTGGACGAAATGGCCGTTCACGAAAGCCAAGGCGGCTGGGCGGCGGTCAGGTCAGGGCCGCGTCGGCAGGGTGACTCGACAAGAAGAACCAACAACGCTCGAGCGAGCCCGCGCTCGGTAAGTGAGCTCATGCGTCGTGCTGCCTCAACGCTATAAGCGAGCGTGCCGAGAGGAGAAGTAGAAGAAGGAAAGTCTGAATAGAAAAGAGGGATAGCAGACACGCAAGACGCGAACAGAGGCGTCTGTCTCTCCACAAACTTCGAAAGTGGTGACCTCAGCCATTATCAGGAGCCGGATTGTGAAGAAGTAAAGCGCAGGAGACAAGCACAAACACACTCTCACAGACACACACACACACGAACGAAAGATGCAAGGCTCACGAAGAAGAAGAAGATCATCGCTAGCGGCCATGCCTCATCGAAAAACGGGCTATCTCAAGCTGCAAGTCGAAAAGCTGCTCGTAAATGCCAACAAAGAAAAACGAGACAGCCCGTACTCCATGCATGACCCTCTTTGCGCAGATCCAAGTCAACAGTCGACTCACACAGCTCTTTGTTTGCACCTTGAGGCACACACGCGAGCTAGCAAACAAGGTGAACGTCGAGGCGAGTCGAAAGTGGCTCGATCCAACGCCAAACTTGTGGAGCCAAACACAGTCTGCGAGGGACAAGACTTTGGCCCACTCTTTGTGCCAGCCTGTATCGATGATAAGGGTCATTGCGGCCACTTCAATGTGCTCGAAGTTGTGTTGATGGAGCGCAATTTGCTCGCAGGAGACGATTGTGTCTTTGGCCGGGCTTTTGTGAATCTTGACGCGCTGGCTGTTGATGACGATATTCTACCTACTGGAAATCTACAGCGCGTTCCTTTGCTCAATCGTCGTGGCCATGGTCAAAAAGGTTGGCTTGAGTTTTCTGCAGGCTTTGCTGAAACCACATATCGACAAAGCGCCAACACAGACGCGCTCATTGTCGGACTCTACGTTGGAGAAATTCGGACGCAATACAAGGGCAGTCTGCGCATTATTGCAAGTCTTCTTGACGACTCTGGAAAGGAACAGAACCCGGCACAATCACCACTATGGGACGGACCGCCGGCGGAGACTCGCTCTCATTCAGTACAGGCACCATGGTGGGGAGGTCTTTTACAATTTGAGGCTGCTCTCGCAGACAAGGTCCGTCTTTCGCTTGTTGACGAAGCAGGAGATATTGTGGCCGAAGGAGCACCAACTTCTGTAGGCCAGCTTATTGCATCTTCAGGATCTGCATGGGTTCATCTTGACGCAACATCGGCGATATGGCTCGTCTCAAGCGTGGAGACGCACCCAACAACGTCGAAAGGGAATGTCTCTGGTGCTGACCAGGCTCTCGTGGCACAAATTTCATGGACGTCTGCAAGAGCAGGCAAATTCTACGTGGTGGCGCATTTGTTTCCTTCCGGAGGAACACGAGGTCGCGCCAAGCTTCGCGATGTAGTGCGAACGTTGACGCACGAAACGCAATCCTGGGAGGACGACCTCCGTGTCCCTGTGCCAAGCCTCTCACCAAAATACGCAGCCGATGCCACGCTGCATTTTGTATTGTTCGAGGAAACACATTGGGGGGCTGAGATGCGAGGATACGGTGCCGTCTCCGTAGCTTTGATTCTCGCACAAAGCAAGTTGGGTAAACCATGGCCACTAGATTTGCAGGCACTCGCGATTCAAGCTACAATTCAGGTTTCGGGATCCCTTTTGGCAAATAGCGCACCTGACACAAACGGAAAACATTCGAACGTGCCAGTCGAGGCCTTAGACATGGAGACTTCGACGTGCCAAGAAAAGGCTGCGGCGAGGCACGCCGTTCGTACAGATACATTGAGAGACACAGAAATCCCAGAACAGGTTGGTGATCAGCGACCACGGGCAGTACACGTGGAGATTTTCACTCATCGGGGCGGGGATTCGAACCATGAGGCTAGTTCTTGCGCGCACAGTACGATCGAACTGTCGTCTGGGACGTGGAATGCCAAGAACCCTTTGTCAATTGCGAGTGGGGCAACCTATACATGCTTAGTACCAGTTCAGTGGTCAGAGAAACAGCGGAAAATTCCAACACTTCGATTCAGGCAAGATAACAGTCACTTTGACGCATTGGATCTGACAAGCCTTTGTCTGTGGCCTCAAGAGAGCGTTCAAGTGAGATTCCCCATAAAGACGTCTCGTCGCAATCTCTGCGATTCATGTGTTCTGATCTGTCGCGCAAGTCTAGGCAGATCCAAGAAAGCGTGGGATCGACCGTTCCCAGGAGGCAAAATTCATGTACATCTCTGTGATCTCTTGGAGACACGGGGGCCCGCGGGTCTGGACTATGCCACCGTTCGCGTGCACTTGCGAGGAAGCGAGACATCAACATGCACGTTCTCTAGGGATGCAAATCGCGAGGGTGGGGAGACATCATGGAATGGGCATTGTGTGCTCGTGTGCGAAGCGTCGGAAGACGCACCCGTGATCGAGTTTGATGTCCGCGATGCACGTGCCACGCTCATCGCAGAGGCAAATCTCGTTCTCACACCCAGCGTAAGTTTTGAGGGACACGTAATGAATGCAAAAATCCCGCTGCGGGCGCCAGGAACCGATGTAAAGGTTGCAAAGCTTGCAGCATGCATCGAAGTTTTCCCTCAACATGCAGATGATGATACGGAAACGTCCTTGCACATTGGCGCCTTTGCGCTGGAGACACTCTCGCTAGAGTCTTATGCATGGGCGGGACGAACAGCTCTCTCGCTGCAGTTCAACAATACGCTTGACGGCTCACAGGTGCAGAGTGTGGCGGCGACGCACGAAGACCGAAGATCGCCTGTCTGGGATATACCTCAGAAAATATCTGCTGGACTTTATGAGGTGTCACTGTGCAACGATGCCGCTCTTGCAGATTCTGAAACGTACTGCGTGGCCAAGGGTCTTGCGCCTGTTGACTTGAAAACAGGCGCCGAGGCTTCCGTCGAATTCGCCGGGATTGGAACTGTGTGTGTCCGTACAATGAGCAGCAAAAGCGGAGCGATCGTTGCGGATTTAGCATCGCAAGTCCTCAGCGCGCGTTCTTCGTGTTCAAATTCGATCACGAAGATAAGTGTGCCATCATCACCTCGACCATCTGCCCGAACCGTGAGTACCAGTCGATCAGCACGATCTGATTCACACGCAGCAAGAATGGTGCGCTGGGCAGTTCTTCAGGTACACGAGGTGAATGGAAGATTGCATCGCATCAGCGACGACGAGTTTCTGAGGGTGAATGGAGACCAGATCCCCACCTTTACGACGCCTCGCGGACACTTGGGCGCGAAACTTCGAATTCCGCTCGAAGTGGCCACTGAGACATTACGGCTGACGCTTTGCCTCGATGACGCGCATGCTTTGGAGAACGAGATTGGGCAGAGTGACTTGACACTCGCGCAAGAAGTAGGTTCGGTGACTTCCTTTTGTCTTCGTCTGCAACACTGCGTGACACAAGCTGACACTGGCATCGAACTGTCGGGTGATGTGCAGGTTTTCGTGCGTCAGCTGCATGCCGATGCAAAAGAGCCAGACTCGCGTACGGAAGTTGAGCGCTGCATCAAAGCGTGTCGTCTCAAGGCCATCTTTTATACGATGGATGTTGACAAGAGCGGGACGGTGTCTCGTCGTGAATTTCTCACCGCGGTGCAGCACGACGAAGACCTCGTTCGCGAGCTCGGCGCGACTCGACCAGAGCGTCTATTTTCCAGACTGGATCTAGATGATGATGGTGTTCTTTCGTGGACTGAATTTCAACGAATCGTGGATTTCATCGCCGACGGTGCAGTTCTGGATGACGAAATTGAGGACAGTGACGACGAGGAAGATGACGAGAACCACCTCGTCGCGACGCAGGAAGATGCTCGAGCGGAAAGAGGAGAGGATACAAGTCGAGATGCTCCTGGAAGAAAACGGTCGCTTGCAAAAACAATGAAGAAGAAGAAGAAAAGGAAGAAGAAGAGCATGATGAAGACGAGCACAACGAGAAACTTTTCTAAAAACGCAAGGGCAACAAGAAAGGCTGGCGCGATGGCGGCGGTCGCAGGAACGACGAGACTACTTCATGACCTTACACGATCCAAGATGGATCGAGAGGACAAGTCTGCAGGTGCACAGCCAGTGGTCTCACCACCATCTGCTTTTCAAGAGATTGAACTCGTTGGCGGGGACGAGAGCGCCCCACCAGTGCAAGGGGGTTCGGGGCAGACATCGAATCAATGCGAGAGTGAGCTCGTAGTTCGAGTACGAGAGTTGGAGCGTGCTTTGGAGGTCCAGCAGGAGCTCTACACTCAGGAGAAGGCTTCCATAGAGGCAGAAAAGGAGCGCGTGCGTGAAGAATTGGAGCATATGCGAGAGCGGGCGGACACCCTTGATCAAGTCAATGAGCGTCGGGTGAAGGAACTCGAGCTGGAGAAGAAACGGGGAAGGGACTTGCACAAGCAAATGAGCGACGTTACTGTAGAGTTGACTTCATTTCGCAAACTTGGTGAGGGCACGCTGAACGAGGAAGATTGGCAGCTCGTTCGTCTCCAGGCGCTCTCGAAGGAGCAGGATCGACGCCTGGCATGCGCGCGAGAGCAGCGCAAGATAGAACATCGCGCGGCTGCCAAGTTGCAAGCCTTGGCGCGGTCTGCCCGTGCTCGTTTGGCGTATCGTCAGGAGCGTCAAGCAAGAACGAAGGCAGCGGTGGCGCTGCAGGCAGCTGCGCGGGTGCGTATTGCCCAAAGGCGCTACACGCAACAACGATACGAGGTGACGCGCGGATGTACGCGATTGCAAGCGATCTATAGAGGTCGGGCAAGGCGAACTCAAGTGGCCATGGAAATGTCCTCAGCCACGAAGATTCAAGCTGTTTTCCGGGCCCATCGAGGCCGACGCGTGGCGCGCAGCAAGGCCCGGGAGCAACGCAGCGCGAGTGCAATTCAGGCGCAAGTGCGACGTCTGCGAAGCATGCGAGAATTTGGAAAGCTCAAGTCTGCGCATTTGCGACGCATCCGCGCTGCAGTCGAGATCCAGCGTCGTATCCGGGGCATGCACGCGAGAGAGTCTTATGCCCTTCGGGTCGATGCTCGCAGACAGCAAACCCTCGAGTACGAGAGTGCTACACGAGTGCAGTCTCTTGTTCGTGGTCGATCGGGTCGGAAATCGCGAATTGCTGCGGTGGCACATCGGGACACGGCCACGCGAGCAGCGCGGAGAATGCAGCGGTGGTTCCTGCGTAAGCGCAAGGAGGAGGCGAGGCAAGTGCAGGCTGCGGTCGGCCTGGCGACCATGGGAACTGCAGGGCCTGGGCAAGTCTTTGATGATGGTGAGTCACAAGATGTCGTTTGTGTGCCGCAAGACCCGATTTCATATTTGCGCGTTTTCCTCAAGTCCAAGGGTGCGTCGGGGCACAGCACGCAACAAGCAAGAGATATTGTCGCTCGGGCAGTCATATCGTTGGACTCGGAGGATGGCTCGAAACGATCGCTGCGCGCACTCTCCAGTGTCGCGCCAAATTTGGTGCAGACCGCAATGGCCCGAAGACAGCAAATTTGATTCCAAGTGGAGGGAGGGAGGGAGGGGTATTCATTCTCGTCGAGGGAGCGAGCGAGAGTGAGTGAAGAAGAAGGAAATAAGAGTGAAACGTAATAGAAGGGTCACATCAGTAATAACTGTTGTTCTTGCTTAGAGACCGATCTTGGTACGGCGCCAGTTCCGGCGCTTCATGTTGTAGCGGATCTTGTTGTCCGTGCGGTAGCGGATCCAGTTGGGGATGGGCCTGTTCTGCTTGGCCTTCTTGGCCAGGACGCGCTTGGTGCGCGTGGTCTTAAGAGAGGGCTGTGTATCGCAAAGAGGCACAGGCAAAAGAAAGTTAGTCATCCGTCCATTCATTCTACATATCGTGTTTTCGGAGGAAGGTTTCCCATCAACGACCGTCCAAACGAGCAGAAAAGCGCGTCACAGGGCACAGACCACCACATCACTCTCCGTCTGACTGTCTATCCTGTGCATCCTTCGGCCTGCTGGGCGCAGCAAGGTAGACGGAGGCCGTCCACCCTGCGTTGCTGTGCCCACTCATCCGGCCTCCTCGACTCGCTCATCTCATCTCGTCTCAGCTGGTCGCCCCTCCTCCGCGCGAACCCGTGCGTCTTGCGCGACGCCGAGGTCCGGCGCGTCTCGAGACGCGGCTGCCGCGCGCTCGCCGGTCGCTCGCGGCCCCGCGCGCACGTACCATGGTGCGAAAGCGGTGGTGCTCGGCGTGCCTGCCTGCCTGTCGCTCCTTCTCTCTTTGCCGTCTGCGCCGCCGCCTCTCGCCGCCCTCGCGCCCGCCCGTCGCTCTCTCCCGCGCTGCCCCCCTCCTCCGCCTGCTTCCCCCCCTTTATCCGCGCCCCGCCCCGCCGCCGCGCCCTCGCCTCC
>KN805370.1:771570-782836 GCA_000818945.1 Schizochytrium sp. CCTCC M209059
AGAGAGAGAGAGAGAGAGAGAGAGAGAGAGAGAGAGAGAGAGAGAGAGAGAGAGAGAGAGAGAGAGAGAGAGAGAGAGAGAGAGAGAGAGAGAGAGAGAGAGAGAGAGAGAGAGAGAGAGAGAGAGAGAGAGAGAGAGAGAGAGAGAGAGAGAGAGAGAGAGAGAGAGAGAGAGAGAGAGAGAGAGAGAGAGAGAGAGAGAGAGAGAGAGAGAGAGAGAGAGAGAGAGAGAGAGAGAGAGAGAGAGAGAGAGAGAGAGAGAGAGAGAGAGAGAGAGAGAGAGAGAGAGAGAGAGAGAGAGAGAGAGAGAGAGAGAGAGAGAGAGAGAGAGAGAGAGAGAGAGAGAGAGAGAGAGAGAGAGAGAGAGAGAGAGAGAGAGAGAGAGAGAGAGAGAGAGAGAGAGAGAGAGAGAGAGAGAGAGAGAGAGAGAGAGAGAGAGAGAGAGAGAGAGAGAGAGAGAGAGAGAGAGAGAGAGAGAGAGAGAGAGAGAGAGAGAGAGAGAGAGAGAGAGAGAGAGAGAGAGAGAGTTGATCGGGTGGTGTATTAAGAGATGCGAGAACGTGACGACTAACCCGGCAGCTGACGCTTCCCCACCGAACAGACTATCACCCTCGATGTCGAGCCCTCGGACACCATCGAGAATGTGAAGCAGAAGATCCAGGACAAAGAGGGTATCCCCCCTGATCAGCAGCGCCTTATCTTCGCCGGCAAGCAGCTGGAGGACGGCCGCACGCTGAGCGACTACAACATCCAGAAGGAGTCCACCCTCCACCTGGTCCTCCGCCTTCGTGGTGGCGGCAAGAAGCGCAAGAAGAAGCAGTACACCAAGCCCAAGAAGGCCAAGAGGAAGCCCCGCAAGGAGAAGATGGCCACCCTCAAGTTCTACAAGGTCGACGAGAACGACAAGATCACCCGGCTGCGGAAGGAGTGCCCCAGCGAGACCTGCGCTGGCGGCGTCTTCATGGCCACCCACTTTGACCGCTACTACTGCGGCAAGTGCGACCTTACGTACATGATGAACAAGGAGGACGAGGCCTAAGTGGAGAAAGAAAACCTTTTTTTCCGTATTCTTCATTTCAATTTCTCTGTTACTTGCTCCGGTCGTTGTACCGAATCGACCTTGCTTGTGTGATGTCGTAAGCTTGGCCCAGAATACTATAACCCGGCTTTCTCGTTGACTCTTGTTTACTTACTCATCACACGCTAGGTGTTTGAAAGTTTCGTCGTTGGCATCATCAGAACCCCGTCCCAGCTGTCAGTCACGCCGCCTTGCTGCATGCTACAGCTGTGAAGAATTACGAGCAAGCGTGCCCTTTCATCTTCACACGGTTCAACCCCGCCTTGAATATTCAACACAATAGCAAGACAACCAATCAAAAGCATCGCTTTCCCTCCAGCTCTGCTTGGTGATGGATGAGGAGTCTGGCCTGGCCTGGCCTGGTCTGGCAGGCATGCTACGGCAAATCATGGCATGCCATGGCATGCCATGGCATGCCATGACGCCCGCGATCTCGGTCGGTCAGTGAGTGAGTGACCTTTCCTTCCTCCGCCATCAGCCAGTCAGTCAGTTCCTTTCATCCTCCGGCGGTTTGTTGCGCCCGTTGCCGCGCTCGCGTGCAAGTGTGGTTGCGCACTTGCTGCGGGTGAATTCCGACTTGCACGGCGCCGTCGCAAGTGCGGAAAGCGCGCCGGGAAAAAGTCAAGAGGGAGAGCAGAGACCGTCCCGCGCGGCGAAGCAAGCAGCTCCGCGCGAGAGCGAGTGAGAGCCCGAGCGCGAGCGTCTTTGGCCGGACCTCCGCCCGCCCTCCGCGCAGCCTCTTGCCGCCCGCGCGAGCGCAGCCTCTCGCCGCCCGCGCGAGTGCGGCGGATCCCAGCGCCGCGCGTCCGCTCGCGGTGTGCCTCCGCGAGTTGCGCTCTGGAAATCGAGAGACAAGAAGAAGAAGAAGAAAGAAAGAAAAGAAAGAAAGAAAGAAGGAAAGAAAGAAAGGAACAAATAAACAAAGCGGAAACCTGCGGCCCAGCCCACCACCCGTCGCTGCTGCCGCCGCCGCTGCTGCCGCCGCTGCCGCCGCCGAGCGCCGAGCGCCGCGCCGGGGGCCTTGCGCGCCCTCTCCCTCTTCCCTTCGCACGCCCCCCTCCCCCCTTCCGCCCCGCGGCGTCTGCGTCGCGGTGGTTGTCGCTGCGGAGAAGGGCCTGCGCGCGGCGAGTATCTTTCCCTTCGTTCATTCCCTTTTCTCGTTCGCGAGCGCGCGGCGAGCGCGAGGCCAGGCCAGGCAGGAAGCCTAAGGAGGCCAGGAGGTCAGGGCCAGGCCGGGCCAGGTAGATCAGACAGGCCGCGGCTGCGCTACGCTACGCTACGCTAGCGGGCGCTGCTTTCCCACCTCGCTCTCGCTAGGGCTCGTTCGACTGCACCTTCCGCGTCAGCCTCGCCTGCGGAAAACGAGCAAGGCCTCGTTAGCTCGGAGTTCGACTTCCACTTCGCCTTGCTCTTTTTCTTCTTCTTCATCTTCGTCGTCGCCGCCGTCGTCGTCGCCGTCGTCGTTGTTGTGGCTGCCACCGTTTTCGCCATGGAACGTTTACTCGACTTTTCGCAGCCCGTGGACGTGGGCTTGCTGGAGCAAGTGGTCAAGGCTTTGAACACGTCAACCGATGCCCAAGTAAGGCAACAGGCGAACCAGACGCTGATGGCGTTCAAAGAGAACCCGAATGCGTGGCAGACGACCGCCACAGTCCTGGACAGCAGCAAGGATGGCACGACTAAGTTTTTTGCATTGCAAGTGCTCGAGGACGCCATCCAGTTCCGATGGATGGCTCTGCCCGCGGATCAGCGCGAGGGTATCCGCAACTACGTGGTGAAAATGATCATCGAACTCACCTCCACAGACGGCTACTCGAACGACAAGGACCTCAAACTCTTTGTGAACAAGCTCAACCTCATTCTCGTGCATATCCTCAAGCAAGAGTGGCCGCACAACTGGCCCAATTTTATCCCCGAGATTGTCGGCTCGAGCAAGACCAGTGAAGTCCTCTGCGAGAACAACATGAAGATTCTCAAGCTCCTCAGCGAGGAGGTTTTCGACTTTAGCAAGGAGGAAATGACCACGGACAAGGTCAAGAAGATGAAGAATCAGCTCAACTCTGAGTTTCGGCAAATCTTCGAACTTTGTCAGCTCGTCCTTGCTGAGTCGACGCGGCCATCTCTGGTCATCGTCACGCTGCAGACGCTATTGCGCTTCCTGGCCTGGATCCCACTCGGATACATTTTCGAGACCCCGCTCGTGGAACAGCTCATGACCAAGTTCCTTCCCGACGTACAGTTCCGTAACGATACCCTTGCGTGCCTGACCGAGATTGCCAGTGTGCGTGACTCCAACTACGACCAAGTATTGAACAATATGTTCGTGGGCGTCATGCAAATGCTGCAACGGCAGCTGCCTCCGAGCACGGACATCCCGCGCGAATACGAAACGGCGAGCGACCGCGAGTGCCTCTTTATTCGCGGTCTTAGCCTCTTCTTCTCGAGCTTCTTCTTGAACCACTTGGACATCTGTGAGCGCCAGGAGAACTCCCAAAACACCATCACGGCCATGTTTTACCTCGTGAGCATCTCCATGGTCGACGAAAAGGAAATCTTTAAGATTTGCCTCGAGGTATGGAACAAGTTTGCCAAGGACCTTTACGAGTCAGACCGCCGCAGCGGAGGCAGCAATGGGATGGCCTTTATGGGCTCCGCGCAGGGCTCCTCGCGCAAGACCATGTATGCCACGGTGCTGACGCGCGTCCGCTCGGTGATGATTTCGCGCATGGCCAAGCCCGAAGAGGTCCTCATCGTCGAGGGCGATGACGGGAACATCGAGCGCGAAACCACAAAGGACACTGACGCTATTGCTCAGTACAAGACCATGAGGGACACCCTGGTCTACCTGACTCACCTGGACTACGAGGACACTGAGAACATCATGTTGAGCAAGCTCGGCCTGCAATGCGACCAGACGCTGAACGAGTTCAGCTGGAACAACCTCAACACACTGTGCTGGGCCATCGGTTCCATTTCTGGTGCCATGAACGAGGAGGACGAGAAGCGCTTCCTCGTCATTGTCATCAAGGACCTTTTGATGCTCTGCGAGATGAAGCGGGGCAAGGACAACAAGGCGGTGGTTGCCAGCAACATTATGTATGTAGTGGGCCAGTACCCTCGGTTCCTGCGGGCACATTGGAAGTTCCTCAAGACGGTGGTGCGCAAGCTTTTTGAATTCATGCACGAGCTCCATCCGGGTGTTCAGGACATGGCCTGTGACACCTTTTTGAAAATATCGCAAAAGTGTCGCGACCAGTTTGTCGTACTGCAGGCCGCAGAAAAGCTCCCCTTCATTGACGAGCTTCTCGAGGAAATTCAGCAAATCACGCGCGACCTCCAGCGCCACCAGCGCCAGACCTTTTACGAGGCGGTAGGTTACATGGTGCGTGATCAGTCGAACGAGGAAGTGCGAAATGCTCTTTTGGAACGCCTTATGCAGCCATCCACGGAACAGTGGAAGAAGATCATGCAGCTCGGATCGCAGAATAACCAGGCTCTCACGAACGTGGAAACCATCCGGGAATTGGGTGACATTTTGCGCACTAATGTGCGCGTCTGCTCCGCCATGGGCTACAGCTTCCGTCCACACCTCATGGGACTCTACCTCGATATGCTCCATGTGTACAAGTTCTACAGTGGCAAAATCTCCGAGAGCGTTGTCTCTGCTGGCGACGTGGCCATCCAACACCAACACATTAAGGTCATGCGTGTCGTCAAGACTGATACCATCCGCCTTATCGAGACTTTTGTCTCCGGCGCCAATAGCAATGCCGACCTCGCCAACAACTTTGTCCCACCTCTCATTGAGCCCGTGCTCGGCGACTACTTGCAAAGCGTGCCTCAGGCCCGCAACGCCGAAGTCCTGCAGCTCTTTGTTGTCATCATCAACAAGCTCGGGAGTGACGCCGCCGCTGCCATGAACGGCAAAATGGTCAGCCTTATTCTCAGCCCGGTCTTCGTGCCCACGCTTGAAATGATCACGCAGAACTACACCGAGTACCCGGAGCACCGCATTGCCTTTTACAAGCTTCTCAAGGCTCTCAACCAGCACTGCTTTGAGCGTCTCTTTGACGTCCCTCCCGACACGCAAAAGAACATCATTGACGCCATCGTCTGGGCTTTCAAGCACACCGAACGCAACATTTGTGAGACGGGTCTCGAGATCTGCCTCCGCATGCTCGAGAATGTCGCCTCTGCCCCGGACAATTTTTCGCAAAACTTTTACCAGCAGTACTTTCTCTCGCTCTTGCAGGAGGTTCTTGTCGTGCTCACCGACCGTCTCCATGTCTCGGGCTTTACGATGCACTGCCACATTCTCAAGCACATGTTCGGCGTCGTGCAGTCGGGACGTGTCCACGTTCCTCTCGGTCAGCAGCAGGGCGGTACCGACAACCAAAACTTTCTCAAGCAGCATGTCTGCCAGATGATTGCGGGCGCATTTCCCAATGTGGCGAGCAAGCATGTCGAGGAGTTTGTCGTCGGTCTCTTTGACCCGAACAAGGACCTTGCCACCTTCAAGACCCACGTTCGTGATTTTCTCATCCGTCTAAAGGAGTTCTCTTCGGACGATGTGGTCAACCAGCTCTACCGTCAGGAGAAGGAGGAGGAGCAGCGCCGGAAGGAGGAGGAGGTTCTGCGCCAGCGTGCCGCGATTCCCGGTATGCTTACGCAGCAAGAAAAGGACGAAATGGCCGACCTGTAGCGATCTGGCAAGCGCGTCTTTGTGCTTGTAATAGACGCTCCTGGAATGGTGGCTAAACCACTCGTGAAGTGCTCGGTCGGTCTGTCGGTCGATTAGGTTGGTCGTTCGGTCGCCTTCCTGTCGCCTTCCTGTCTGGGATCAATCTGCGGATCTTTGCATCGATATTGCAAGTTTCTTTGCTGCACTAAAAGCCTCGCCGTGTGAGCGACGCAGGCAAGCCTGCTCTCCCCTTTCATCTCGCAATCTTTAACAAGTATGCTGACGACTTTTTTCGACGACCATTCCTGCTCGTGCGAGGTCGCGCCTCCTCGAATATCAAAAGTTTAAAACCCCAACCTCAACCTAACTAAAAAATTAAGAATTAAAAGAGATCATAACAACTGTCAACAAGATGCTGGAGGAAGGTTGGGTGTGAAAACAAAGCATAGACCACGTTTGGTCGAGCACAGAAAGAAAGACAACTGATGTGCACCAAACCACAAAAGACGGCTTGCTAAATTGAAGATTCTACCTTCATCCTACAATTTTTCAGGTTAAAAGATTCTGATAATCCTCGCTTTTGCAGCTTCGTTCACATAGAGAGAGAAAGAGCTTCCATACGTTGGGTCTCTCGGCGAATGCTCGATAGCAGGCGGCGCACAGTGCGATCCGTTTCTCGGGGTGCCGCAAAAGGGACGACCGAGCTGCCATCCATGCGAGGTTTGTGCTTGGCTTCCTTGTATGCAACTACGTCGAGTTGCGATGGGGATGCAGAAACTTGTGCAACAGAGTCGAGATTGGCGCGTGGCCGTCGCTTAGGGATCTCGCAATAGATGGCGTTGCGTTCGCGGTGCAAATGCTTGTCGCAAAGAGTCTGAACGCGGCGCGCATCGTCTCCTTCTGTCCGCGGTCCGTGCGAAAGAGGGTCCAAGTGGTTGTTGGCTGCTGGTCCCAATTCAGCTTTGCGGAAAGCCTTGCGAATTTCCGCGCGAAAAGTCTTGTTTTTGCGACCATTCGCATAGAAAAAGGGGCCCAGAGCGCCGCTTCCACGGGTCTGAAGATCGCTGGCAGCGTCTGGTGCGAGCTCTGCCATGGACGTATGCACGCCCGTATGGTGCAACGACGGCACGGCTACAGGTTCAACGAGGAGCTTGCTAAAGTCAGACACATCGTAGCCTGCGTGCACGAAGTGGAAATGTTGTTAGTTGGTCAAATTTGCGACGAGAAATGAGAGAGAGAAGCATCAACCCCGCGACCTACCTTTGCCATTGCGCTCCTTGAGGGTGCAAATGTTAAATACATCGAGAAAGGGCGCAGGTGCGTCGGATTCGCGCGCCACAGGTGGACCGAGCAGTTTTGCGAGCGCTTCAGGATCAAGCGCATCGGTCATGCCCACCACGGGAACCTGGTCTTCATTGGTGCTCCCAAGCTCCTTCGATTCCCCTTGGGCCATGGGCGCGTTCACGTCTGCGGCGGCGTCTGCCTCAGCGTTCGTGTTCGGGTCCGCGGGGCTCATGATACCTAGCTGGCTGGCTGGCTGGCTGGCTGGCTGGCTGGCTGGCTAGCTGGTTCGCGAGCTTAAAAAAGCGAGAGACAGGGGAGAGAGAGATGCCGGGATCGATGCGCTTGGGGTAAGATCTCGCTGGCGCACGCGGGCGCACGTGCAGACGCGCGCCCTTCGCGCTCGCTCGTTCGCTCCTTAAGCTCTGTCTGTCGCTCCTGAAAACCCTTTGTTCTGTAACGCGGCAGTGACGGGAGGTCATGGTCACGCAGACCAAGGGGGACACATGGTCATAGTCCCGTGTCAAAAGGCTGCAACGGATCTGGAGATTAGCTTCCAAGCACGGCCACATGGTAAGCAGAGCATGCATGGATGCTTACGTGCTTGCTTGACGTGAGCGGCGGAAAATGATCTTGGCCGGGGTAGGTTAGGGAGGGTGGCTGCGTCGGAAGGACCATTTCTTGGTGTTGTTGTTGTTGTTGTTGCTAGTGCTGCTGTTATACAAAGTATCCAGCCGATCGGACGGGCTCAGATGAGCGCCGAGGCTTCACGGAGCCCAGCAAGACTGGCCAGCATCGACGTCTGAGCCCTCCGATTGAACCACGAAGAAAAAATCGTAGAGTGCACGTCGACCTCACTTAGGAAGGAGAGAAGACTTTCGTATCTACCACTGCTACGAAGCAGAAAGGCACAGCGCATGGACCCGGGGGTGAACCCAGAAGGCGAGGGCGCCGAGGGATGTGCGCTTGGCGTAAAGGTCCCTACGTAGCTGCCATCGTCGAGACGCATCCAGAACCGCGCAACGCAAAAGCAGCGCTTCTGCAAAGGGCCGCACAGAGAGGTCTCCATGTGCACCACATCCGCACCACGAGCGGCTTCGAGATAGCGAACCTTGTGAAGCGTTTGGTCCCACTCGAGCTGGGTGCGCACATCGAGCAAGCGTTCAAGTACAGCACTTGGGTTGGCAGGAATGACCAGAAGGCCCAGAGCGCTTTCACCATGCACTGATATGCGCACGCCGTTCTCCGCGCTCTCCGGCGTCCACGTTCGGCCGGCCCAGAAGGGCACTTTCATGTCCATTGCGGCGCACAAGTGGTCAAAGTGTTCGAGGATGAGCTTTTCTTGTTTTTCGCGATCATCGAGGAAATGCTTCGAGTGAGCGAGCTGCGCCGCGATCATTTCCTTGCTCAGATGCCAGGAAAGCCCGTGCACGAGGCGTGTCGATGCGTGGCCGCGGCCGTTCGCCTTGCTCACGCGTGTGATAGCCCCCGAGGATGTGCCGCTGGACAGTGACGTAGAAGGCGCCCCTCGCTCGCCTGATTCTGGCTTTTTCGTCGGTGTGTGATGCGGATGTTGCTGTTGTTGCTTGTGCTTTTGCTTGTGCTGCTGCAACGAAGGAGCGGTGACAGAGGAAGCTGGCTTGCGACCATCTCCGTTCAAAGGAGATGGCGGTTTGTTCGAGGCGTTGCTCTTGCCATTGGCCTGGTGCTTGTCCGCTGTTGTTGGAAGCGAAGAGGACACTCCGGGGCCAGGCGCGCTAAGACTGTGTTGTGAGCGTGTCGGGCGATGACGGCTGCCATTCTCGAGACGCTTGATCACGTCAGCGTCCTCGGTGAGAGCTTCGAGGATATCGCCGGGGACCAAAGACGCTCCGACGTCCTCGCTGAGGTCGAGAATACGGGCCTGTGTGACGTTGTAAAGGGCAACGAGATCGGGCGTTGTGGATTCTTCGTTGGCGCTGCGGCGCATAAAGGTGCGCATGGCCTCGCTAAGCAGCCAAGCGTTGGTGGAGAGATCCGAGCATTGAATTTGAAAGGTCTCGCCGCAGACAACAACCTTCTGCTTCCAGGAACGCGTTTTGGGTGGCGAGGGCATGGAGGTAGCAAAGGAGGAAGCACCTCCAACCGCCGAGCCTGCTGACGGAGGGTCGGGAGGCGTGCCAGTGTTTGCATCACTGTCGCCATTGGCTCCGTCTGTGTGGAGCGAGCTGGGCCTCGAGCCGCTGTTCGCAGGACTAATGCTGTCTAGATCCTCGCCATTTTCCGTGCCAAACTCGATGCGCATGGCATTGGGAGGGCCCGTTCCCACGACGGGGCGCAAGGCGTCAATCCATGCCTCGGCCATGGCCGTGGACGTGGCGCCAAGGTTGAGAATCTTGGGCCGATTGTCTTCTTCGGCACGGAGAAAGACTTTCCAGCAGTACAGCTGGCCCGAAGACGATTTGTAGCTGATGAGTTCGTCTTCGAGGCGCGCGGCATGAAGCTGGATAATAGATTTGGGTTCGATGCCGAAGACGTGGCCATCGCGGAATTCGTAGAGACGTTTTCTTTTCGCGTCCAGCACGTAGTAATAGAGTTCACATTTGTGCAGCATGGTGAAGTTTCTAAACAGGTATCCGCATGGGGATCCTGCGTCCACGGGCGGGTGTCCGCTGAGCACGACGGGCTCCTTGCTGGCTTCGAGGGTCGACATCTTGCCCTGCGCCGCGTTCCCTGCGTCACTCAGTTGCGGCGAGCTGGCGGAAGAGCGCATCGCGGTGGTGCGCCTATTCTGCGCTACCGATGGGATATGTGCGTGGAGGCTAGGATCGCGCGCCGCGGGTACGCTCGCGCGTCCGTGTGCGGCCTCGGCCTCGGCTTCGCCCGCTCGCTCCGCGGCAGTCGCTGCCGAAAATGAGCAAGATGCTTGCTTGCTATCTTCGTCCAAGCTCTTTCGCTCGCGCGTACGTTCGCAAGCGCGTAAGGACGCGGAGGAGCAGGGGCCGCGTGCGCGCGCGTGCGCGCACGTCCGTCGACGTGTGCGCGTGTGTCGCGGGGCTATGCGCGTCGCGAGGTCTCTGCGCGTGCGTGTCCGCGCCTTGGGGATTTGCTCTGCCATCGCCACGTACTACTGAACATTCATGAAAAGGCGATGATAGCCAGCGACGCCCTTCTCGTTTCATCGTCGTCGTTCTACCCTTCGTTCTACGTTCGCAGCTGCGGTTGCTTGCACCAAGAAAGAGAGCGAGAATGAGCACCGGACGGCCTCTGTCAGCGTATGCCAGCATCTGAAGCCTCACTTGCTTCGTCTAAAGCGGATGAGGCTCGTGCATGGATGCATTCATCCTCCAAAAGAAGTAGAAGAAGAACAAGAAAAATAAGAAGAAGAAGAAGAAGAAGAAGAAGAAGAAGAAGAAGAAGAAGAAGAAGAAGAAGAAGGAGGAGGCCACGGATGTCACGTCATCAGTGGCGAACGCCTTGGTGGCGAGCCTATGATCAAATGAGTAGTGGCGAGCTTTTCTTTACGCGATGAGCGTTCACGCGCTGCTCGAGGCCCCTTCAATTTCGAATTTGAAAGCCAAGGAAAAAAGTTGCCGAGGTCATCGATCAGGAGCGTCGTCATGCGTACAGTGAGCGACACCTCGCATGTGCAGTGCAGCAGACAAGAAAGATAATCTACATTACAACAAAGCACTCTTTCCACCGAGGCACACCGAGGCATGGCGTTCGCTCCCTCCCCAAGCCTCTGCCCACCTTGTCGCGGCTGCTTATCAGCACTATTCCCAGGCCATCCCTGCCACCCCGAGACTCCGTGCATGCATGCATGCATGCGTGCAGTTTTTGCCACACCTTGCTCATTCCCAGCTCGTGCGGCGTGTTCTCGCCGTCGCTGCCGTCGCGCTGCCATGATCTCGCCGTCGCTGCGTTGGACACACTCGTGGGAGGCAACTGCGAACTGAACGGAGGCCGGATCCACGGTCGGCCGCCGCCGCCAGGAACTGCGCGTCCTCCTTGTACACGGCCGTCATGGACGACGTCGACGTCGGGGGCGACACCATCGTCTCGAGAGCGAACAGTCGCGCGGGCAGCCGGAAGGACGATCGTGGCGCCGCCGCGGCAGCTCCGCGCGGGCTCCCTCCGTGGAGGGATGGAGTGATGGAGGGATGGGTTCTGCGCATGACCGCGCTGTCTCCTCGCTCTGCCTTGACCCGACCCGACCCGCTCCGATCCAAGCCGATCCGCTCTGAT
>KN805370.1:783365-798660 GCA_000818945.1 Schizochytrium sp. CCTCC M209059
GGGCGCGGGCCGAGCTGGCCGGCCGGCCCTCCGGCGCCGGCGCGGCCGCTCTCCCTCCCTCCCTTTCTCCCTCCCTCCCTCTCTCCCTCCCTCTCTCCTTCCCCCGCTCGCCGGCCGGCCGAGCTCTCTTTTTCAGCAAGGCAGTCAGTCAGAGACAGCCGAGCAGCGCAGCATGGCGCACCTGGAGCCGGCGGGCGAGGCGAGGGCCGCCGAGGACGCGCGCTCCGAGGAGGAGGAGGAGGAGCTCGGCGGGGACGAGGAGTCCGGCGACCCCGCGGCGCAGGACAAGCTGGATGCTCTGCGCGAGCGCCTCAGCAGCAACGTCGAGGCGTGCGCGCTTGTGAAACCTAAGGACCTGCAGGATGCCAGTCTGGGCCGCTTCCTCCGCGCACGCGACGGAGACGTGGACGCGGCCTTCGCGCAGATGCTCAACGTGCTGCGCTGGCGCCGTGAGCACAAGGTCGACCTGATTCTCGAGCGGGACTACGAGTTCGTGGCCCAGGATCGATGGGGCATGGCGTATTGGCATGGCAAGGACAACTTTGGCCGCCCTATCCTTATCATCCGCGGCATCAGGCATGACCCCACGCTCTTTAGCACAGAGACGACCGTTCGCTATCTGATTTGGAAACTCGAAACCAAGCTCACGGAGCCCGACGTGGACGATGTCGTCGTCATCTTTGACTTTATCAACATGGGCCGACACAACCTGGACATGAGACTGGTGCGCATCATGATTCCGCTGCTCCTTAACTTTTACCCTGAGCGTCTCGGTGTCTGCCTCGTCTACCCGACCTTACAAATTATGTGGATTCTTTGGAAAATGGTCTCCAAGGCCTTTGACGAAAAGACCGAAAAGAAGTTCGTCTTTGTCCGCGAGCAAAAGAGGGACAACAAGTTCCTTCGACTCATTCCCGCGGATCAGCTGCAAACGCGCTTTGGCGGCACGAGCACAGCGGAATTTGGTACTGACCTGCTCGGCCTGATTCCGCCAGACTCCCTCGTCAAGGGTGAGACAAGCGAAGACGCAGATGACTTTGCACACCACCGTCACCTGCAGCGCGAGATGGAGGATAGTGATTCACAAAAGGGACAAAAGATGTGGCTATTGAACGGTGAAAACCAAGAAGGAGCAGAACTAGATCTTGGTGGGGGAGATCTGCAACAGCAGGCAAAGACAAGTGGGAGTCGTCGTGGCGCAACGGGGCGGATGCGGCCGCGAGGCTTGTCGCAAGACTGCGTGGGCCCCCGCGCATTCGCATCTCTCTCCTTGGACGCTGAGAGTGGCGCCTTTGACGCAGACGTGGCAGTGCGCGAGTACGAAGGACCCATCATCGATGAGGACGATGACTTTCGCGCCTTTATGGATGCCCGGGACCAGGACATTGACAGATTCCAGGTGCGACTCCGCTATCAAGTGTCGCACCTCTGCATGGATAGCCCCGACTCTAATTCGGATGATGCTTCGTCGACCATTAGTCCTGCGAGTGACAGCCACACGTATGGTGCCAATAACATTCACGTGTCCATGAGCGACGTAGGTACCGTGGCAACCTCTCGGACAACGGGAGCGAAGCGCGCCAGAATCAAGCAATTCTTCCGTCGCAAGGTCTTGCGGCGCCGATCCGATCAAACTGCGAAAAAAAAGAAGAAGGAGCTTGCTACGACATCTTCATTGGATCAGCTCTTGACCAAACTACCCAAGGACGAGTCCACCATTGCGTCTGAGATTGCCGAGGCGGCCGAGGCTGCCGCCGCTTTGCAGGCCGCGCGCGCGCAGGCTGAAGAGGACGCTCGCATTCTGTACACGAGGTTGCGCTCTACTTCTGGTTCGACAAGTCAGCAAATGCACGAGCAGCATGTCAAGGCCCAAAGCCGGCCACGCATGGAGGGCTTGGAGCATCGGTCGCTGTCGAGCTCCAATCTCCTGCCGCAGTCCCCATCTCGTCGTGGCGTCGGTACGCCGGGGCGAGCGACGTCTTTCCGACGCTCTCGCCGACACCGTGGTTCGCGCGAAGAAAAGGTCGCCTCGCTCGGGTTCACGCCAGACAAGATCAAGTTTGTCATGGAGGCCGGCGCTTCAATGAAGCGCGTCCCGTACGAGGATCCCGGACGCGAATGCAACACGTGGTCCCCATGCTCTGCTGCTCGCTTCATGACCCGTATCGGGCCGGACTACAAGCGCAAAAAGCTCAAGGAGCCCTCCGGTTCCGCGATTTACGATTGCGTGTGTATGGACGTCTGGTCGCTGCAGAGCAAGCGTCCAAACATTGGGAGTTACATGCAGCTTCCCACGATGCGTTCGCAATCAAACTCTGGCGCGGGACCGGGGGCACCTGACGCTGCGGCACCTCTTCCAGAGCTTTTGATTGTCAACATCATGATGCCTGGGTACCCGCCGAGCGGTCCGTTTTCCAAGAAGCGTATCGACGGACCGGGCCAGAGCATTGTGCTTTTTGCCAAACTAAGCAATTGGGCAAAGGAAAATCCCATGGACCCCAGCGTGCAGTTGTGGAGCCGTTTCGTGCACGTCTATGATGGCGACAAGTTTCGCGAGCGCCTCAAGATGATCACGCGACTCGAAAACGCTGACGAGATCAATCTGGGACGCATTGAGCGCGCCCTTTTGACGAAATACAATGGAACACCGTGGCTCGTGCGGCCCGAGTACGAGTTTCACAAGGGCGAGGGCTACTTTGAGATTTGCATCGACTTTCATCGTTTCGCGTATTTTGCTCTTAGTAATGCGATGCCTGTCCTGGATCGCGTGTTTAACGCCATGATCGACTGCGCTCTCATTGTACAGGCGGAGAAGGACCAGGAGATGCCGGAACGCGTCCTTGTGTGCGCAACACTCCGATGTTTGAACCTTAAAGAAGCCCCTGAGATTGATCTCGTCGCGCTTACGGACGAATCGAAGCGCAAGTCTTCGCGCCTCTACGGGGTTGGCACCTCCTTCATCGACCGGGATGGCCGCGTGCATAGCCTAGCCAAACATTCCCAAACGCCGACCTCCGCGCGCCGCGTAAGCGACGTCGCCGAGGTCAATGAACCAAGTCCAGAGACGAGCCCTGCAAACACAAGCAGCCGCAACAAGGAGAGTTCTGCGCGGGCTGATGGTACGACGTCTCGTGCTGCACCCGAAGGAAAACATGCTCATGATGTAGCAGGACCGGCGGCATCAGGCAAGGCCACATCCGTTGCAACGTCCTCTGGCTCGGGTCGAAAGCTTGCGCCAATGCTCATGATGTTTGTGTTCCTGACGCTCTTGGCGTTTCTTTTGGCGTCACTCTACGGCTTGCCCTCGAGATCATCGCTTGTCGAGGAGGAGACGGAGGTGATGGAAATTTCTGAATAACAACATACCTAGTTCTGATTTTGTTGCTGGCCGTTCGCATGGCATGCATCTCAATGCATGCATGCGAGCGATCAGCGTTTTTGAGAGACTACTGATTTGGATTTCCAGTATCGGCCCTGATTTACATTCATACGAGGAGACAGACGGAAGAGACAAGAGATCGCTATTTTGGTATTGGTTTTGAGCTCCTGAAGATGATGCAGAACAAGATTATGTATTGGATTAGAATGACATGGCCGAGAAGGAAAGCGCATTCGCGTCGGTGTCAGGAAGGCGCTCTACGAGCTCGGACTGCTCCTTGGCCAACAAGGCGTCAATGTCGAACTCCTTGGCCCACTCGGTCACGACCTTGGTGTTTTCGCGCGAGATCATCTTGTCCTCGATAGACTTGCCGGCCTTGGGCGGCGCCACGTAAAAGGGAATCTTGCCGGAATTGAGGTCCTGCAGAATAATGCGCGAGGCCGCCTTTTGGTCCGGCACACCGCCCTTGGTCAGCTTGCCTCGCTTGGTAGCAACAGAAACAATAAACTCGGTCGGAGTCTTGAAGCGCGGAACGCGGTAGAGAACCATGAGAACCTCGCGGTTGCAGCGCTCAATGAGCTTGCTGACGGGCTCGACAACATCGTCAATGTCGGCGGGACTGAGGCAGTTGCGAAGAACGAGACGAGCCGAGTCCTTGGTCTGGGTGCTGTCCTGGAAGAGGACACCGGGAGAGTCAATGAGCTTGACCTTTTTGTCCAACTGGACAATCTGCAGCGATTTAGTAAAGCCAGGAGTAGGAGAAACACCAACGGCGCGGCTTCGCTTCAGCGAGTTGATCACAGAACTCTTGCCGACGTTGGGGTAGCCGACAACGCCGACGGTGATGGAGGTCTTGATGTTGCGGTTGCGCGAGTAGTTCTTGAGAAGCTGAAGCAAAGTGTCAGCGCCGACGCAGATGCTGTCACCCACGGTGGAGGCGCCCTGCTCGGTGGAGGTGGAGGAAGTGCCAAGAGCGATCGAGTCCTTGCTAGCTCTTCCAAGATTAGAACGCTGCTCCTGCGTGGAGGCGCGAAAGGCGACGGTGGGGTACTCTTTGCGCAGTTCGGTGAGCCAGCGCTCGGCCACCTGCTTAGGTACGAGGTCAATCTTGTTCATGACGACGACGAGACGTTTGTTGCGTGCGTTCTCAAGGACCATTTTCTCGGCCTGGGGCGCTCTGCAGCCCATGGGGTCACGTGCGTCAACCACGAGGAGAATGACGTCGGCGGAGTCGACGACGTTGCGAAGCTCCTTCATGTAGACGCGCTTCTTTCCCTTGTTAATGACGGAAGATGAGCTCGGGTCCCCGTCCTCATCGGCCTCGGCCTCGCGGGCCTCGAAGGCGGCGCCGCGGGCGGCGGCGGAAGCGAGGTCGTCTGCCGAAGGACCGGCACGCTTGCGCTTGCGGCCCGAACCGCCCGAGGGATCAGCATCTTCCGCGGGCTCCTCGTAATCGTCCTCCATGGCGTCGCTTTCTCTTTGGGCACGCATTTCAAAAAGCCGACGTTGACGCTGCTTGTCGCGCTCATGTTCGCGCTCCTTGTCCTCCATGGCCTTGCGCAGGAACTGCTCGCGGAAAGGCATCAGGTTCGGAAGACCGGGGTCCTTCTTTGGCTTGGGGGCGCGGCCTTCGCGGACGGCCTTGCGCTGCTCCCTGCGCTGCTTGCGATGGTGCTCGGTGACCTTCTTGATGGCCTTGTACTTGTCCTTGAAGGTCGTCCGCTTGGACTGCCGCTTCTTCTTGACCATCTTGCCTTACGAGCGCTAGGCCTTGGCCTGCGCAAACAAGAGCTCTGCGCTGCGAGACTTTGCCTGCTCGCGAGGGCGCGCTATTTCACTCTGCTGCGCGGCGTGCTTTGGCCTTCCTCGCGCGCGCGCTCGAGACCCAACCAGTTCTGTCTTGTATGGCTGCCGGCGCCACTCACCGCTCGGGCCCACAATTTATATCTAACCTAAATTTGCTTTTCCATAATTAGGTCTCTTTTGGATTTAACGAACCCGTACGGGTTGCGTTGCGTTGCAGAGATGACTCGGCTTGACCACAAGATTGGCGGAGAGTGCCGATGTTTCGAAGCAAACGTAGCATCCAGCTCTGGGTTGCTAAGAAAGACCGAGAATTAATAAGAGAAAGATGCGTGGGGACGCTGCATCACGCCAGCAAAAAGACCTTGTGGGCTTGCAGACTTTTTTTATTTGAGCTTTCTTTCTTTCTTTCTTTCGCTCTCGCTCTCTTTCTCTTTCTCTTTAGACTGCAAATCATTCTCTAGTTCGCACAGGACGCGGAGAACAACCTTTAGGCAACTTTATTCAATTCATGAACGTGGGTTTAACTTTCTGGCCATCCAGCATATATGTGTATGTGCCGTCCCCTAGACCTCCATAACAACGCAAGACCGCTTGGCTTCCTTGTCCATCCTGTATCTATACATTGAACCTAACTTAGCTTGTTCCATAGGCGGCTTTCCCCACGCGGCTACGATAGTTGCGTTCGCTGTCGCGCATTCAAGAACCGGTCTCACCCGCTCAAGCTTCAAGTTCTCACCTTACTCATGGTTCTCGCTCACCGTGACCTCGACCCACGCCCGCCCGCCCGGCAGCACAGCGAACTGCTATCTCTCCGGCTGCGCAGGCCATGCCATGCCAGCTCTGCTGCATTCGCCGTGCATCTATCCATGTGGCCACGCGCATACGTACATACGTACAAGCCCAAGTCCTGGCCCCTTCAGCGGGACGCTCGCCTCGGGCCCCACCGCCTGCCTGACTCGCTCACTCACTGACGCCTTTCAGGGCCTGGGAGCGTTCCCCGCGCTCCGCCTTTCCGACATTCCGCTGCTGCTGCGAGCACGAAGAGCTGACAGCGGAGGCGACGCAGACGGCAGCCAGCAACGCCTCCTCGTCCGGCCCGGCATCGCATCGGCATCGCATCGGCATCGCATCGCGCCGTCGCGCGAGGCCGCTATTGCGTCTGCAACCGTGACGAGCCGAGGACTCCGGGGCCCCGGTTTCTCCGTTTAAAACTCGCGCGCTGGTCCCTCTGGAGGCGGGCGCGATCCGGGCTGGGGGTTCCCCGGGGGAGCGGGCGGGGCGTTCCGGCGTTAGGGTGCGCGCTTGCCCGTTATGCGTGCCGGCGGCGGCGCGGCGGACTCGTGCATCCCACGGAAAGGAGGGCCGCGGATGCGGGCGGCGCCGCCAGTGGCGCGAGAGGAAGAACGCCGGCGCGAACCGCGGGCGCGGGTCGCGTGCCCTCACAAGGGTGCCGACCTAGGAGAGGACGTGGGAACAGAGTATTTGTGAGGTGGAACTGCGCGCTGCGGGAAAATTTAGTTGGACGGACCGAAAGAACTCCCGCAGTGATAGATAATCCGACACTGCCTGCTGCGCAGAGGCGCCCCGTGAGTACTGCTCGCGACGGAAGGGCGACTTTGAGGCCAGTGTGGAGAAGGGGAGTTCCGGCTCGGTGGGACCGAAGCACCCGTAGCAACAAGAGATATAAGTTTTGCCGAGTGGAGAGGCCAAGACCAGTGTGAACAAACGACCGGCCAAGGTTTGCCGGCCAGTGGTGGTTTTGCCGACACTAGAATTCCTGCGCACCACGAGTCGGGGCGACTTCAGAACACCCGCATTTTCATTCTTGCCTCATTCGTCTTTCCCGCCGGTTCCCTCTTCCACCCTACGCCTGGTTCTCCAAGCCTCCTCTCCACAAGTCCCCCTGTGGACTCCACCTCTCTCCACTGCAGCGTCCACTCCTCTACCCGTATTTAATTTTCATAGGCCTTTCTCGCAGCCTGCGTCACGTGCTCACATACCCCCACTGCTTGTCTTTTTCCTTTCCTCCGATACGAATCCACTGCGCCATTGTAGTCGCAGTGAGCGTCCCCTTACTCGTTTCCATTCTGCTTTCTGCGTCTGCGGTTCTCCACTGGCATAGTGCGCCCTCTTATGCGTCAGTGGGGGTCCGGAGTTCCTCTTTCCGGGCGGCGCGGCGGCTCGTGAAAAATATTAAATTCTCGCGCCAACCCCGTCGCGCGGAGCAGCCGGCGGCGGCGCAGGCCCCGCTTCTGCTGCTTCTGCTTCCGCTGCCGCTGCTGCGGACGCGCAGACCGGCAGCCAGGCTGCGGCTTTTGCGTCCGTGCGCGCGGCCGCGGCCGGTTTTCTTTCGCGCTGGCCGGCTTGCCGCTTCGCAGGCCACTGGCTGGTCGGCGGCGCAGGCTTGGCTGCGCCTTCTTTTCGCGGGGCGGCACGGTAAAAATGAATTAAGAGGAAAATAAAGTAAAATAATAGTATAAAGTGAAAGTGAACTATAGAAGGGAATGAGCATTTGGGCGGCGTCCGACGTTGACTTGCGGCGCGGTGCGCAAGTGGGCCATCGCGGAGGCGAGGCGTTAAGAATGTTTTGTCGATAAATTATTTCATTCATTCAAAAGTTTTTTATTCGGGAGAGAGAGAGAGAGAGAGGGGGAGAGAGAGAGAGATGGAGAGAGAGAGGCAGGCGTCTCAGAGCTTTTGAATTCAAATTCGAATTCAAATTCACGCGAGCTCGAGCAGTCCGTCTCGTCTCCGGCCGCACGGTCAACGCCCCGCGCCGCTGCGCAGCGCAGCGAGGAGCAGGCGCGCGCGCCGCCGCGAGACCCGCGCACACACGCCCTTCGAGTCGCGCCCGAGCCGCAGGACTGACCCCGCGCGCCCAACGCTCGCCGACGCCTGAACAGCGCGAAGCTGGCGGCTTGGACCTGTGAGCTACTAGCGAGCAAGCAGGCATTTCAGGCATTCAGGCCTTCTCGCGCCGAGCGCGCCTCCCCTCCGCCCGCCTCGCCCCCCCGCGCGCCTCCCCGTCCCCGCCTGTCGCGGCGAGCCGCCCCGGCGCCCGCCCCCGCCCGCGCAAGCCCGAGTTCTTGCCGCGAGACAGCCGTGCCGCCGCCGAGGAGGTCGTTGACGCACGCAAGCCGCCGCTCTCGCCCCTGCTGCTGACTCCGAGCGCATCGTCCATTTCACATCGCGCATCGCCTCGCCCTCCGCCCGTGCCTCCCGCGCGCACGAGCGAGCGAGCGAGCGAGCGAGCGAGCTCTTGCAGCGGCGCACGCGCGCAAGCACGCAGGCAACCAGGCACCCCGGCAGTCCCGGGTCCCGCTGCGTCCCCTGCCGCTTGCGCGTGCCAGGAAACGCGCCGCGCACCAACCGTGAGTGAGTGAGTGAGTGAGTTAGTGAGTAGTGCGCCTCCTTGTTCCCCTCGCGTCCTGCTCGCACCCTTTCTTTCTTTCTTTCTTTTCTTTTCTTTCCTCCCCTCTTTCCGTGCCTTTTTCCTCCCTTGGCGCTTTCCTACGACGGGAAGAAGGAGAAGAGGAGAGAGAGAAACAGGGAGACGCACAGAACCGCCTCGCCTGGACTCGAGCGCGAGAGCAAGCGAGCGGGAGCGGACGAGCTAGAGAGAGCAAAGGAGAGAGCAAAGGGGAGAGAGAGAAAGAGGAGAAGAGAGACGCGAGGCCGGTCTCAGGGATTATAAAAACACGAATAGAGGATGATGATGCAAAAGGTGAATGCGGTCGCGACGGGACGCTTCGCCTCGCTGCAGCTGCTGGCGTCCAGCCTGCTCATGAGCGAGGATCATAAGTTCCCAAACCGCCCGCTCACGCCCGTGGGATATCCCGCGGGCAAACGAAGCTTTTCCATGTCGCCGTCCATGTCCATGAGCCGTCAGCAGCTCTTCAAGGACGGAAACTTTAGCAGCAGCAGCGATTCCGGGTCCATGACCACCTCGGTACGCTCTGCCGACAGCGAGAGCGGCAGCACCTACGAGGAGCCCTCTCTCAAACGCGCGCGCACCGACGACAGCGCCGCCAGCAGCGCCAGCACCCTTGCCACGCCCACCAAACGCCGGCCCGCCATGCTCACCAACACGGATAGTCCCACATTTGGCGCTGTCAAGCCCGAATTTGACGCCAAGTCGCCTACTGCGGCTCTCTGCAGGGCAGTCAGCTTCGTCTCCGGGCACCCGGAAGCCGCTAGCGACGAGGACACCGACGCGTTCGCCGCCGGCCGCAAAAAGAAGCGGGCGCGCAAACCCAAAGGCCTCGAGACGCACGCTGGCGCATCTGCCGACGAGCCTGCGCATGCCGCGGAGCTCGTGGCAAACAACGCAGCGCCTCCTCTTTCGCCTGCTTCGCTTGAGCGCCACCGACGCGCCACGATCAAAGGCACTTGGACCGCCGAGGAAGACAAGCAGCTGTGCCAGCTGGTCAAGCGCTTTGGCCCCAAAAAATGGAAGGTTATCGCTTCCGAACTCCCGGGTCGTATTGCCAAACAGTGCCGCGAGCGCTGGTGCCACCACCTTTGCCCGGGCATCCGCAAGGGGCCGTGGACAAAGGAGGAGGACAAGACAATCATCGCCGCGCACCAGCGTCTTGGCAATCGCTGGGCCGAAATGGCTAAACTTCTTCCCGGTCGCACCGATAACTCTATCAAGAATCGCTGGAACTCATCACTGAAGCGCATCGTGCGCAAGGAGGCCATGCTCGCCGGGCCGTAACGAATTCACACGTTTGTACGCCAAACCAAACTATCGAACGAACGAACGAACGAACGAACGATCCAAGCAGCCATCCATCCATCTCTATACGCCAAGTCGTTCGTGCTTGTGCACGTACGCCTCTTTGCCGGGGTTCATTTCTCTTCGTCGGCGGCACAACTCATATTCGCGGTTTGAATTCACGATTCTTCCGCGTGCCCAACCAAACACGCACGCAAGGCGGTACATGTATATCATACAGGCAAAGCTCCCACATTTCAGTCCATGGACTCGACTTTGCTTTCATTTCATGTTGACCCTCTTTGCGCGCAAGCCTTGCCACATAGCAATAAGCCCAACGACAAGATCAACCCTTTGACAAAAGAGTCTACAAACAAAGACACCGTCCGTCTTTTCACCATATGTATCTCGCGTTTAGCGCAGGCTAAACGAGGTCGCGCTCACACCACTCAGCGTTCAGCAAGCGCCACATAACCTCATTACAACAATTGCACAGAAAACAAACAACAATTTTCAATGCTGTGTCAAATGAATCAAATCCTTTTTCTTGTCTTGGTACCTGCTACTGGCTTTTTCAAGTTTGTCCCTCTTCCTTTGGCTGGCGATCCCTATCCCCTAGCTCATTGTGCAAACGCTACATCGTGCTGCAGCTGATACATAAATACTTGTCATGCGACTGCAAAGACAAGACTGACCACATTTGGTGGCTTGTAGTAAAGACGGCCCTTTCTGAGGCGGTTCTATCTTGCTATTGTCAAACTAACGCGTTCGGTTGATCGATCGGTCGATCAGTCGATCGATCAGTCAATATTCTTTCCCCAAGAGCAATCCACGAACGAGAAATAAGAGGATGGCAGAGCGCACGCACACGCTAAAGATTGCCTGTTAGCGTTGCACCTTCGATTGTTCTTGTTCTTGTGTTCGTTCTTGTTCTTGTGTTTGTTCTTGTTTGTGCTGCTCTTGTCCTACCTGAAGTGGCATTTGCTGCTGCTGCTGCTGCTGCTGCTGCTGCTGCTGCTGCTGCTGGGAGGTTTGGTTGTTTTCTACATGCCCTCCTGAAAGCAACGTCTTCATGTTACTCAAAAGCTCATTTTGAAAGGTTGAGAGCTTTTGGTCAATAACTGCTTCCATGATCTCCGTAGAAAATTCCCGCCCATACAACCTGGTGTTTTTTTCCGATGCGGAGCGAAGGTCCATGGACCCGTGCAACGATCCCAACTCCCGTTGAAAGAGAGTCATGGTGATAGTGTCTCCATCCTTGACAGATTTTGCCTTTTCACCAATCGACATTGTCTCTTGTGTCCTCGATGCCATCAAGGTCTGTTCAATCAGTGGGGGATTCGTGACCCGCATTGCTTGCCCGCGCGCTACGTTACCACGATACGCGGAACTGACGGGAGATGAATAGAGAGCGTCAGCAGCATCACTTTGCCGCTCTGACGCCTTGGACCGAGCGTAATCCCTGCGTTGCACAACTACGACATTCGCAGCCTCATCCTCGGCCTCTTCAAACCATCGCTCCGTTCCTTGGTTTGCCAGATGACGAGGCGAGCCCAAGTGCAAGCCATCCCTCGTCTCGACCTTCTTGGGAGAGTCCTCTGACAAATTAGGAATGGGCTGCGCATCGTCTCCGAGCGGAGGACCGAGCTCGGCAATTTGCTGCTGACGAAGCGCAAGGATTCTCTTGCGATCGACGTACGGACGGTGCTCCGTACGCTTTCGATAATTGTCTGTGATGGTGCTCATGCGCTCGTTGGCATAACCACGCATGAAATAGTTGATGAACTCACGATAGTCAACAGCGCCGTCTCCATTGATGTCAAACCTCGTGAGCATGACCTCCATGAGCGAGAGAGGCCCACAGTACCCAAGTTCGCGCAAGGCCGCGAGAAATTCTCGACGACTGAGCTCATCACGACCGCGCATGTCGTGCTTCTTAAATATTAGCGCGACGTCAAGCCCAACACGGGCTGCGTCGGAGGCAATCTGATGCATGATCTTACGACCAATACGCAGTCGTGTGGCATATCGAATAAAGCTCTTGCGCAGAGCAATCCAAAGAGCTGATGCGCGAATACGCGCGTGCTCTTGCGGGAAGACCTCGAGAAGTTCCTCAAGGGTATTCTGCTGAAGACAAAGCACCTGCGCAAAGGTGAGTGCTCGTGATGGTTTCTTGTCGCGGAGCACGTCCGAGTGCACGATCATGTCAATGCCCCAGACACTTCCCCTTGTGAATATACGAGAATTACGAGCTACAACACCCCGAGTAAGGACACGGAGCTGAGGCCCCGTAATAATTTCCTGCGGTGCATAGAGCTCGTGCTCCAGAGCGATTGCTACGGAGGCGATGAACCCAAGAGATCCTTCATTAAGCCATGGTACGCGTGCCAGCCACTCTTTGCTCACGGTGCGCGCCACCTCGCCACGAAGCGTTGGAGACATCTTCTCCAGCAGGATAGCGTAGGTACTGTCTTGCTCCATCTGTCTTCGGGCCCGAAAGTAGCTTCGCAGGCGATGGCGCAAATCGGGTGGCATGCGCTTGGACTCCATGTAGGCGTTGAGGCGGTCCATTTGTTCTGAGAATTCGAGGTCCTGCAAGTTGAAAGCAGAAACAATCGAAGTGATACCACCGATAATGCGCGCCCAGACGAGGGCTCCAAGCAACATGGTCAAAACCGCCACAAAGCGCTCCATCTCTGTGTTCGGATTTGCAATATCACCGTAACCAATGGTTGTAATGGTGGTGCTCGCCCAGTAGATGCACACCACATATTGCTCCATGGCGCCAGCATGCAGGAGATCTTCCTTAACAATCCAGGGTTCTTCGAATTTCCCGTCCGACAGCTCGAACATGGGAACGAGACGCCAAACGCACGCCATCCAGTGGACGAGAGAAAGAATGATGACGAGAAACTTGAAAAGGCTGAGACGATTGTACGTCCACTGATCGCCGCGAAACAGATTCAAGTAGTCGAGGGTTCCCGACATGAGCTCGCTGAAACGCAGGAGCTTGCAGAATCGCAAGAGACGACCGGTCTCGAGCAGCTTGCCCGACTCCAGATCGTCTTCACTCGAAAGCGCAGCGAGATCGAGCGCGAGGCTGCCAAAGCCAGCGAGTGCATCGAAGAGCATGTGCGTTCGTGCATAGCGCCAGACAATGGCGCGCTGGTCCCGCACCCAAGCACCCGAGAGTGGATCCTCGTAGCAAACGAAGAATTGAAGGCCAAAGTCGACAATAAAGAGGAAGTCCACGGCCCGATTCACCACGAACCGGGCATCGTAACTGATAGGGACAAAAGCAACCTCAAAGGGTGTCCAGGTTGCGGTGAGCAGGAGCGCCATGAGTATCAATCCATTCCAGCGCCGAAGCGCAGACGTTGTTGGAATGAATCGCAAGTCCACGTTGCGGTAAATTTCATCAACGCGCTTTCGCACGCGCTCAATTTCAGTCTGGATCTCAATTCGTTTTTGCGTTGCGACACGTGGCGGAATCTTTCCCACCCATGATAGCTCTGATGAGCTATAGCTTTTCCTGTTACGTTCCATGGAGCTCCCAGACTCATCTGGCATTGGGACCACGGAGTTTTTCCAGCTGCGCATCATCGCGTCTTTGATGTCTTTTCGCTTTTTGGATGACGACGAGTTGCCCTTGCCGGACGACATCTTGTCGGACCCGTCAACGCGTTTGCGCGAGAACTGCATTTTGCTCGTTATTCTTTTGTGATGTAATCAGGGGGGGCGAGGTTGCCAAGCGTCAGCCAGCCGCCAGGGCCGTCTCGCTGCCCGCGCAGCAGCGCGCAGCTGCGCGCAGCAGCACCAGCAGCGGCGCCGACCGGCGCGCAGGCTAGTTCTCAAACCAAAAGACTATCTGTTTGTGCCGCGGCTACGAAGTCATTCGGACAACTCACTCGATAGCTTCCTGATAGTATAATTAATCTCTCGCTTTCGATCTCGAGAACCACAAGTCTAGCTAGCCAGCGCTGCAAGCAAGATAAGCAGGGGTGCGAAGAATGCAACCCCAACGATCCGTTGAGCACCTGAGAACATCGTACCGCTCGCTCGCGCGCCAGTGCCACTTACGTATTGTCGTGTTCTGTTCCTTTGAACCGTATCTATTCTTTTCTTGTCATTTTTATTTCTTTTTTACTTCTACATACCTAGCCGTGATGCACAAGAGCGTTGTTGGCGACTGTGAGCAATCGCGGCAAAGCGACGGGCGAGACAGAGTGATTGACGTTACAAAAGTGGCGTTCGGGTTTTCCCCTCCTCTTCTTTTCCGAAACGACAGCGACTTGAACTACTGGGAACCGTTCGCTGTTGAATGGGACGGTCGCCCGCATGGAGGATTGAATTGCCTCCGACCGCGACTGCGACTGCGACTGCGACTGCGACTGCGACTGCGACGCGCGTCCATACCTTGCTTTTTCCGTCGCAGATTGGGTCCTCCAAGGTGGAATCGTGCAAAATGAAAGCGAGCAAGCCAGTGTGCAAGTATACATATAAACAAGTCAAGCAAGCAAGGGGTGTTGGTGGGCCAATGTGTCCGGGATGCCCTTAGGGATAATTGAATCCAGGCTTGGCGAGGGCCTGTGGTGACGAGATATCACATTGTTCCGCATCACATCTTACCGCACCGCACCGCGCCGCAACGTCTTTCATGGGGAGGTCCTCTCCACGACTGGCCCCGCACGCCGTCTTCGATTGGCGTGAAGACCGTATGCTGGATCGACGGTGGCGCAACTTGTGACCGTGGCAACTGAGAGCAACACGTCCGCGGCAAGATCAAGGCGGCTCGCGCGCGCTGCAGGCGCCGCTAATGGTACCACGACGTTACGTCTGGTCTCGGCTCGTCCCGTCGCGTTACGGCAGCGCCCGGCCCGGCCGGTCTTGAACTCACATCGCCCACGCGCGACCTCGATCTTGCGTCTTCGCGCGACAGCCCATTCCCGGTCTCTTTACTGGGTAGCTACGCTCCGGGCACCTGCCCGCCATTGCAATCGACGCAGGCGAGATCGAGCTCAAGAGCGCTCGCGACTGGGGCATTGTAGGTTCGCGTCGTCGAACAGGGCATCCCAGGAATCCCGCATCCCCAAATAATCAATCAATCCATCAATCAATCAATCAATCCCTGCGACATCTCGCCTTCGCTCGTCTCAGCTGCACCGCTGGCCGCGCGGCCCATGATTGCTGGCCCTCCCGGCGCTGGCCATCTTTGCGCGCAGAGCAGCTGCAGCTGTCAGGAGAGGACATCTTCGCGCGCGGTCGAAGACTTCTCGTGCAAGCTCCACACGCTCTTGCCGCCGAACCCCGCGCCGCGCGACGCTCTGCCGCGCCCGTCTGCGAGCGGGCGTCGGAGCGGCGTCGCGCGCTCTGCACGCGAGCATCTCCGCCGG
>KN805370.1:798714-898714 GCA_000818945.1 Schizochytrium sp. CCTCC M209059
GGGGGCGGCTCGCCGCCGCGCCGCGCGAGCTGGCCTCGGAGGGGCTGCCCGAGAGCGGCCCGGATGCGCTCGGGAGGGCGAGGATATGTATGGGTGACGCCTGCTTGGCACAGCAGCGACGACAAGAACGCCGAGATGCGTTCGTTCGCAAACCGGCAGGGGTTCATTTAGGCACGCAAAATGGAATGGAATGGAAAGGGTTGCGGCCGCCGCCGACTAGCTCGCTGCTGCGGTCGCGCTCGCGGCCGCGGAGATCGCGCTGCAGCTGCTGCTCAGGAACGCTGGCCACCGCCCGGACCGAATCAGGGAGCCCGAGGGAGGGAGGGAGGGAGGGAGGCCACTAACCAGCCCAGCTCAGCAGCGCAGCTCGGACGAGGCAAGGCAAGGCAAGGCAAGGCCAAAGCGAGGAGAGGCAAACCCGAAACGCTGTGCACAGCTCGAAGAAACTCGCGAGCGAGCGTGCAAGCAAAGCGGAGGAAAGCAAACCAGCAAGCACATCTGCAAAGAAGCACATCAGGCGCGGGAGAGGAGCCAGAGTGCGACAGATCATCATGACCAAGATGCTCGCGATCGTGGCGACGCTGGCACTAGGCCAGGTCGCGGCGAGCGCAGCAGCAGAGTCGGCGTACTACGGGTCCGTGGAGCTCGAGTGGATCAACTCGACGTGCGTCAGCGAGAAGATTGGCGACTCGTGCGATGCGTGCAGCGATGTGGCGGAAAATATGACCGCCGCGCAGGACTGCTACGAGTGCCTCGAGGGGCAGAGTGACGCTCTTCAAGACTGCACCAACGATGAAATCGTCTCTGATGACTGCTTTCAAGAAGCCAAGGGCTGCATCATTGACGATTGCGTCTATTCCGGAGCCTCCGACATGACGACGTGCATCGACGACTGCTTTGCCAACAGCACGGGGTGCAGCGACACTGGCGCGCGGGACGACTACGAGGAGGTTGAGGTCCTCAACGGCACCTGCGCAATGGACCTTGTCAATCAGTACTGCCCTATCTGCACGAGCCAAGACTCGGAGAGTGTGGCTGACTGTCTGGGCTGCATCGAAAACAACACCGAGGTGGCGCAGACTTGCGTCGACAACGAGTACATCTCGGACGAGTGCTACCAGGAAGCTTCCTCGTGTATCTTTGACAACTGTACCGCAGAAACCTGGGATACCATCTCAGACTGTGCCGATACGTGCATCTACAGCTCGTCGTCTTGCGATATGGACTCGAACAGCACGGAGATTGAGCGCGGCGACACGACCTCCCAGACGTCGGTCGCTGTGGAGGCCAACGGCACGAGCTCTGAGATCTGGAATGAGACTTGTATTGAGAATATTCTCACCGGAGACTGCTCCCTGTGCATTGAAGGGGATGCCGAGGTCGGTTCTTGCATCAATTGTCTTGGCGACAACAGCGAGGAACTGTACTCGTGCCTGAACTCGGACTTCATCAATGAGACCTGCTACATTACGGCTAGTGACTGCACCACAAGCTCGTGCTCGGACGTTTCGTGGGATAACCTCACTTCTTGCGTGAACGAGTGCATTGCTAGCACCTCTTCGTGCCCCGAGATCGAGTTTGAGGATTCCATGTCCTCGGAAAAGGAGATTGACAATCTGTCGACCGACTCGAACAGCACGGCAAACTTGACCGAGTCCTCCGTCAACATGACCTGCCTTCAGGAGGCAGTTGAGCAGGACTGCAGCGCGGAGTGCATTGAGGCAGGCTCGAACTCTAGCGAATACGCCAGCGAAGAAACACTGTATTCGAGCAATGGCTGCATGGCTTGCGTTGACGAGAGCGCCGCTGTGAATATGTGCATGCCTGCCGACTCGTCGTGCATGGCTGACCAGCTCATCCAATGCCTTGTCAGCACGTGCGGGACGGATTCTTGGGACTCGGAGTGCGGCACCACGTGCGAAGAGAGCTGCGCAGGCGATTCTTACTTTTCCAGTGGTAGCGATTACTCTGCCTCGGGCGCGCGTCGTCTTCGCGGCAACTAAAGAAGATGTGGTTCGCGCTCTTCAGACATTCACCCCCCCTCCCCAAAAGAACAAACATCAAGTCGTCTTCGCGCCTCCAGGTCAGTAATCTATATCATTATCTCTGGCGTGTATGCAACTGAAGAACCAACCAGCCTTTTAGTACTACTTAAAATCGGTAACTTGACTCCAGATTTGCTTCAAAATAGAACTTTCTTGTTTGAATGGCTTCTTGGCGAGCATCAACTCCTACTTTTGATTCAAGTACATTTCGGAGCGCACTGTAAATGCAAAAGCGTAGCATGCCCCAAGGTGACGAGGTTGTGCTCGCTCGCTTCTCACCCAGCATTCATCACAATCAAGCTTAACAGCCTTTCATTTTGATGTGGTCTGAATGTCAACTTGATTAATGTCAAAAACTTAAGCGAGGAACCTCTTGCATTTCAACACCACTGTTTGTCTTGTCTGCCAGTGCTTCAGCACTCGCGCATGACGGAGTAGCTTTGAAACGAAACCAAGAGAGCCACCAACCAAGTCGGACTTGAAAAAATTGGCAATCATTGCCTACAAAGAGACACCTGCGCAGGTGACTGTGTCCCTGCAGGTCGGATTACCGATTCTTCCTAGGGTTAAGTTCCGACGTAACATCCATGAGATGGGCGATCATCGGGCAGCCAGACCGGAACATTGGCCATGGCGGTTGTAGATGCGACTGCAGCCGCCGCGGCTGAACTCGATCATTGCGAGCAAGGTTGGAGTGTCATTCTTTCCACCTTTGGACCTAATAGATAGAACCAGCCACTGGGGCACGCGGCTTGGTCGCCGAGTGTGCTATGGCGAGGCGTTTTCCATCTCCCACCCGCCCCCCGATCATTCTGAGTTGTCGGGTAGTTGTCCTGCACACGCTTTTGGCTCTTTACTGTTGATTGTCCATCCGTAGCGGCGCGGGCCCCATACGCGTTGGACTTTTGGCTTCCAGCACATGGTCGCATACCCTAGTGAAACTGGAAGAAGAGTAATGTGCTGCGGTATGACCTTGCAAGTGATTCCTTCGCCAACGCTTGCCTCACTCGTTTGCCAACTCTAAAATGTCGTTGCGCAGGCTGGCTCGCGGCTAGGGCCAGCCTCCGCATACGTCCGCCCCGAGGTTTTCGCCTCGCTTGGCAGTTGATCACGACAGCCACATCAAGCAGCGGTGTATGGACAAGCAAAAGAGAGCCACCAGAAGGCGTGCAAATCTCGCCGCCGCTCCGCAATCTGATTCGTTGTTCCCACGCTGTCCTGGCGCATGGTCAACATCGCGATTCGATTCGCCCCGATTCGATTTGACTCAACTCGAGTCTCCTATGGACGCTCGACGGCCAGCCAGCTAGCTAGATGGACGGCCGACGTCAGCCAGCCATGTCCAGCCCGCTAACAGCGAGCTACGGCACGCGACTTGGGCGTTCATTCAGCCTCACGTACCCAAGCACCATCTTTCTACTGTCGCGCTTCGCTGGTTGTCGACTTCCGTTGGCTGGCCGGTATAGTTTGTGAACGGATGTCTGTCTGAACGAGGAGCGAGCCGCCGTCGAGGCTTGCCAAAAGGGGAAGGCGGCCGGCCATACATCTTGCCCGCAAAAATCCGACGCGGCGGCCCCGAACAACAAAAGCTTTCTCTATTCTTTTCGCAAGGCGAGGCCAGCATAGATGGCCCGCTCCACTCGCCGAGTAAGTAGTAATCTTGGCTCCATTCTTCGCCCTGCCCTCGCTGTCTGCGTTGTCCTCCTCCTCCTCCTCCTCCTCCTCCGCGCCTTATACTCCTTACATCTACACGACGAGACGAAGACGCCTTTTGATAGAGACAAATTCTTCGTACAACTCACTCCTTCGACCTCGCGATCGATGCTCGCGCGCCAGGCCGGGAGTAGCTGAGCGCGGGCCGGGGCGCGGCGGCCAGGCCTGAGGTGGGAGCGGCACCGGGAGAGAGCGAGTTTGCGGTGCGTGAGGCTCGCTGTCTCTCTTCCGCCGAGGCCGCTCGCTATCGCTGCTGCCCCTGCGGTGGCCGCGGCGGCGCGCTTCTCTCGCCCACGGCGGCGCAGCTGGGCTTGGCTTGGCGGGGCGGGCATCGAGCGCATCGTGCAGAAGGATAGCGAGAGACCGCGGTCAGGCACGATACGATCGAGGGCGGCTGATGAGGCTGCGCGGGGAGGGAGGGAGGGAGGGACGGATGGAGGGAGGCAGGGCGGCGCGGGGCTCCCGGGGACGGCGCGCGAGAGAGGAGAGGAGCGGAGCGGAGCAAGGCGCGGAAAGGAAGGGGAGGTTACGCGGTGTCAGGCGCCGCTCCGACCAGCCGCCGCAAGCGCCACGCTGGGCCGGTTCAGTGGCCTCCCACAGCCAAGTTCGTTTGGCTATAATCTCCCACAGCGCGGGCCACGCAAGCTGTGCACGCGCGGAGAGGCGGCGAGGAGGCTCCGAGATGATGATGAGGAGGAGAGAGTCTTTCGCCAGCTTCTTTAGAGTATGAGCCGGCTGGCTCGCGCTCCCCCCGCGATGTCGCTCGGGTTTCCAGAAAGAAGAAGAGCCAACTCCCCACTCCCACTCTGCGCGTGTGAGCTCTAACCACCCTCTGACTGGTGGCCGTCCGCGGCCAGGCAGAGGCAGGTTGCTTGGCGTGAGCGATGCGATAAGGCAAGCAAAACCCAAACGCAAGAGACCCGAGCTCGGGAAGAAAAGAGAAGAGCAGGGGAGGGAAGTAAGAAAAAGACGTAAGCAAACCAGCCGCCTGGCAGAAAGAAGCGGAGTCACCATGAAGCAGCAGATTGTGTGGGTCCTCGCGACTGCCGTCGCTTCGCTCGCGGCAGGAGCCGAAGCCGGCCGCGGCGGCAGTGGCGGCGGCCGAGGCGGCAACGGCGGTCGCGGCGGATTGGGCGGCGGCAACCACGGTGGCGCCATTAATGCGACGTGCCTCGAGCTCGTCGAAGATCTTTGCGGCGACGCGTGCGACCTGAGCTGGGGCGCCAACGTGACCGACCTCGAAATCTGCCTCGAGTGCTTCCAAGCGAACGCGGAGGAGCTCGGAGACTGCGTCTCGGATCAGATCGACGATCTCGAGTGCGTTGTCGAGGTCCAGTCGTGCGTCGACGACTCGCGCCGGGCTTTCCCGGGCAAGGGCCGCATCGCAGAATGTGCCCAAGACTGCTACCAGTCCGCCGCCTCCTGCCCGAACAAGACATTCGGCGGCCATGTCCCTGATGGCCTCAATACCTCGTGCGCTCAGGATGTTTACGATACCTGCGAGACCTGTGTCTGGGACGATCTTGACGCGGACGCTGCGGAGGATTGTCTCGAGTGCCTCGCGGATAATGTGGACGACTTTGTCGACTGCACTGACCTCGACGTCTTCGAGTGTGCCGCCGAGACGGCCATTTGCTATGAAGACGAATGTGACAGCCTCGAGGGCTTGGAGCTGGCCCAGTGCGTGCGCGCTTGCATGGCTAATGCCACGTCCTGCAACTCCAAGAACGCCGGAGGAGACAGGGGCAGCGGCCGCGGACGCGGTGGGCGCCACCTCGGCGGATTCCGTGGCGGTTCCAAGGGCCGTTTCAATGGTGGATGGCACAATCACACTGACTTTGATGGACATAACCGCACCGACTTTGATGGACATAACCGCACCGACTTTGATGGATATAACCACACCGACTTTGGCGGACATAACCGCACCGACTTTGATGGACATAACCACACCGACTTTGGCGGACATAACCACACACAAGGAGGTGGACGTGGAGGACGTGGAGGCCGACACCGTGCCCTCCGCGGCGAAAAGCCAACCTTTTTCGATGTAATTACTGGCAGTAACCATACCTTTGGTGGCCACCATGGCGGCAACTACACCTTTGGCGGCAACCATACCTTTAGTGGCAACCACACTCTCGGTGGCAACTATACCTTCAGTGGCAACCACACCTTTGGCGGCCACCACGGCGGCCAGGCCGGCGGACGCGGACGCCACCTCGGCAAGCATGGTCATGGCGGGCACGGAGGCGGCTTTTCTCATCTGAACATGACGTGCATCACCGATCTCGTTGAAATGTGCGAGGCGTGCGCGCAAGTTGGCCATTTCAACCTGACTAGCGCGGAAACGTGCATCGAATGCCTCGACGCGAACGAAGACAGCTTTAAAACGTGCGCTGAAGCCTTAGCTGACAAGCTCACGTGCAAAATCGAGGTGCAAACTTGCCTTGAAGAGACTTGCGCTGACCTCACCGGCAAGGAGCGCAGAACCTGCAAGAAGGAATGCCGCGAGAGCGCGACTTCGTGCTAACGCCCCAAGCATGACGCCGCCATGCTCGGCCTACGATCCACTGTCCATACACGTCAGAAAGACACTTACCTCCGACTGAAAATGCCATTAGACTACAGAAAGCATCCTCTAAAAATCCTGACTGACTTTTTGACATGTTCCCGTGCCAAAGCAAGACCTTGATCAGACTCATCTGCAGGAAGCTCGCGCAGCTCAAGACCCGCGGAGCTTGCCTGGCTCAGAAAAGAGGCCACCACAGGAGCTGCGTATGGATCATCTTTGTCTTGCTTGGTGACATCAAAACGAAAGTCGATCGCCACATAAATGTCGCCAGTAGCGCCCGCGAGCGCTCGCAGCGATTTGAGCAAGGCAGGGTTGGCCTCCTCATGATAGATGCAACCGCTGGCTAGGACAATGTCAAAGGGCGCGTGCTCGGCGATTCCCGCTCCGAGTGGATCACCCCAGTTATGCGGTACAAAGCAAGCACTTCCGCCTTGTGGTGCAATGGAAGCTTCGTTGACCTCGACGTTCTGCTCGATTAATGCTCGCATCACCTCACGATCTGTAATGGTTACGTCCGCCGAGCATCCATGTGCGACTGCAAGACCGAGGAAACCCGTCCCCGCGCCAAGGTCAATTACGGTTTTGCCACGCAATGAAGCAGGGAAACGCGCGACCAAATGACGGGCTAGCATAACGGCGTCGTCCCAAACGACAGCTCCGGTTTGGTCATTGTCCTTGGTGTGGCAAAAGGCGCCCTGCTGGACTTGGACGCCGAGAAGATCAAAGTTGGCTGCACGGTGATTTGTAAAGGTTTGAGGGTCCAGCCAGTCCTGAAAGACAAAGTCGAGTCCAAAACCTCCTTCATCATCATCATCATCATCTTCTTCTTCTTCTTCTTCTTTTTTATCATCATCATCTTCTTCTTCTACCTCCTTCTTTCCGCCATCCTCCTCCTTTTCAAGTCGCTCGACGGGCGTCGCGGACGACGTCTCCGTTCCCGCAAAAGGCCCGGTTTCTTCTGCCATTTCCTGTGCTCGGCAACGCCACACCTGCGTAGACGCGAAACACGTTTCCGGAATCCAAGACCGCAGGCTCTCTCCGCTGCCGTCTCGGCCAAGGTCGCGCGACTGCGTCAAGCGTCAGCCAGCAAAGTGCCGCAGGCTGGGCTCACGCGCCACGCCAGGCCACCTCTTCGTCTTTGACGGCGACAAGCAGGGGGCGGGCGACCGACCATTAAAGCATGGGCTGCTGGGTGGGGACAAGGGAGTGGCTAAAAAACAACCAAGGCAACTTGACTGCGTACCATTGACCATCAACGGACAATTTGTTCTTCAAGCTCTGCCGGGCACACCTGGCAGCGAGCATGTGTGCGAGGATGGAGAAGGAGGAATGTGCTTGAGATACGATGCTATCCATTCCGAGCAAGGCAGCAAGGCAGCAAGGCCGCAAGCAGGCAAGGCCGTGAGCACACAAACGAGAAGGCGGCCGGCGCGAAGGCGCGGCCCCGTTTTGGCAAGGTTTTCAGGGCGGCGTCGTCAGCCCGGGTATCGAAAGTATGGCGCTCACAACGCAAGAGCTCACAGATCTGGCCGAATGTGGAGGACCGCATCGAACAATCCTCGCCGGTGCCATAGGCGAGCTATTCCTGGCGAATCCTGCGGCCGAGATTGTAGCCGGCAAGTCTTCAGACATTGCCGCACAGTTTCCAGACATTCTTGTGAGCCAGAACGAATGGGTGCCAACCGGCGTGAGAGGTGCCGTGATCTTTGTCGTGGACCGAGAGATGGACACCTTTTTATTCCAGATATTTGATCTCGATGGCCTTGTGCTTCGTTTCCAGTTTGAGGCATATGAAGACCTCGAGTATCAGAAACTTGAACCGCACTTTCATGCCTTCGAGCTGGATGATTGCGTCGCTGGCCTCAACTTTTCCAACGAAAAGACAGCAGAACACTTTTCCAACAAAGTTATCGGACTCTTGCCTAATTCTACGAAAACACAAGCAAACGAAAAAACCAATGCGAACAACATGGATATTGTATTGGAAGGAAGTAAAAGTCTCCCAATGCGTCGCCGCGGACTTGCGACCTTGTCGCGCTCGCCACGGCTCGCGACACAAAGTTCGGGCGACAAAAAGGTAGCCTCTCGCTCCTCGCCTCGTCCGGCGTCGCCTCCTGTGTCCCCGCCGACACGTCCAGCGTCTTCACCATCCTCGCCGTCTTCATCCTCTTCGATACGAACATCGGTGATCTCGAACCTTTTCACAATGCGTGCGACTGCCAAGGCGCGCAAATCAAAAAAGCACATGTCTGCAGCAGCAAAGACTTCAAAGGAAGATGATCTTATGTTTGCCCACTATGCAAAGAACGAAGCAAAAACGGAGACGATGGTCTTCCAAGTGAGTCCGCTGGCGCAGGGAAAGCCGACGCCAAGACCACTTGTGGATATGGAAAACGCCGGGCCCAAAGACATAGGCGCAGCCACAAATGTGGTACGAACAGGCCATGTAAGTGTCAATGCAGATGGTTCTCTCGATCTTTCGGAAATCCCTGCGGAGTGGAAACATCTCTTCCGACAGGCAGGGCTTCGCAAATCTGACTTGAGCAACCCGCACGTGAAGGATCGGATCCGGGACGCCATGGCCAGCGCAGGGATTAAAACGCGCAGTCGTACAATCACGCGCACATATAGCAAAAATCTTCACGAGGATGAGCTTTGCGATGCGCCACGTCGACCGAGCATTTCTCGCAAGTTCATGGCAGAGCAGATCCGTCTCCAACAGCAACGCGAGCAAGTTCACCTTGCCGAGGAGAAATCCAGTGATGCCGAAACAATTGCGCATCAGGCAGCTCGCGCCACAATCTCGAATGCAGTGCTCAAAGAGGAAGAACGCGAAAGTCTGCAGCCATTGAAGAAAGGAGCTGCTGCAGCCGCAGCCGCCGCAGCCGCCGCCGCCTCGCGAAGGTCAAAGAAGGCATCGCGCGGCGCTTCGCATCAAAGATCGCCAAAGGGTAGAGACGTGGACAAATTGGTGACTGAGTCGAAAACAGACAGTGTAGAAGGTGATACTTTGAACCTTTCTGACGAGTCTGTGAGCGAAATTCTTGTACGCAAGCCGGCAACGCCAACAAGAGCGTCGCATCTTGCTGTCTTGCGTGAGATCGAAGACCGTCGCGGACGAAGGCGCGGTAGCAAAGCAGCAAAGGAGAAAGAGAAAGAGAAAGTGAAAAAGAAGGCAAGAGGGAAAGAGAAGGAAGCCAAAGAAGAGGAAATGGAACAAGCGGCTCGCTCGCAAAAGAGTGCGAGTCCGAGAACTATTACGAAAGTCAAGACGGAGCAGTCAACCTCTGAAAGCACTGCAGACGAGCACGAGCAACAGCGGCGCGAAGCAAGAACTTTGCAGAAATCAAACACAAAAGACCCTGGTAACACCGAGGAGCCAAAGCCGATGGCAGGCCTTTTGGGCGCAATTTCACAAGGCGACTTCAAGCTGCGCAAAGTTTCTGCCAATGAAAAGGACGAGGCCGAGAAGAAAAAGAAAGAACGCGAGGATCGTCGTCCTGCGTTTCTTCGTGAGATCGAGACGGGTGTGGTAAGTCTCCGCCGACTTAGCGAAGTGGAGGCTCTTCCTGAGCTCGACGACAAAAGTAGTGGGGTTCAAGACTCACTCCTCAATATTCTCAAAACATGCGTGCTGGAACGTCGTGACCACGTACGGCAAGACGAAGCCGATGCTACAAGTGTGAATGGGGACGAGTGGTCTGATGATGGCTGGGATTGAGCAGTAAAGTTCAGGCAGCATTTTGTCAATGCTGTCTCGGACGTAAAATTGTTAAAGGATATATAAGAACGTGCTATTGGCGTGTCAGATCGCTCGAAAGGGCGGCGCGCAAAAGAGGAAGGAAAATTGCCCTTCGACGATCGATGTAATTGAAAACCCTTTTTCTTTCATTCTCTTGAATGCGCGCACTCGGACGGGTGTCATTGCTTCGACTGGTCGCTTATTCGACAACCGCGAGCGAGGGAACGGCAAAGGCGGAGGAAGCCCCGGTCGAATGCGCACCAACGGCACAGACACGACGAATGGCTTCGACGACCTTGTACGGTCCCCGACCCGCGAATCGTTCGCAAAGGGCCTCGAGCGTGGCAGAGTACTTGATCGAGTAGTCTGACCAAGCGCCGTCTTCCGTGCATGCGTTCTTGTATGCAGAGTTGGCAGCACGATGGCACTCGTACTCTTGGGGAGACTCTTCACCACGCGCCGTCAGGACTGCATCAATGTGACGCGGGTCGTCAAGAAGTTCCGCAGCAAGCTGTGCAAAGGTAGCATCAACGGCACGGCGATGTTCGACCTCGGCCTGGAGTTGTACGGCATTCTCTTGGGTGGGTTCGCTCGCGTACATGTAGAATTTGGAAACAAGGGCGACATCGCGTGAGTCGACCTGCGAGTCGCGAGCAGCTGCAGAAATGCGCGGCAGTTCACGAACAGAGCTTCCGTCCGAGGCGGGAGCGCCGAGGAACTCATCGATGGCGTCCTTGGACATGGTGGCGAGGTCGCCGAAATCGAGGACGTGGCTTTTGGTGGTGGCATTTTGAACACGCGTGAATTGCTCCTCGAGCGTTTCGTCCTGACCGGGGCGCTCGGCGTCCGTGTCTTCCATCCAGTGAACGCTAAATTCATCGCCAAGGCAGGTGTGAAGGTGCTTGCCGTTGACGAGATCACCGGCAGGGGGGCAGTAGGTTGCGAACGATGACTCGTGGGCGTTTGCAGCCGTGACGGCCCAGACGTTGAGATGCGTGGGCAGCTTGCGGAACATGCTGCCGGATTCGCAGGCTTCCATGTAAAAGACAAGATTGCGAAACATTTTCTTGTCATGCATGCGTTGGATGGAGCGCATGAGCTGGCGCGCATGGAGCTCGCCGCGCGGGAAAGCAACAAGGTTCGGAGCACCGTGGTCGACGAAGTTGATAAAGACGTCGTCCTCGGCGGTGGACTTGAGCACTGGTCCGCCCTCGGTTTCGTCTTCGTTGCCCTCAATGACGTTGAGGAACATGGTCGGCGTGACTTGATACTTTGTGTAGTCCTTCTTGCAGTCCTTGTAAACGTCAATCGCCTCGGCGCTGTCCTGGTCGTTGGGGCGATTAAACAGCTGGCCAGGGAAGGGGTTCATGCGGCTATCGGCAACATCGTCGTACATCATGGTGATGATGTGATCGTCGGGAATGCCGCGCTCGCGGAGAGAATGGTACGCGTGGCACACATCGGCGTGATGCCGGTAATTGAAATACCCGCGCGACCCGCACACCAGAATTGCCCACCGATCAGCGTGAGCGTGTCCAACCAGAGCCGCCAACGCGGTCGCTAGGAGCGCCTGCGCAACGTTGCGCTTGGTCATCTTCGCTTCCGTTGGATCTTCTTCTTTGCAGAATTCCTGCAAAGGAGCGTCCAACTCGCCGACGACTGTCGGCTGCGGGTGCGGCACAAGTCCTGTCGCGACGTTCCCCTCGCTCACTCGCTCGCTCGCTCGCCCGCCCGCCCGCCCGTTCGCTCACCCACTCGCTCGCTGGTAGCTAGCTCGTCTTTGTGTTGCAAGATTGGGCTGGGCGCCTCCGATCTCCGATCCACTCGGAAACTTCTTCATCATCTTCTTCATCACGTCGTGCTACGAGGCCTAGTAATTTTTGCTAGAAGGCTTCAAAACCCTCAATATTCTCGCATGGTGCTACTCGTGCCTGCGACGATCTCTACTATGAATAAACTTGTTGCTCAGGTGTGATGCGTTTCACCGATTCACATGCACGCAAATTGAGCTCGAGAATGAGCATACTTTCATGCTTTACGCTAAGATCGCTATGGTTACTTCCAGTTCTTGCGAGACGAGTGGAGGTCTCGTCACGTTTGTAGGTTCGTCTTGAAGATATAGAATATTCGCCGTGCTGATTCATGCTTGGAGCGCTTTAAAACTTACTTCTATGTTGCATAAAATAGAATAAGGCAGCGGGTGTTAAGATGGGGTGGTTGTCGGCCGGGCAACAATACAAGAGACTTTCTGTGCGTGCCATTTGATCGCACCACTTTTGAGGCGGCTCATGTCCTTTCCAGTTTCTATTGATGATGTATCAAAGCGCTGCGAGCTCTTTCGAAGGTTAATTGACTTTGGCATCGCCATTGTCTCAAACCTCAAGGCGATCGAAAAGGTTATTATTTGTCGTTATTTTCACCGTGCAAAATGGCTGGATATGTTCTATGGCAAAGATCAGGAAAGCTTGCGCCCGAACTGCTTGCCTTCGGGTTCGACGATTGGCGATATAAGTATTTTCTCCCCAGCCTTCATGCACAGCGTTGTCCTCTCTCTGATGGATGACCACCTGCATCACCAGATGTGCGTTGTAATCTCAAAGCTGCATGCGCCGCTGGACAGCAATCATATTCAAGGACGGCGACGATGACGATCATGGCTCCTTGATCAACATACATACATTAGCGTACACTGAACATTCGCAACAAGCTATGCTTTACATGCCAGAAAAAATTGAGTTTCCAGTCGATGATAAGTGGCGAACATTGCGTCTCGATCCCGGCACCAGCATATTCACACCAAATTCCGAAGGCAGGAGCACAACTACAGCACCTTGGTAGTCATGCGCAGGTCACTTTGCACTCGCGATTGAGGCCGAGTGCGCCTTTTTATGCACTCTTTCGACATCTTTCATTTTGAAAAGGAAAGGACGAGGGGCACAAGTACTTTCGAAACAACAACGGTTCTCGAAGACGAACGCTGAGGAACAAAAGCAGGTTCGAGAGAACGAAGGTTCCCAGATGAGAACGCTGCGCGCTTGAGCAACAGACGTGTGCAAAAGTGGTATATCTGCTCGCAACTTTGATCCAATGAAATGGTCGACGTTTAGAGCATTGCATTCAAGCTAGCTTGTTACTGTTGATTGACTAAAAGCGCGATGTATGAGAAGATGGCTGGGACTGGAAAGGGAATCAGAAGATGTTTTACTCTTGTCATACCTCTCGCCTTTACAATACCAAAAAGAACAGAGGAAAAACGTTTAACATGAGTCATTGGAATGTTTGGAGCTGAGATGATTTGAATGATGATCTTGATTACATTTTTGGTAAAAGGCTACTGAGGTCAAACGGTCACGCAACGCGCATCGACGCAAACACACATAGAGAAAGTAGGAAAAAGAAAAGCCTAGGGCCGCTGGGATGCCCAGGCTTCCTCGTGGTTTCTGGTATTTTCATAAGCAGTCCAGCCATGCGTGCAGGGCCGTTCCCAATGGGAAATGAAGAAAAGAAATTATGTCTGGCTGGCAATTTTGAAAAGAAAAGATAAAACATAACCCTCGCGCTCTACATCAAAGACGGTAGGAGCGTGATTGCGAGCCAAAGCAGAAGAAAATCTTCTCTTTTTTTATCCACTTTTGTCCCTTTTGCTGGAGCTACGAAGGGTGCTTCCGCTGTCCGGGTCAGCCGATGAGCCGGTCAGCCTGCCAGCCTTTCTCTCTCTCTCTCTCTCTCTCCGCCCCTCTTTTCAGCCATGAATTAGGGACGGCAAAGGAATCAGGTGCGGCTTTGCGATCCCTGGATCCCCAGTGATCTGTCCTCGTTCAAGCAAGATCCAGCCTCGTGCGCGCGTTTAGTCGGTATCCACTCACTCTACTCTTCACAGACCCCCCACTGCAAACCGCAGAGACAGACGTCTTGCAGGAGTGTTCTCTACTTTCTACTCCTTTTCTTCGTGCTTGCGCGCGCATACATGTGTACTTGCGTGCGTGCAGTCGTTGAAGAGGAGGCTGGAGCGTTCACTATCCCATCTCTGCGGCCCTGGATGATGCGCTTCGCTAGATAGCTTTTGCCTCGATTTTTATGCGACGAGTTTTTTTTTTCCATTTGCGTGCAATCTCGAACTGTCAATCATGGTGGATCTCCTCCTCGATGGCTAGAGCGTTTTCATGTCGCCCTCCAATACTCCATTCTCTCTATTTGCAGGCCGTGCGTCTTCCTCGCAGCGGCTGCGGCCACTCCATCCCGTTCAGGCCTCTCACTTGCAGCAAGCTAGCTACTAGCTAGATCTCTGGATCCGACTCGATCGCAACAGCGGGTTCCCTCCTCTTCATCCATTCTTCTCGCACATCTGCGGCGCCGAAGTCAGCAGTAGCGACAGCAGCAGCAGCAGCAGCAGCAGTAGCAAGCAACCCTGGCTCCACTTTGGAGCTGCTCCTGCGTTGCGTGTGAGCTCGTTCGCTCGCTGCCTTGAGCGCAACGCTCCAGGCCGCACTTGTTTTGTTGGAGTTAGACTAGGCCTAGGCCTACTACTACTACTATACAACAAACCAGAAGGACGACCTAGCATGTATGAAGGGTTCGATAACTAATTTCCGCGGGGGCCCGATCACTCGCCGCGCCGAGGGGCGTTGCCGTTGGCCCAGAGAGGGAAGAAGGAGACGGGGTGGTTCATTGCAGGTCGCGGGCGCAGGAGTGGTCCAGGGCGCGCTGCTCAGCGGCCGCGCGGCGAGGCGCCCTCGTCACTGCATTCTGTCGTGCTTGCATTGCTCGCCTTCTGATCGATTGCTGCAGCCTTCTCTGAATCCTTGTTTAGCGGTATGATGGTATAGGTAGATAGGCCTAGGCCTAAACTGTAGTACTACTACCTAGTAGCGGAGATTGAAAGCAAGCTCGGCCAAGATGGCGGGCGATCTCGGCATCGCTCGACGTACCTTCGCTCACGCGCGCTCCTCCTTCCTCGCGTTTGTGCCTCGCGCGGCTCCGTAGCGGCGGGGCCTCTGCAGCTGCCAGCGTCGCAGCGCATCGCATCGCGCCGCCGAGGGGAAGAAAACCTAGAAACAAACGCGCGCGGCAGCGAGGACGTGGCGCCCTCCCTACTCATGGCATGGCATATCCACATCTCTCGCAAGCGTGCGGCGCAGGAGCCGGGGCAAGGGTGGCGGCTGACACAGGAGCCGATCCGTGTAAGCTAGCTGCGGGCTATGTTGGAAACACTTCCCCTTCCCGCGCCTTGTAAGCTCACGCATCTGCGGAAGAAGTGCGCCGCGGGGGGGACCAACCGACTCGATTGAAACCCACAGCGGAAGCCGATCTGCCCTCGCCGCGCGTCGGAGCGGCGTGGCTGTAGGCGCTGTTGGACCGAACCTGCGCAGGCAGCAGCAGCTTCACAGTATGTAAGGGGCAGAAGCGGCAACACAACCTGCGGTGCGGAGGGAAGTCCTCCGTGGCTGCGCCTGCCTCGACGTTCTGCCGCGAGTCGCCCTGCCGTGTTAGGCTCTGTTTGGCTCGGCGCCACTCGTGCCAATTGTGCCAGTCGCAGTGGTCGCTGCCGTCAGTGCGCGAGTGCGACCGACCGCCTGAAGCAAACCAAGCAAAGTGCGAGCCGAAACAATATGGCGGTCCCTTTTCCATTGCCCATCTTTTCTCTTTTTTTCCTTCTTTTCTTCCGCTCTTCTTGTGTCTCCCTTTCAAATTTGAGACTTTCTTTTGTTTTTTTCTTTCTCTGTTTCTTTACAAAGACGCGGCGAGATCATCGAATGTGGCCAAGCTTGGCTCCCTTGCAGAGATCGAGCGGGCTGCTCCGAACGTCGAGGCGGACGTCAGAGCAGCGCGTGACGGGGCGCGCGAGGTGGATCAGATCGCCTGCTGCACCGCTTCTCTACGTTCGAGTCGTCTTGAACAAACAGTTCGGGCAGCGAGATCGATCGGTAAGCACATTGGGAAGGGATTCTTCGAAAAGGGCGCTAAGTACGAGTACGTCCCGGGGTTATATGACTTGATATTCGCCTCAAGAGGCAGACAGATATGCACAACAGAAAAGCGCGGCGACGTGATGCGATGCGATGCTATGTGATGGGAGACTCGAGATGATCGAGGTCAAACGTCGCACGCCATGCGCGGTCGCGTCACGAAGCGTGAGTTTTCTCGTCGTCTAGCGCTCTTCCCCCCCTCCATTCTCGGCCAGGGTGAGATCTGAATTCGCGCAGAGCGCGACTCGCAGTCGACGCCTTTCTCGCGATCCTGGCGCGTGCGTGCGTGCGTACGTCTTTGCAAGTATAGATAGATGTGCGTCGCAATCGGCTCGTCCCGGGGAGCCTCCGCCTCGCAGCCAGGGGCAGCTCGAAAGCGCTCCAGGCGCTCGATTGCAATCACTCGCGCGTCTCCGCGACCGCCTCGACCTGCGACGCATTCTTTGCCGAAGTTCTCCATGCTAGCCTCCAGCTGCTGCAGATGGCGCGGCTGCATACATTTCCTCCTTGGCATCCCAGGGATGCACGCACATATCTCAGCGCGCGGAGCTGCAGCGCTTGCTGTTGCATCTCGACCTCGACTCGTTCGCGCCCTCGGCGGTTGCACGTGCATCATGATGGCAGTCGTGCCGTCTTCGCCAGAGGCAAGAGTGCCGCTCACGCACCACACCGGCAGCGCCGCAGTGGCGGTCGCGTCGGTCGGCGTGGCCGCAGCAGCGCGTGCCGCTCTTGCCTGCTCCGGGAGGCGAGTAAATTCGCACGAGTGGTTTAGCTGCAGCAAACAATTCCTTTTTTGGGAAAAGGGCGGTTGCGCGACCGCGTAGCTCCTGCCGCGTTAGAATGCATGATGATGGTAATGATGATCAGTATGACAGCTAGGCAAGCTATGCAGCATGCAGGCGAGGAGGTAGGGTAGGCTGGTCAGCGAAGTGGCTGGCTCTCTGACGGCATGACTTACTTCTGCAAAGCTGTCTTTACCTCCCATCGCCCTCAAGATCATTCTCGCGCGAGACGGTAAGACCAACTTGCCAACTCTTGGGGCTGACGCGCGGCTCGCAGAAGGCAGGGTCGTGCACGGGCGCGTGAACTGAGCGGCGACAGAGACGCGCACGGCCTGCACGCTTCAGCAAAGCTAGTAAAAAAGCCACGAAGCCAGGAAGAAAGGAAAAAAAGAATGATGGAGAGAAAGTAGGAAAGCAGCCGTGTGTCTTCGCCGCCGCACAGCTCCGCGCCACGCAAAAAAAAAAAAGATGGAAAAAAGATGGAAAAAAAGAAAAGAAAGAAAGACCCACCAACAAGCGAAAGAACGAAAAGAACGTCTTAAAAACTTTGAAACTTAAAAAACACAGATAGATAAAAAACTTTCATCATTAAAGTATTTTTTAATGATTTTGCTCTGGCGTTCTGTTCTTTTCCGGCCTCTCTGCTCCGCGCTGCCTTGACTCGGCCCAGCAAGTCGAGCGCGTGCCGCACGTGCTCCGGAGCCGCGCCGCCGCACACGCGCCGCGACGCCGCGTGCGTGCAGGACTGCGGCCGGTCGCCGAACCGAACCAAGCCAAGCCGAGCCGAGCCGAGCCGAGCCGAGCCGAGCCGAGCCAAGCCGGGGCGAGGCGGGACGCGCGCAGCACCGTCGCGGCGCCACGCAGGACGCGGGGGTCGGTCAGTCGCGGAGCCACGCAGGAAGTTGAACAAAGGCAGGAAGGAAGGACTCGAAAGGAAGGAAGGAGTGAGGGAAGGTGGCGAAAATCTGAATTCGGGTTTTCAAGAAGGAAAAAAAAAACCATAAAAACAACGCGGCCAGAAGCAGCAAGAAAGCAAGCAAGCAAGAGAGCAAGAAATGAAAGCAAGCGGGCAAGCGAGCTTTCCCGCGCACGTCTCGGCTCGACTCGACTCCGCTCGCTCCGCAATCGATTCCTCTCTGTGCGCGGGCTCGATTGCGGCGCGAGCCTGCCGGCCGCCACCGTGCCGAGCCTTGAGCGCGCGTGTCGACTACGGCGGATGCGGGAGGCGCGCGAAAGAGGCGAGTGAGCGGGCACGTGCCGCCTCACCGCGGTGCACCGACTCCGACTCGGTCGCACGGCACGGTCCCACCCGTCATTACTTTTTTCCGCCGCGCCCGACGCCGCCGCCGGCGGAATCGGTAGACTGGCGGCCAGGCCCGCCTCGCCAGGCCGGGAGCACCTTCCGCGGCCGCCCGCGCTGGCCGCGGATGTCGCCGAGGGTGGCCAGAGTCAGCTTCTTCTACAATTTCGGAAAGTAGCCGCAGGCGAAATGGCTCGGAGACCGTTGAGTGCACATTGTGCAACCCCTCTGAAAGTACGGTGCGCACGTCCGTTGTGCACCGACCGCAAGCGAGCGGCTGGAGACCTAGCTCCTCCCGCGACCATGCTGCATGCTTTGCTGCCGGCGCGATCCCTCTGCAGCTGCCACGCATGCTCGAGGAGGACGGACGCGAGCGAGCTCTTGGAGAGTGCGGTGCCTAGGCGGTACTGCTTTTCTTGCGAGAAAGAAAGGAAGAAGGGCGCAACCGTTTCGAGACGTCGAGAGGTGGGGAGGCCGTGAGCGTGAGTGCGGAGAAGTAAGGAAGGGAGAAAGGAAGGAAGGAAGGAAGGAAGAAAGGAAGGCAGCTCGTTTCGTTCCGGCGGCAGCGGGACGCTGACGTCGCAGAAGGCGGCTTCATCGAGAAGATCTTTGGAGTCCAAGCTGGCCTTCCGCAAGCCCGCCAGCCGGGATGAGAGCTACAAAAGGTCGTCTGCATGCCTGCAAGCCAGATGCTAGGTGCACGCCTTGCGCCAGGCAGCCACACTGACAGCTTGCACCGGTCGTTGTCGCGCCGCTCTCGCTCTACCGCAGCTAAGACAAACGCACAATCGGAGCAGAGCACCTTGGCCTTCCGACCACTAATGCGGTGCTCTATGCGCTGGAAACGAGAATAAGTTCATGCAGAAAATTATATTCTTTTGCGATCATTCTCGCGTCGCTGTCGTTCTTTCGCTCGCGCGCGCGGGGCAACGGTTTTGGGCGAATGAGTGCAAGAAGCTATTCGTTTTCTTCGTGCGTGCTCCGTCCTCGCCAGGCTAGCACATGCACATGGCGCCGTTCGCCCCGCGCTCGCGCGCCTCACGTTTACACCAATGGCCCGCTCGAGGGTCCGGTCCGGACGCTCACTCGAAATGCGTCTTCCGCAAGCTCTTTTTCGAAGTCAGATCTGGCCTGGACGCATCTGTGGCAGCCGCCCGCAGTGCCTTCATTATTTATTTTTTCCTTATAGGCTACTAATAGCCAAGCGTATATTGCTGCGCCTCGTGGTCGAATTCCCTGCGCCAACTGTACCGCAACGCGCATCGCACGCGGGGCAGCTCGAGAACAGGCTTCGAGCCGCTCACTCTGCGTGATGGAGCGCGCGCCCAGCACAGCTTGCTCGGGACGCTTGCTTCATTTGGAAAAAAAAGAGAAAAGAAAAATTGATCCTCCTGGGCTCGCAAGGCGTGGAAATCTCGGGTCTCGCGACACGTGCAGGCGGGCCCCGTACCTTTTCCTCTCTCTCTCTACCTTCTCCTCCGTAGTGCCGCGTACAGCTAGCTGCCTGCTCTACTCTGCACTTGCAGTAGCAGTCGCGATCATCGTGATGAGATTAGATTAGATGAGTTGTAGATTGCAGGCATTCGCACGCAAGTGAAGCACGTGCAGACGCGCTGGGTCTCTCTCTCTCTCTGCCTCTCCTTTCATTATTTACTCGCAGAGAACTCGTTCGTGCCGCCCTCATCTTCCTCCCGCGCTGACCCAAACGCACAAGAAAGACAGGCAAACAGAAACGTTGCAGAGCCTGTGCCCCGACCTTGCTCGCCTCTTCGCGGGCGCTGCGCGGGCGCTGCGCGGGCGCAGCTGGGATTCGATTGATCGATCGCTCCCTGCGTCGCAGGACGCGCATGGCTGAATGGCTGGATGGCTGGCTGCGCGGGGCCGGCGAGAGAGCAGGAAAGCGGTGGCCACAAGTGCGAAAAGGCGATGCGCCAGGAGTCAGGCCAAACCGTCGCTGCGCTTCCCGCGTCGCGCCAAGCAAGCAAGCAAGCGAGGGGGCGGGCGGGCACGCACGCTGCCTTCTTTTATATTTACCACGCCAAGCGCCACTTCAACTCGAATCAAGCCAAGCTATTTAAAGCCAACCATCTCTGCGGCGAGCGAGCCGACCTGTGCATGGAAATCAAGAAGTTTTTTGCTTCATGGTCTTCTTCTTTCTTTTTCTTTTTTGCCTAGAAATGCGCGCGCGCTGCTTTTTTATGCTTGCGTGCTTTCAAAATAGATGCACGTGCGCGCGCACACGATGCGATGCGCTGCGATGCGATGCGATGCGGCGCGATGCGGTGCGACTCGGACTCGTCGGAAACGGCGCAAGCAGGAAGCGGCCTGCGCCCCAGCTTGGGTCCGTCCCGGTCGGTGTGTCGGGTCGCGGTCGAGAACGTTCACAACAAGTCAGCTAGTGAGTGAGCATGCAAGCAAGTACTCGTTACCACGCGCTTATTCTCGCTCAACACGAGCCGGGCGTGGCGACCACCTCGCGTCCCGTCGCGTACGTGCGAGCTCTGAAGCGCAAATTGCCGCGGCTGGCTGGTAGCCTGGCAGGCAGGCAGGCAGCAAAGTTGGCTGGCTGGCTGGCTGGCTGGCTGGCTGGCGGCGCAGCACGTACGGCCAAGTCTCTCCTCTTTCTCGCGAGCCGACACGTTACTAATCAATCAGCGCGACCCCAAAAATGCGGAGCGAGACAGACATCATCTCGCTCTGTGATCTTGAGCTTGGCCAATATTTTTTGTTTCGTGAGGCGCGGCCAGCGAGGAGGCGGCGCGGCGCCCGCTTCTTCTAGGCCGACCGTTGACCGTTAGCTGGCTATGCCATACCATACCATACCATACCATGCCATGCCATGCGTGTCGGGCCGGATCTCGCGCGCTCGCTCGTAAACATTTGCTTGCTCAGTCCAGTTCTCGAGACCACCAGCCGTCAGCCTCCATGGCCAGTCTCGACCTTGGTTGGAGAAGAGTTCCATTGCTTTTCAATCCAATGGCATCCAGCTTGAACCCAACCGACCCGATCCGATCGACCAGGGCTTATGACTTCGAGCGCAGCCTCGCCACCGCCACAGTTAGCGCGGCAGGTCGGGCGGCGGCGACTAGCTTTCGCGAGTGAGCTAGCTAGTTTAAGTAACGCCCGTCCTTTCCTCCGGGCTCCACGCATGCAGGCGCAAGCAGCATTGACCTTCGTCAGCGATACGTTGGATTTGCGCCGCGAGAAGAAATGATAGTTGCTTCACAGGCAGTCCACCGGGCGGCCGCGACCGACCCGGCCTGCGTCGAATGGAATGCCGACGGTCGATCGAGCGAGAATATCATCGGAGCATACGGGCGGGAGAGTCGCGCAGTGCAGCGCAGCGCAGTCGCGCGAATTTTTGAGAGGCGCGAGACGGACAAAAGGTGGTCGACTCGAAGTCGCTCAATGTGGCTAGCTGGCCGAAGGGACGTGCAGGCAAACAGCCGGTGCGCCGCCTCTCGCCTGGCCTCCTCAATTGCCACCGTCGCGCCGAATCGACGATTTCGTCTTGCGCTCCGGGTTTTTGGCTGCAACTGGTAGCAGCTTCGTTGCTGAGCTGGCTGGGTTGGTGCGATGCATTTAATAAAGAATTATTTACCAATAAATAGAAAACGCACTCCCTTTCATTCTCACACGGCACGGTGCGGACGGCCCGTCCGGCGCGTGGCGATTGGCTGGCGGAGGGACGAGTTGGAAAAACCAAATCTCGGCGCGGCGCGCAGCCGAACGCGCTGCAGATACAAGTGCGCGCCGCACTGCCGCCGCCCCTCGTAGCCGCCTTTGTTTCTTCAACCTTTCACTCGAGTGATGCAGGTCGCCCCCTTCCCTTCTTTAAGAATTCCCACAGTCGCTGATCGCTCCGCGCCCACAGCAGACAGGAGGCGGCCGGCCCCGCTTGGAAGGGGTAAAGTAAAGAATGCGGGCAGCGAATCGAGGCCATCGACGAGGCAGGCAGGCGCCTGCCCTTTCGAGACCTGGCTGCTTACAGCTGCTGATGGCTGCCTGGCTCGGGCGGAGCTGCTGCTTTTTCGCGTGTCTGTCTCGCCCGGGCGCGGACCTGGCAGCTTTAACGCTCAGCTGACCGACGCCGCGGCGCTGAGCCTTCAAGTGCCGCCTTTGGGTGCGGTGTTCGTTTTCAGAGACTCAAGCAGCCGGGTTGGGTAGATTTATTTGTTGCCTTTGGTTGGTTGATTTGAATGGCTGGTTCTCTAGTTGTGAACCGAAAGAAGAAGTGGTGGTAAATAGTGAGTGAGCGAAAAAGGGGAACAAGCTGAGCTAAGCTGAGCCAAGCTGAGCCGGCGGCCAGCAGCACGATGCGCGACGCGCCGACAATACATCGTTCGACCGTGGGCGAGTGAGTCCAGCAGGCAGGCAGGCAGGCAGGCAGGCAGGCAGGCAGGCAGGCAGGCAGGCGAGCGAGCGAGCGAGCGAGCAAGGCCCAACAGGGGGGGGGGAACAATGAAAGGGAGAAGAGAACAAGCGCACCACGAAACAGCCTGAGCCCAACCTGCTCATTTTTTTTTCTCCCCTTTTTCTTTAACTTTTCCTCTTTTTGCATCCTTTCCTACCTCATGCGATCGTGCGCTCGTGCTTGCAAGCGGCGAGCGGCAAGAGAATCAACTCGTTCGTACGGCCGCGGCGCGGCGAGAGAGCAAGCAAGATCTAACCGCCGCATGGCCGCACGCAGGCATGCAAACGGGCGGGGCGGGAGCGAGTTTTTCATTTTTTTTTTTCATAAAAATAGTAAAAAATTCTCTCCCCCAGCTTTGCCGCGGAAGCTCCGCGCCGCTCACCTTTGCGCCATCACATACATATATATACACACTCGAAAAGTGCGAGTGAGACAGACTCCATGGCTGGCAACAGGAAGGGAAGAGCATCATGCATGCATGCATGGCTTGTACGCATACAAGTGCAGGCAGTGGCAGTAAACAAAAAGAGCGCCGAGAGAAAAATCGAGCACGTCAACAAACTACGCTGCAGCCTCTTCAATGGGTAACAATCATGCTCGAGGGGAGCAGAAGATCTTTCTACGCCCTATGTGACATGCCATGCCATGCTATGCTATGCCATGTCGTGTCATACCTTATCGACCGATTCCACGATAGCAAGCTGGAAAAACAAAGGTCCAACGCGAGTGAACCAACCTTTCTTTTCACGCAAAATCGGACAAAGGCAGCCTCGGTGGTGGCGTCGCTCGTACCTAACGATCATCACCTGCCATGCTGGGCGGCCACAGGAATTCGCCCCGATCGCGGCTTTCTTCTTTCCTCCGCGATCGTTCCCCTCCTTTTGTTGTTGCAGCAGGGTCGGTCAATTCGCCGGTCCAGCAGCGAGGCGCGCCCCGCCTGCTCGAGACTCTGCACCGCCTCGAGGCGAGGGGAGGCGAGGCGAGGCGAGGCGAGGCGAATCGAGTCGAGTCGAGGCGAGTCGTCTGCAGGCCGCCCCACCCGAAGCGCGCTTGCCAGCTCGCGGCGCGCGTCCATCCACCCGCCTCACATCCCGGCCGGCCGGCCGGCCGGACGGCCGCCATTGCCGTCGCCACGTGCGCCCATGTGCAGTGCAGTGAACGAAGGCGTCCTTTCAGGCACTTTCACATCTCCCGTTCTTTCCCTTCGCTCCCCCTCTTTCTCCTCTGCAAATAGAGAGGAAACTTTCTCTCTCGCCGCCGCCGCGCCAAGCAGCCTGGCTGTTCTTTCCTTCCTTTCATTTCACATTGGTTTTTTTAATTTTGAACGCCAATTCTTTTTAAGCCTTACAATTTCTTTGAAACGCCTGCCTTCGGTTGCGCGTGCATTCACGCGCGGAGCGGGGACGCTGTGCCATTGTCTACTCTGGTCGCCGCGGCTCGGCGCGGAGGTCGCTCCCGAGCTCGCTGCCAGGGCCGACGGGCGGGAGAGGCCGCAGCCGGCAGCCAGCAGCTAGCTAGCTAGCTAGCTAGCTTGCTCCTTTCCCACCACCAAGGCGCTCTCTTGCGAGCTCCGCGCCGCGCCGCGCCGCGCCTTTCGAGAGGCGAGGCTGCTGTTTTTCTGGCCGCCTGTCTCGAATCGAACCACGCCGACCTGACCCGGCCTGCGTGGACCGGCTCGGACCTCCGCCTGGCACGGCTCCACCCGCCGGACCCTGCGCGCCGCGATCCGACGCGACTCGACGCGCCCGACGCGGCCCGGCTCGACCCGCCCGAGCGACGAACTCGACGCGACTCGACTCGACGCGGGCGGGACTGCGCACGGCGGCGGGCGGTCGAAGTCTACACACGTCTCCGAGGGGCGGGGAGGGAGAAAACGCCCGCCCTCTCGCGCCCTCTCGCGCCCGCCCGGGACGGCCGCGCGAGAGGAACGAGGGAGAAAGAAGGGAGAGCAGGCAGGCAGCAGCAGGCAATGTATGAGTGGGCACGGAGCGGATGGAAGGCGTGCTTTTACGTTTTTTCAGTCTTCCATTCTTTCTTTCTTTCTTCCGATGGTTGGTGTTTGTGTTTTATTTTCATTGGTTGAAAATGTTTTGTTTCCTTTTTTGTTTTTGAAAAGTTTTTTGTTTGCAACTTGCTTTTACTCTTTTCTTTTATCGTTTTCTTTTTACTTTTTGTTTATTTTGTTTTGTCTCTGCACCTGCCCCGCGCCGTAGAGAGAGAGAGAGAGAGAGAAAGCAAAGAAGAACACAAGCGAGCGAACAGCCACGGCCGTGTTCCATCGGCCGGGCGGGCGGGGAGGCAACCAAAACCCAAACCGAGCAGCTTGCTCGCAACGAAGCAAAGACAAGAAACGAAGCAAGCAAGGAGTCCTTGGCTCACAGTCTCGAAACTGAGTTCTGGCCTGGGCGAGCAGCAGCAGCACCAGCAGCAGAACGAAGAACTCCAAGACGCAACAAAGAAACAAACAACACATAAGAAACAACACATAAGAAACAACATGCGGACCACTCCTGCCGCAATTGTGCTGGCTGCGACCCTCGCGGCCAGCATCCTCGGACAGAGCCAGGTCTCGGCCCTCGATAGCGACAGGCAGGCCATCCACCTCCACGACGACGAGAACGAGGAGGACCGCCTCTTCCACCCCGTCGAGCACTTCTCCGTGCGCCATCTCGATGAAGACAAAATCCAGGTCGACGTCCGCGCCGGCGATCACGTCTTCGTCTCGCACGAGCTCTCGCGCGTGCGCCACTTGTACTCCAAGAAGGGCAAGCTCCGCATTGGGTCCCCCGACGGCCAGCACATTGTCAAGACTCGGGACAGCAGGCATGCCAAGTTCATCTTTGAAGGCGAGCACGAATTTGGCTGGTTTACCTGCTCCTACCGCCCCGAGGAAAACCGCGCCCACCTCTTTGTGCACAACGGCACCAAAACCTTCGAGGTCACCCACCGCGAGCGCTTTCTCAAGGACATCCACAGCCGCGACCTTGCGACTCTTCCCGAGTCTGAGTTTTGGCTCGAGGTTATTGGAGCCGACGACACGCTCCTGCCTCCCAAAGTCGACATCAGCGCCGCCGAAAGCTCTCGTCACCTCCGTCGCAACCTCGATGATGACGATGATGATGATGATGATGATGACGACGACACGGACTGCGGCGAGCGCACTGCCCCCGATGATGTGATCCTCAAGAGCAAGAATCTCAAGGACCTCAACATTCTCCCCGGCGATGAGACCTCTGAGATCAATCGTCTCGTCAACGCTGGGTATGAATCGAGGAACGCAACCAGGACGAAAAAGTCTGCTCTCGTCAAGACTGCCGACTTGAGCAGCAATGAGCTCTCGCCTGCGGGTCGCCGTCTTGCCAACGACTACGCCTTCACTCCGAACTGCTACACGAACGATGAGCGCGTCCACGAGGTTCTGGTGAATGTCATCTCTGATGCTGCATTCTACAGCATCTATGGGTCCGAAGATGATGTCCAAGAGGCCTTTGAGACGGCTGTCGCCCGGGCGTCCCAGGTTTACACGATCCAGATGAACATTAAGCTCGTCATTAAGGATACGTGGATTGCGACTGATGCCGCGAGCCCGAGCAGCTGGCCCGACTTTGCCGACTACACGAAGAGCGATGGGTGCCCTTATGATCTCTCCGACCAGCTCGATGACCTCACCAAATGGGTGCGCACGCTTGACGACGACGAGGAGCAAGCCGCGCACTTTCACCTCTTTACTGGCTGCAGCGCCAGCTCTTCTGGTGTCGCCTACGTCGGTACTCTCTGCAACCTCAACTACAACACTGGTGTGACCAAGAAGACGAGCAGGACATGGAAGACCTTTGCCCACGAACTCGGCCATGGCTTTGCTGCCACCCACTCCTTTGAGAACGGAATGTACAAAACGGGTGGCATCATGGACTATGGCGACGGAAAAATTCTCGGAACGAACATGTACGGCTTCCGCCTTGCGCGCCGCGATCAAATGTGCGGAGAGTTCGAGACGGCCCGTTCCAGCTCTTGCGCTTTCATCAACGTTTACGACGATGATTCGGGCTGTGGCAACACTGTCATCAGTGACGACGAGGAGTGCGAGTGTGTCGATGGATCCACCAACTGCAACGGTTGCAAGAATTGCAAGCTCACCGACGACACTGTCGAATGCAGTACCTCAAAGTTCTACATGGTTGCCTCTGGATCTCCATACTCTACGGGCGCTCTCTCGGACGAGGAGTGCTGCGTTGACAACAAGCTTCTTAAGGCTGACACTGCGTGTGATGATGGTTACTGTGGTGGCGGTGGGTTGTGCACCAACCCGTGCAAGAGCGACTCCTTGTCTCCGTGTGGCTACAAGAACGGCGGCTGCCGCGTCAAGTGCACGGATGGTAGCACCTGCAGCTACACCTGGAGGGTTAACAGCGTATACGTTGGCTATGCCGAGTACGGAACGCCTTGCACGACTGACGATGGCGCCAAGGGCATCTGTGGCGATGGCACGGGTGTCTGCAACTACTCGGGCCCACCCACCCTGAACCCAACAAAGTTCCCCACGGAAGAGCCCACGAGTTTCCCAACCAGAGCTCCTACCAGCTTTCCGACGTCCTTTCCTACGAGTTTCCCAACCGATTACCCTACTGCATTCCCTACCGAGGCGCCTTCGGTGCTCAAGGGCGTCTCGTTTCCCTCGAAAAAGTGTGCCAGGAAGAACAAGAAGTGCAAGATCAAGGAGGATGGCCTCGCCCGCTTCGGCAACAATGATAATTACGCTTTTTACGCTTTCGAGGACATTAACAGGAAGACCAAGTTCAGGTGCAATGAAGACACTTTTGGCTTCGACCCCATCCCGGACCAAAAGAAGGAATTCTGCTGGTTCGCCCCCATGACTTTCGATTTCGAACTCCTCGCCAAGGACGGCAAGACGGGCACCGTGACCAAGGCCGGTATCGTCCGCTACGGAGTCGAGGACAAGTACGTCTTTAAGACTTTCGAGTCCAAGACAACGATCAAGTGCAATGAGGACGAGTTTGGCGTCGATCCTGCGCCGAATTCCAATTCCAAGAAGTGCCACGTCAGCTACTTTTAGGCCGCTGCTATTGCTGCTGCTCCTGCTTGGCCTGTGCTGGAATGGTTCTCGCTCGCCCCTTTGCGAATTTTATGATTTGACTGAACGCCCCAAGGTCGTTCTGACCACTTACTTTGCGCCGACCTCTTTTCTTTTCTCCCCAAGAACATGACACGACATGACTCTAGTTCATGACAAGACTGCGCCGGGCGTCTGATTGATTCATCATTTGTGTGTGACTCTGACCCCCCATGACTGACGACGCCCGGCCGCTCGCTCGTGCTCGTATTGAGCCTTCTGACATCTCTCTGGTAGAGATCCCATTCTCCGTCTTCTTGTCAATCTGTGACTGCCCCCGCGCGCGACACTCGCGCGCATTGACCCTTCGGAGATCTGTGTTTGTGATTGCCCCATTTATGTCTATTTTGATTTAAGCGATTCAAGGAACATTGATGCATTATTTCATTGATTGATTGTTGCGTGCTGTGCCTCGCCATGCCATGAATCACTGTCCATTGGAACTTTTTTGAATAAAAAGTACGTTGCTCTTACTAGAATTGTATTCTTCCATACGTTACCAAGGTCATCTCCTGAATTTGCGCACATGTTTCTCAAAGAGAAGAGGCTATGTCTTCTTCGTTTCGCTTCCCGTATGGAGCTAAGTTCGTTAGGATTTTTTTTGCTCTTCTCTTTTCAGAGAAAAAGCGAACCGCTGACATTTCCACATCATATTATGTACCGAATTGCCCCCTTCCCCCTTTCCCCCCAGAAAAGCAGTCATTCTCCAGAGTTTAAAATCACCCGGATTCCAGTCAGCTGCAGCGTAGAAGAGTGGTGCGACAAGACCCTGTTCAGATAGATGGCCTCGCGAGAAAGAATGAAAGATACAGCCTTCTTATTGTGAAAAGCCATGGTGACAAGGAAACAAAAGAGGAACAAGACACAGATATAAAGTAAGCTGCCATTCACTAGGCCTAGAGCGCCTTCAAAAGTTCACAGTCAAGTCCCTGCCCTGAGTTTCCTTGGCCAAGTCCCGCAAGCTGTTGTGCAAATTGCGCACAACCTTTGAACGCACCAGGTACTCCTTCCAACAGCGAACGTGCATTCCTCGCTCGTCGATTTCGTATACCTCCCAGCCCGGTTAATATCACGAGCGTTCCCGGCAGATCGGCTCGCGCGCTTGCGCATGCGAGTGTGGGAAGGGTCCTCCGGAAGCGGGCCAGGCACTCAAAGCCGAGGTCCGCTCGCCCGCATCGCTGCATAGCTGTCATCGCTCCGCACTGCCAACATCCACGACGTCACACACATACACCTCTTCGCCTTTCGCTCCAGAAAACCGGCCTCCCGCACGCCATACGTGCGTGCGTGCGTGCGTGCGTGCGTCGATGGTGCCGATCTTCGCTGCTTCGGCGGCAGCGGCTGCGGCTTGCATCTCGCCCCTCTTTCGCACTGTTGCCGCAAAACTCAGCGGCACGCGCCGGCGGCACGCAGCCGGGCGGTCGGCCGCGCCGCCACGGCGAGCGCGTGTCGGCGCCGCGGATCGATCACTCGGTCGGCCGGTCGGGTGGGCGGGCGGTCGCGTCGCGCCATGCCAGCAGCGGCAGCTCCTGGCTCGAGCCCCGTTCGCGGGACTTGCGAAGCGAAGTTAGTGAAGTGAAGTGAAGACGAAAGGAGTGAACGAAGTGGGCGAGCGATGTGATGTCACACGCGAGTGCTCCGACGCGGCGCTCCCAACGCCTCCTGGCCGGCGGCAGCGGGCGGCGCGAAGTGAAGCAGCGCGAAGCGGCGCGAAGCTGCGCGAAGCGGCGCGAAACGTCCGGGACGAGCTGCGGCTGCTGCGAGGGGAGTGGTTGGTTGGAGATGGAGGGAGATGCGAAGCGAGGTTCGTTTTCGTGGAGCTCCGAGCGTTGCCGGCAACGGCGTCGGAGGCGTGCACACGAAACTTGCCGACGGAAGGCTTGCCAGGCCGGACGCTGGCCATGGTTGCAGGCTAGGCCAGATAGAGCAATTCGATGCAAGAGAAATGCAGACCAGTGCAGACTAGTGCAGGGCAGTGCAACGCAGTGCAGACTAGTGCAGTTCAGTGCAGTGCAGCAGCAGTAAGAGGCTCCAAAAAGAGCAGATTGGCGTGCGCCCGCTTTTCGGACCGTCCCTGCTTGTTCGCCGCCGCGCGGCCAACCGACCGACAACAAGCACACATGCATGCAGCGCATAAAGCTCGCCTCTTTCTTCTTGGCAGCACTCTTCGCTTTCCACCACTTTTTCCCTTCAACTTCTTCGTCCTCGCCTCGCCCCGAAGTCACCTGCGCCGCGTCCGCGTCCGCGTCCGCGTCCGTACGCCCAACCCTCCCTCCGTCCCTCCCTTGGCCGCTTTTCTTTCCGCAGGCCCACCTACCTTGCTCGCCTCGCTCGCATACTCGCTTGGGGATCCGCTGCACGCGCCGCGTCGTGACCACCGGCGCGGACCGGCCTCTGGAGGAAGAGAGCAAACGAGTTCCGACGTTCTGCCCTGCTTTCAGTGGCGGGCAAGTCTCTCCTTTTCTACTCTCTTTCACCGCATGCCGTGGCAAGCCCAGTGCCGGCGCGGCGCACGGCGGGCTCGCGCTGGCATGGCCGCTGCTGCGCAAGACGAGTCGCGGAGGCGAGCGCGCGAGCGAGGACGGGGACGAGCACGGGGAGAGGTGGAGGGGGCCGGATGGGTGGCTGCTGGAGGACGATCACGACGACGAGCAGGACGATGCTGCGGCGACTGACTAGGACCCGCTGGTGCCGCGTAGACGCACACTCTTGTCGAGATTTGAGAGTGACAGCAATGAAGCCGGGCCGACCTGTACACAGAAGGGCTGGGCGTGATGAAGTCGGGAACGAACTGGCCGCCGTGCCAGCCAGCCAGCCAGCCAGCCAGCCAATGAGAAAGTAGCCTCGTCTTTGGCCTTTATCGATGCACCTTTCATCCTATCGTCGACACCATTTGACGCCAACTTACGAGGTATGACTTGCTGCTGCCTGCCTGGCAATGATCACAAAGTGACAAAAGAGCATCATTTGTTTCGGGTCAGCTTTGGGAGTAAAAGTTGCTGGCTGTGGCAGTGGCTGGCGAAGCAACATTTTCATTTACCGCGCGGATGTGCTTGCACGCGCCGCCTCCCTCGATTTACGTGAGCGTATGGTGCTCTTTCGAAACGCCTGGAACCTGAAAAAAGATGAGAAAAGAGGTTGAAAGAGCAAGTCCAAGTCTGCGAGGCGCGAGATAAACTTGTGCTACTTGGAGCCAACCTTCGAAGCCCAAATCGTCAGACCCGCGGTGGAATATTCATTAGCAGGCGAGCAGCAATCCATCTAACAAGCTGCTGGTGCTGCTACTGCTGGTGCTGGTTCTGCTGCTGGTGCCGCTGCTGCTGATGGTAAAACAATTGAAACCGTGAGAAGAGGACAGAAAGGGTGGCTTATTTTTCATAGGTACGCTCGACAAATGAGCGACGATACAATAGACCCACACCACCGCACGAACGAACGGACGTGTCGAACGTGAACGTTATTCCGGAACGACGGTCTAGCGTTTGTTTGCCAGCTGGCAGGGCTTGCTCATGCTTTGCTTGCCAGGCGATTCAACGGAATGGCAGCGCAAAGACCGTCGCACCAGTCGCATCCAGTTGGCGGAGCTCATCTTGAAACCGATAAAGCGGAACCCGTGGTGGAACGGTCAAATCGGAAGAGCTCGGAAGGGAAAAACCACATGCTGGAAGAAGGAAAGAAAGAAGGAAAGGTGAGAAGAAAAAATGTTCACGAGTCCCAGGGCGCCGCCGGCAAGGCAAGTGCGCTACCATTCGCCAGTTCGTTCTTCGCTTGCAGTGCAGCGGTTCCTTCTCTGGTGGACAGTTCTCCGCATACACACTCGTGCACCGCACGGAGCCCATCAGTAGTCAGTCAGTCAGTCAGTCAGGCGGCCGCAGCCGGTCGGACGAATCGATCAACGGTTATCTTCAGAATGCGTTCGGGTGACCGTTCTTTTCTCCACCCCAAACAATTTTTCCAATGATCGAACAAAACTGGAAACTGTAAAAGAAAGGAAAGAAAAGTACCGACTCAGGGCGTCTGTCGGTATACTACCGTAGTATGTGCTTCCTCCTTCCTGCACGCACGGGACCCTCGCTGCCTCTCCTTCCAGGCACCTGCCGTGACGGTAGCAGCGCCGGGTGCGCCACGCAGCGCCACGCAGCGCAGCGCAGCGCAGCGGCCGTGGACTCCGAAGCCCGCTAGCTCGCGCCCCCGGATAAGAGAGGAAGAGGGGCATCACAGCTGGCGGCCACAGTGGGGCGCGCGGGGAAACGACTCTCTCTCCCCTGGCTTTCTTTCACTCATTCATGCATCCATACTTTCTACTTTATCTCTCCTTTCTCTCTCCCTGTGCACGCGCCTCCCTCTCTCTCTCTCTCTCTCAAGCCCCGGGAGATTGCCCGCCTCGGACAGAAGAAAGAAAGAAAGAAAGAAAGAAAGAAAGAAAGAAAGAAAGAAAGAAAGAAAGAAAGAAAGAAAGAAAGAAAGAAAGAAAGAAAGAAAGAAAGAAAGAAAGAAAGAAAGAAAGAAAGAAAGAAAGAAAGAAAGAAAGAAAGAAAGAAAGAAAGAAAGAAAGAAAGAAAGAAAGAAAGAAAGAAAGAAAGAAAGAAAGAAAGAAAGAAAGAAAGAAAGAAAGAAAGAAAGAAAGAAAGAAAGAAAGAAAGAAAGAAAGAAAGAAAGAAAGAAAGAAAGAAAGAAAGAAAGAAAGAAAGAAAGAAAGAAAGAAAGAAAGAAAGAAAGAAAGAAAGAAAGAAAGAAAGAAAGAAAGAAAGAAAGAAAGAAAGAAAGAAAGAAAGAAAGAAAGAAAGAAAGAAAGAAAGAAAGAAAGAAAGAAAGAAAGAAAGAAAGAAAGAAAGAAAGAAAGAAAGAAAGAAAGAAAGAAAGAAAGAAAGAAAGAAAGAAAGAAAGAAAGAAAGAGCCGCGGCGCGTGGCCGGCGAGGCGGAGCAAGCAAGCGAGCGGCGGCGCGGTCGTTAGTGGCCGAGAAGACTCAGAGACACAGAGAGAGAGAGAGAGCGAAAGAAAGAAAGAAAGAAAGAAAGAGTGAAGTGAAGTGACAGTGGCCATGGTGGAGGCAAAGCGAAGCAGAGCAGAGCAGAGCAGAGCAGAGCACAGCAGAGCAAAGCAGCCGGCCGCTGCCAACGGGGGCAGCTAGCTAGGCGGGCTAGGCAAAGCCGGATTCAGCCAGCCAGGAAGGACGGGTCTCACAAACGCATGAGAAACATGCAAACCAACTGCACGGCTCGCGCAACAAAGCGGCACAAGAGTCTTGCTTCCTTTCTTCTTTCTCCCTTGCTTCCTTGGCTTCCTTCCCTCCTTCCTTCTCTTTCTGCCGTCTGTCCATCCATCCGTCCATACGCCGCTCATCGCTCGCAGCGCGCGCGGCTCGGCTTCTTGCGCGACCTGACCGCGCCTGACCCGGCTCGGCTCGCGCGGCCTTGGCCCGACTCCACGCGCCGCCACTGGCGCAGGGAAGAGGGAGAGGGAAGAGAGGGAGAGAGAGGGAGAGAGAGGAGGCAGGCAGGGAGGCGGCAGGAGCACTCGAGCGGCGCCGCGCGAGGCAAGCAAAAACAAAAAGGGCGAGCCGCGGCGAGGCCAGGCCGGTGAGCAGCAAGCGCTCACGCAGCAGCAGCAGCAGCAGCAGCAGCAGCAGCAGCAGCAGCAGACTGCGAAAGACGTACTACTCGTCGAGCGAGCGAGCGAGCGAGCTCCGCGTCGCTTGGACCGGGAGCAGCCTCTGGCGAGCTCGCACTTTAGTTGGGAGCCTTGGCTGATCGATTGATCGAGCCTTTGAGCGCCAACCAAGGTGGCCGGCCGGCCGCCCCAAGCAGAGCAAAAGCAAAAGTAGCGAGACAGAAAGGCACCATGCGATCAACAACCGCAGCGCTAGTCCTGGCTGCGACCCTCGCGACCAGCATCCTCGGACAGAGCCAGGTCTCGGCCCTCGATAGCGACAGGCAGGCCATCCACATCCACGACGACGAGAACGAGGAGGACCGCCTCTTCCACCCCGTCGAGCACTTCTCCGTGCGCCATCTCGATGAAGACAAAATCCAGGTCGACGTCCGCGCCGGCGATCACGTCTTCGTCTCGCACGAGCTCTCGCGCGTGCGCCACTTGTACTCCAAGAAGGGCAAGCTCCGCATTGGGTCCCCCGACGGCCAGCACATTGTCAAGACTCGGGACAGCAGGCATGCCAAGTTCATCTTTGAAGGCGAGCACGAATTTGGCTGGTTTACCTGCTCCTACCGCCCCGAGGAAAACCGCGCCCACCTCTTTGTGCACAACGGCACCAAAACCTTCGAGGTCACCCACCGCGAGCGCTTTCTCAAGGACATCCACAGCCGCGACCTTGCGACTCTTCCCGAGTCTGAGTTTTGGCTCGAGGTTATTGGAGCCGACGACACGCTCCTGCCTTCTAACGTCGACATCAGCGACGCCAAAAGCTCTCGTCACCTCCGTCGTAGCGCTGCTAGCGACGATGCCGAGGAGGGAAAAGAAGAGGACACGGACTGCGGCGAGCGCACTGCCCCCGATGATGTGATCCTCAAGAGCAAGGATCTCAAAGACCTCACCATCCTTCCCGGCGATGAGACCTCTGAGATCAATCGTCTCGTCAACGCTGGTTACGAGTCGAGGAACGCAACAAGGACGAAAAAGTCTACTCTCGTCAAGACTGCCGACTTGAGCAGCAATGAGCTCTCGTCTGCGGGTCGCCGTCTTACCGACGACTACGCCTTCACTCCGAACTGCTACACGAACGATGAGCGCGTCCACGAGGTCCTGGTGAATGTCATCTCTGATGCTGCATTCTACAGCATCTATGGGTCTGAAGATGACGTGCAAGAGGCCATTGAGACGGGTATCGCCAAGGCGTCCCAGGTGTACACGATCCAGATGAACATTAAGCTCGTCATTAAGGATACGTGGATTGCGACTGATGCCGCGAGCCCGAGCAGCTGGCCCGACTTTGCCGACTACACGAAGAGCGATGGGTGCCCTTATAATCACTCGGCGCAGCATGACAATCTCACCAGCTGGGTGCGCAAGCTTGACGACGACGAGGAGCAAGCTGCGCACTTTCACCTCTTTACTGGCTGCGACGCCAGCACTTCTGGTGTCGGCTACGTCCGTTCGCTCTGCAACCTCAACTTCAACACTGGTGTGACTAAGAAGTCGAGCAGGACATGGAAGACCTTTGCCCACGAACTTGGCCACGCCTTTGGTGCCGCCCACTCCTTCGAGAACGGAATTACCAAAACGGGTGGCATCATGGACTATGGCGACGGAAAAATTCTCGGAACGAACATGTACGGCTTCCGCCTTGCGCGCCGCGATGAAATGTGCGGAGAGTTCGAGAAGGCTCGTTCCAGCTCTTGCGCTTTCATCAACGTTTACGACGATGAGTCGGGTTGCGGTAATGGCGTCATCGCTGATGGCGAAGAATGCGAGTGCGCCGATGGATCTACCAACTGCAACGGTTGCAAGAATTGCAAGCTCACTGACGACACGGTCGAGTGCAGTACCTCAACGTTCTACATGATTGCCGCTGGATCTCCTTACACCACAGGTGGATACTCGGACAAGGAGTGCTGCGTTAAGAAAAAACTACTCACGACCGGTACTGCGTGCAGCGATGGCTATTGCGGTGGCGGTGGGTTGTGCACCAACCCGTGCAAGAGCGACTCCTTGTCTCCGTGTGGCTACATGAACGGCGGCTGCCGCGTCAAGTGCACGGATGGTAGCACCTGCAGCTACATCTGGAGGGTTAACAGCGTATACGTTGGCTATGCCGAGTACGGAACGCCTTGCACGACCGACGATGGCGCCAAGGGTATCTGTGGCGATGGCACGGGTATTTGCAACTACTCGGGCCCGCCCACCCTGAACCCAACAAAGTTCCCCACGGAAGAGCCCACGAGTTTCCCAACCAGAGCTCCTACTAGCTTTCCGACGTCCTTTCCTACGAGTTTCCCAACCAATTACCCTACGGCATTCCCTACCGCGGCGCTTTCGGTGCTCAAGGGCGTCTCGTTTCCCTCGAAAAAGTGTGCTAGGAAGAACAAGAAGTGCAGGATCACCGAGGATGGCCTCGCCCGCTTCGGCAACAATGATAACTACGCTTTTTACGCTTTCGAGGACATCAGCAAGAAGACCAAGTTCAGGTGCAATGAAGACACTTTTGGCTTCGACCCCATCCCGGACCAAAAGAAGGAATTCTGCTGGTTCGCCCCCATGACTTTCGATTTCGAACTCCTCGCCAATGACGGCAGGAAGGGCACCGTGACCGAGGCCGGTATCGTCCGTTACGGAGCTGACGACAAGTATGTCTTCAAGGTCTACGATTCCAACACCAGGATCAGGTGCAATGAGGACGAGTTTGGCGTCGATCCTGCGCCGAATTCCAATTCCAAGAAGTGCTTTGTCAGTTACTTTTAGAAATGAAACTCCGTGGAATGCCCTCGTCCTTTCTCGTGAACAACTGGGATCGCCAAAAGTAGCTTATTGCGTGCGATACCTAGAAAAATCGGCGTGAGTCTTTTTCACGTCTTCTGAATTTCTGTCTGGCGTCTGAATTGATTTCACGATACGTGCGCGGGACCGTGTGCATTCGTGCCTTGTCACTTTCCGACCCATGACCCAACGCCAGGCGGTATATGACCAATTTGAGAGCGAGTTTAGCGCTCGCTGGCTTCGTATTCACTGACAGCGCGCATAACAATGCAGCCTTTCAGAGAGTGCGGCCCCATGAAACTCTTTGCTTCTGACAACCCGTGTACCGATTATGAACCCCAATAAATGAGAAAATGATTTATTCATGATCATCTCTGTCCCTTTTGCATTGTTGTGACTATCTTGGACCTTGGTATTAGCTAGCTCTCTTCCACAACAACCAACCACAACAGCTCTGACTCAACTCTTCTTCTGGCACCAAGGTAAAAAGAAGAGTCTCTACACGCGCTTCCTTCATCTATTCATTTCTCATCTCTTAGACCTCCGCTACGGTGCGAGAAATATCATCGGTCTCTACGCCGTGGCGTGGTGACGAAAGCGGGCTTCCAAATGAACCATCGCCGGCCGTTTCCCTATCGACATTCAATGGTGCCAAGTATGGCGAGCCCTTGAGGATTGCCAAGCCAATACATGCAGTGTATAAGAATGTAGCCCACGTGAAAAAGGTGAACGCTGCCGCGACACCTGCCTTTGAAATTCCAAATGAGACGTCTCCAGCAAGACCGCCAAATACAAGTTCATCCATGAGCTTGCTCAATCCACGGAGAGCTTGCGCACTACTTGCCGTGGTGGAGAACGCAGAAAATATCAGAAACGCGAGAACAATGTCCCCGACTGCGACGATCCACGAGAACAGCTTGGCCCGGCTTCCAGACGCAAAGTTCTTGCCAAGGATCTTGAATCCAAATACAGCTGTTGCACCCACGTAAAGCCATGTCATGAGCATTAGCACGAGGTCCCAGACAACGCCGGAGATGAAAGTCTGTATACTTGCAAACCCTGATTCATGAAACAGAGAGTTAAAGTCCGAGATGCTTGCCGCCGCACATGCCCAAGCAATCAAGCAGAACACGAATTGGGCAATCCGCGCGTAGAGCAAACAATTCACGGAGTGATGCACCTCGGCTGTCGAGTTGACATCGAAGTTGACGCCTGCACTTCTGGCCCATGACGGAAGGACCCTCACCGAGTCCTGTGTCATTCGCTGAAGGCCGTCGCGTTGGCCTGTAGAATAATGACCCGAGTGCGGCGACAAGGGAGAGAATCCAGACCTCGGCGATCCGGGAAATCCCAAATCTGGCCCGGGAGGCTTGGCTTGGCCTGCTCCACTCTGCATATTTCTGTCGATCTCTTCTGCCTTGATAGCCTCTGCCGTACCACTCCGTGCTTTCCCATCTTTCTTAGCCTCTTGTTCCTCCTCGCGAACCTGCTGTTCTTCAACTTTGCGCGCAGTCTCCGCGCCCTCGGCCTCATGACTTTGCACGTCGTCACCCATCTTTGCAGCAACGCACGTCTCGTTGTCCACGCCCGCGGCTCTTTCACAACAAATTCACGCGCTCGTAGCGCTTTGGTCTCTTGCGCCCGCGCCCGTTTGGTCCTCGTTCCCCGTCTCCTCGCCTCCTCGCGCCCGCGCGCGAACGTGCCGTTCGTTCTAGATGGACGTGCTCTGCTATCGAGTCTCTTTTGCTCAAGTCCAATTCCTGGGCCGACATGAGGGCCAAAGGTACAATAGAGAAGGCCTAGAACTGGACAGACTCAGTATGTGCCGGTCAAAGCAGCCAAATCATGCCGAACAAGCTTTGCCAAAAGCTGACGCATCAAGTGATGAAAGACATCGTAGAGTTTAGACGATGGCAAAACCTACGTTTGCCTTAACCCAAACGACCGATCACATTGGTCGGGTACGCTCACATTCTCGAATTATAAAAAAGGAGACTTTCGGTATCTCGGAGTCCATGCTCGCAATACGTGCGATCTCACTGAAAGAGACGGAACAAATAGAAAAGCAAAGCAAAGAAACCAAAACGCAAACGCAAACGCAAACATTCTACTGGCAAACATCCCAATTTCACTAGCAAAACGGTTATAATTTGCAATAGGTTTTCTCTCCCTTGTGCGAAACGTCCCCAACAGGCCCATGCAGAGAAAGTCAGGAGCAGGACTTTATCGACTTGCAGCGATAGCATGATCGAGATTTGCAAGGGACTTCTCAGTTGTTGAAAAGCAACGATTATCCCCATTCGCAGTCGTAGGATGGTCATGATTTGCAAGAGATTTCCTCGCTTGTCCAGAACGCCTTTGAGAGGCTCATGAAGGATGGGCCAATGACGAGATGATATGGCTCCTCCATCCACTTGAAGCAACAGCATGATCATGATTTGTAAGGACTTCTCTACTTGAACAAAAACAACGAGTTTCCCCATTTGCAGTGGTACGGTGGTGATAAATTGTAAGTGGCTTCACAGCTTGTCCGAAACGCCCCAAGAGGCCCATGCAGGAAGAATCAGGGACAGGAATTTATTCACTTGCAGTGATAGCATTTTCATGATTTGCAAGGGACTTGTCAGCTGTTTAAAGACAACGAGTTTTTTTCTCCACTTGCAGTCGTAGGATGGTCATTATTTGCAGGTGGGCTCTTCGCTTGTCCAGTACACGTTAAAGGGTCGATGAAGTAAATCTGGTGACGACACTTCTACTTCATTGAGGGCGAAGTATACCAAAGCAAAGATTCCACCCGCGGCATGATAAGGGCGTAAAGCCCCAAGATGAAGCTTCAAGACTGGTGGCGTCCAATTATTTGGTTTCCAGTTGCGCGCGGCTTGCGCCTGCAGGCGTGAGCATGGCGCACATTGCGGGAGAAAGACCTGCTGGACGTCTTGATTCGCAAGACGCCGCCAAAGTCCCATCTCTGCACTCGCGCGAAGCTTGCTCGGTGGCATGTGGTCTGCGTGGAAGGAGGCATGGCCCTTTCCATGCCCGCCTTTCGTGCCACAGGTGTGGCATCCATGCTTTTTACCCAAGGACTCAATAGTAGTCCGCTGCGCAGGGCGCGCATAGGCTCGCCCTGCAGGGATACTCTCGCGGGCAAACGCCCCTGGACGCAAGACATCGCTCGGGAGCGTGCTCGCAAATCTACCGCCCATCGCCTTGAAGACGGCAAGAATTCCGGCCACGCCCCACGCTCGAGCCTCCATAGATTCCAGCAAAACAAACGGACTACCACGACGCGAGCGCCCTGCAGCCCGCGCGGCCTCTTGCGACGCCGCGGCGGCACCAAGAGTCAGGACCCCGCCCGCAAAGGAGCTCAGGCCGGGAACTGCGCAGCTGAGACCCAGCGCCGCGGCTACGAGCTGGCCGCACGCCAGGCTCACCAGAAACGCATAGCCTCCGGCCACAGCGCCTGCGCCCACGCGCAAGACCTGCGCCGTCCTCTCGCCTGCGCGTCCTGCTTGAGGCGTCTCGCTCGCCTCGCTCGCCTCGCTCGCCTCGGTTCTGGTCGAGGCCATGCGCGGTATCGAGTCTAGCTGCTTCGAGTCGAGTCAGCAGCGCGCAGATTTATTTCCCAGGTCCCACCAGCCAGCCAAGCCAGCCAGCCAGCCAGCCAGCCGGGCGTCTTCCGCGTCGGCACGTTCGCTCGAGACCAAACCAGACCAGACGTCGAGCGGCAGCGGCGGCGCGCAGGGGGTCTCCGTTTGTCTGTCAAGGTTTGCGCGACGACAAGGCATCGCCGTTACACACCTCTCTTTCAGCCTCGCTGGCTGGGACGATTGAGCTAGCTGATTGGGACGAATTCTGTTCTGGGTGTAAGGTGTGGTGGCCGGCGCCGCCATTGACATGACGTGTGGATTTTAGATTTCTCTACGTAGGTTGCGAAATGGCTCGCTTCATCAAGGTTATCTATTTACGTTTTGTACTCTACGCACTGCTGGTGGGCAGCTGAGTGCCTCTTGTCCGCTTGTTCCTCCGGCGTGATGATCACATGAATGCATTGCGGAAAAAGTTACGGCTTGACGGCGCCTGTTGCTGCTGCGGCGGGCCCTGCTGGTACCCATTAAAGCTCTGGTGTGAGCTGTAGCGATGCATGGGCGAGCCGGGCGGGCCGCCCTGCGCGAAGCGAGGGTCAGGCCCCATCATGGACATTGACTCGGTGCTCTGGGCGCGGTGCATCATGTGGCCCTGGAGCTGCTGCTGCTGCTGCTGCTGCTGGGGATGGCCCTGTCCGTAGGCGTCAAAGTTGTGGCCGCCGTACTCCGTTGACGCAAAGCTGCCGCTGCGCGGGTAGCTCGCCACGCGCTGGTTTGGGTCCTCTTGCATGTACGAGCCGGCACGCGAGCGCGGATCAAAGCCCATGTCGCTGTCCACCTGGCCCGGCAGCGTGCCGGGTGAGACCTGACGCGTAGAAGCTGCGCTGCGGGGAGCAGCGTCATCTTCCGGACCGTAGGCGCCATACGCCGGACCGTCGGCCGGACCCTGGTAGAAAGGTTCCGCTCCGGGCGAGTGCTCGCGCTGGTCCTCGATCGTGCGGAACGAACGTTCGCTCTCGTCATCAGGGTGCGCCGACGGGGACCTGTGCATGCCCTGGACGTTGTCGTACAGCTTGCGCTCAATGTCCGCAGAAACGTCGATGTCGCGCCAGTGTGCGGCCGCGTCCTTCCAGTGCGAGACAAGCTCGTAAATGTGATTCTCATCCAGGATGTGGCGAATGACTCCGTCGCAGATCGTCCGCTGGCGCTCCTCGCGCTCAAGGACGTCGACCATGTTCTCCTCTTCAAAAGTGTATCCGAGGACGGGCAAGTAATACGGCTTGCGGTGGTAGTGCGTGCGGAAACGCTGAATGTCCACGCGCTTTTCCGCGGAGACCGAAAGGTTAACAAAGATCACGTGGTAGGTGCCAAGGTGGTCGCGCTTGAGCATGTTCACGGCCATGTTCACGTCAAAAGCGAATTCCGTAATGATTCCGGTCTGGTTGAGCATGAGGCTGAAGAGACGCTGCATCTCAATGCGCGGCTCAATGATGAGCACTGCGGGGCTGCGGCGACCAATCGTGCGGCGAATGCGACGCTGCTTGAGCGCGTCCTCCGAAATGTCGCCCATCTTGATCTGCTTAGCCGTGAGGTTCGAAGCGTACGGGGACACGGCGTGCTGCGCGGCGTAACGTGAAGTGTACGGCTCCAAAACCACAAAGCGCACATACCACACCAAAAAGCCGCACATGTTCTTGGCAAAAAGATCTCCAACAGCGTCTCCGATTTTGTCTGTGGCTTCGTCCACGAGATTGAAGACAGGAGGTCCAATGAAGTATAGAACCGGAAAGAAAGTCCAGGAAACGAAAAATGTCACCAAAGCGAACAAGATCCAGTTCCATGCACCTTCAGAGTGCGCAACAAAGTGCTTCTTGCGCATCATGGCGAGCTTGATCACATCGTACGTGAGCCAGAGCTGCGCAATTCGTCATCATCGGTTTCCATCATATTTTCTGGCTGTTAGTGTCACGGGTTTTGCTTCGCTGCTGTTTTCTCAACCCAATCCAGCACACAGTCTTGCCCTCTCTATGGTTTGAGAGGCCAACTTCACGCCTTCTCTTAGGGCATGAGCTCTACGCTAAGGATATCGCGCTCTATCCTTCCTGACGAACTTACAGCAATCAGTGCCGCGGCGCTAACAAAGACTCCCTTGAGGGCAGGCTCGGTCTGGGCGGCGCCGAGCATACCAAAGCAAATCATGAAGATGTCCTTCACCATCATGGAGATCGTCTTCCCCATGTCGAGAAGGTCAGGTACGAAAAGATGCAGAAGAACGCACAAGTTCGAAACGATCACCGGGCAGCATACTGTAGGGTAAAGGTCAGAAAGTAAATGAGACGAAGATCTCATCGTCGATGCACCCGGTCTGTTAGTATATCTCTTTTTGCCCTTTCCATTGATAAGAACTGCTCGAAAATGAGGCCTTCCAAAAGCAAACTTACTCATCCAAAAAATGTAGCGGCCCAAGGCGAATTCAAAGTGCTCGTCACTGTTAACGTCCGCGCGTACATCAAGATTCATGTAGCTAGTAGTGACAAAGGTGCTCAGGCAGTAGTACACGCAGGTAACCATCTGGACAAAGATGGGCGCCAGGTTGCAGCGCTTCGCTTGCCATTGTGCACAGTAAAAGAGCAGCAGGAATGCGGAGCACACAAAGACGCAGAGACGCGCGCCAAAGACTCCCGACGGCAGCTCGTTCGTCGCGAGAAAGCGCGGTTCCTCAAACATCATGTCAGCGTCGTCGATCATCTTCAGCGAGTCGTCCTGCGTCAGGGACATCAGGTCCGCCATCGTGTCTATCTGTCTGTCTGTCTGTCCGCCCGTCCGTCTGTTAAACGGGTGTTGCAGGGTCTAATTTGCAAAAAGCAGATTCCCTACTTGAGCGAACGAAGCTTTGCGCGACTTCGGTTCGATGCGTCGTGCTGCGCTATGGTATGCCAGGCCAGGCAAGACGTGCTCTGGGCTTGAGTTGCCTTGGCTTGGCTTGGCTTGGCTTGGCTTGCCTTGGCTTGGCTCGATGTACACTCCTTCCCCCGCCCCTTCGGCTTTGCTCGCTTCGATGTCCTGTTTCGATCTCACGTTGACCACGGCCGAAGCACCCGAGTCGGCTGAGCACAGCCCGAAAGAGGTTTGCCATCGAGATCCTTCCATCCAACGATTTCCGAGCCATGTGCAGACAGCAAAAGAGAGGATACCTAAGCCTCGTCCTTTCAACGCTTCCATGGAAAAGTGTAGGTAGACAACTGCGTCCGTCCATGGAGTCTTACATCCCTCAACATCCATCAACTGACACTTTGTAGCTCGCACACCTCCGCGGTGGAAGTCCACAACGCCGTGCGCGTCACGAACAGTCGCGCAGCTGCCCTGCATGCGGGGTGCTGGTGAACGGATATGATCCGTTTGCGGTTGATCACTGTGAAATGATGAGGGCCCCACGTGAAAAAAAAACTATCCGTTGACCGGAACTTCGTGCCACTGTGACCGCGTCCTGGTGCGTTTGTATTCAGGGAGCCACCGCAAGTCTTCGCCACTGTGGACGCTGCTAAGCCGACTCGCTCGGAATTTATGTGCAAAGCGACCTCGCCGAGCAGTTGAAAGCAACGTACATCACCTCTGCCATTGCTAAAGTAAATTGAAGAATCTAACGTAGATGATTTTCGCGACCTATCGCTCGGAGCCGACTCGACGCGTTGGATAGTCAACGCACGCAATGTCCGTTTTTCTTTCACGTGCGGAAAAGGGATCACCGTTGCGGGCCAGACTTGCGATTTGAGCCTCTCCCTCCCCCCCCGTGAAAATGTATTTTGCCTTCAACTAGCGTCTTCGCGTAGGCTCATCTACGGTCAGGGTCTCACACTCTCTCTCTCCCGTGAAAAATTATTTTTATTTTGCCTTCAACTAGCGTCTCCGCGTAGGCTCATCTACGGCCAGGGTCTCACTCTCTCACTCTCTCTCTCTTTCTCTCTCCATTCTGGGGGCACGCGGCGTGGCCAGTCCTGGCGCCGTGCGACGCGTCAAGAAAGAAAGAAAGAAAGAAAGCGGTATAACCAGGGCTTGATATCAACGGATTGTCGCCAACTAGCTCCGTTTGAGGGCAACCTACCCTCTCCTCCCAACGTCTGATTCGAATCAGCCAGTATCAAGCCAGGAGGACTGTGTTTGCTTGATCCCGTGCGCACGCTGGCTGGCAAACGGTGCCTCTTCAAGTGTCCATCCGAACTTCGACTCCAGGCTCTCGTTCGGCCGAACGAAGACCGTCTCGTACAAATATGATTGGGTGAGAGGCTGCCCGGATTAAAGGCACGTGAAATCCGGTTTCGTGCCCGATTAGTGGGCCAGGCAGTCGCGCTCTTGTGCGCGCCAAACACTACTAGGGTAAAACCTTTAAAACGGGTCACCTATAAAATGGGTCAACTTGGGCGGTGTGGCTTTGGACTAGGAGTCAACTAAGGCGCACTAGAATCGAAAGATGCTACCCCCCGAAATGGACCAGCGGTGGTTAGGCACCGGTGGTTACGTTAGCGTGCATTGCCGCAACTACGCGCGGCGCCATGTCGATGCCGACGACCTTGAGCAACTTCCTCGGCACCACGCCGCCGCTGCAGAGGCAGGCTGCCGTTGACAATGCCCTCCAGTAGAACGACGAAGCAGCTTGCAGAAGTCGTCGCAGCGTCGACGCCGGAGGCGCTCTTGCCCGAAGTGCATGGTTACCGGCTGACGTGCAAGCGTTTGCAGGCTCTCTGGCGCCATACTGCAGACCAGTAGGCCTGGCTGGATGACGAGCACATCGACGTGATCGCGAGGAGTATCTCGTCCGACTCGACCAAGAAGGTCATGGTCCTCGACACGCAGTTCGTTGCGTGGTGGACGGAGTGGACTCTCGATAAAGATTGCGCGCGGGGTGCGCCTGGCAGTGGTGGAAATCTCGCATCGCAGCTCGCGGACCGAGAGATCTTGTGGATTCCGTGCCATACGGCCGGCAACCACTGGACTTGCATGTTCGTCTTCCTTCACGAGCGCCAGTTCGAGTTCTTTGATCCGCTCGGTAGGCCGCCAGGCATTCTTGATGCCGTTTGCCGTCACATCATCCATAGCATTTCTCGCTATGGGGACTTCATCGACACATCCTCATGGCCGTGCATGCAAGTGACGACGACTCAGGTTCAACAGGACAGCTACAACTGCGGACTTTGGATCCTTGGGGCCCTGGACGTGGTTAGTGAGGGGGTCACGACCAGCAGCTTCGTGGAGATACCGCCGTTCGCCATCACTTGGCTTCGTCAGAAAAATTTCCTCATGCTCTCGCTGTTGTCATTTACGGACAAGAAAGCGAGCGAGAAAGGTGTACCCGTGGAAGAACCTGCGTCTTCAACAGAAAACGTGGAGCATGAGCTGTCCGGGCGCAACGTGGAGCGGGACGTTCTAGGGGAGAAGAATCAGGACAGCCTTGCTGACCTGCGGAGCGCGGTGGACAAAATTCGGCACAGGCAAGAGGCCGCTCTCCGCGCGGAAGCGCGTTGGAAGAGCCACTCTGCTCCGCAAATCACGAACAACATCAACAACATCAACATCGAATTGAACATCAACCTGCCTTCTGGCAGCCCTGTCGATCTCGCACACGCCGAGCAGGTTGGACGGAGGATCCTGGACGTGCTCTTCAGACAGGTCGGCGGAGCGACGTTTGTACCGCCAAGCGACAGCAGGGTCGCACGGCGCATCGCAGCTGGGGTGCCAAGGGTGGTCAACACAAGCGCGCACATTAAGTTTCTCGAGCAGCGCGAACAAGACCGGGTTACGCAGTGCGAAACCGACGCGCAGAAGAAGCGAGTGCAGTTCGTTGAGGAGGTCGATGTTGAGTTACTCTTGATCCATCTAGCAGCCGAGTCGCCAGATGTCTTCTGTTATAATCGAGGCGAAAGGATGACCAAGCAGGTCCTCGCCAAATATCTCGAGCTGCGGGGTGATCGGGTAAGCCCGGCGATGTCAAGGTCCGCCCTACTCGAACGCATTCGCGTTCTGAAGACCAATCGACCTGGCACCTTGTCTCCTACGACAACCTCTGCTGCATCGATCTCTCACTCCAGTTCTTCGATGGCCGCAAGTTCTGCAGCATCACCTGCTCCAGATCCAACCGGGGCCTCCACTCCGCAGAACGAAGTCCTCTCGGCAGACGACGAAGCTCTCATCATCAAGGCGTTGGCCGCGAAAGCAGCTTCTTGCACCGAGTTCGGGTTTACCCACTCGCGCAAGAAGGTCACACGATCAAACCTTCTGCAGTACCTCGAGGTCGAAGGCTTGCGTGTTCCGTGGCATGATCCTCGCGAGAATCTCATGCGAATCGTTCTTGGTCACATACGGAGCACCTCCAGCGCTTCTGCGCTGCCGCTGATGTCCTCGTAGGGCATCTCAGCGAGCGCGTGGCGCTGCTGACGTCCGCCAGTGGCGACAACTGCATTTTCATCCCCAAAACGATGCAAACGTGAACGCCCCATATAAACAATAGACAAATATCCGTTGAGTACGTAACTCGTTAAATACCCCCCTGTCAATACCCCCCGGTTCAATTTGGGGGCCAGCAGCCCCGCGGGGAGCCTCAGACGCTCAACTTTGAACTACTCTCGCTCCTCCAAAACTCGATCAAAACCTTTACTGCAAATTTTGTGCAGTCCGCCGTGGCACGGGCCTGTGCTGTGTCCAGCTCCGATGCTCGCGCGTGGATTTGCTGAAGAAATTTTCTGAACATTACGAAACCCTGTCCAATTCGGAGGTTTTACCCTAGTGATACAGTGTCGCTCGTTCAGGAAGAAATGAGTTTTTCTTTTTAATTGCAAAGTTCAACCTGAGCAAAGCTCAGGCATGTCTTGAACAGACAGAGGAGCGGACGCTCGATTTGAGCGTGACGCGGCCGCCGTGAGCCTGGTCGAAAATGGGTCCGTTGCGATATGTCCGCTGAGCCGATCTAGTGCCATGTCATGCTTCAAGGTCTTGATGAACGGGACCTGTACACAGCGATACACAAGTCACCGCAACGGTGTCCGTTGAGCGATCCGGTGAGGGCAGATGTGTCGGCTCAGCAACACCTTGACGGAGACGCTCTGTACGCTGCGAAACTAAGAGGAAGAAGAAGGGAAGAAGGCGATATAGGAAGCGTGATACGGAGCAAACGCTTCCAGTGCGGAAAACGGCTTCGACTCAAGTCGCGCGTCAGGTGCGTCCAAAGCCCTTAACGAGCTCTCGAGCGTGTCGGGTTGAACGAGCTTCGGGCTGAAGGCTGGCTGCCATCTTCGCGCCTTCCTTCATCCAGCTTGTTGGAGACCGACCGACGGACAGTATCAACTGGCTGATCGATAGATCAAATTGCTTGGAAGATCAGGACGACGACGACGACGACGACGTACTCTTGATTAACAAGTCTGGCCTCGAGAGGGCTTCGGAGGCCGATATCTTTAGAAAGATAGCGCGAGCAAGGCTGAAAGAAGAAGGACACCAAGAAAACCAAGAAAGAAGACCTTGACGAGCAAGGCACAATGAGCTACAACGAGTCTGTGTGGCGCGAAGAGTTCGCACAGGTTCTTCTCGCTCGGCCCAAAAGCTCTGGCGTGGTCTCGCAGGGCGTCGCAGGTGCTCGTCTGTGCGTGTTTTCGTGCAGTATCGCACTTCTCTGCTTCTATACCTTTCAGTGGAGAATCGGACGGTGCAATCTGCATCCCATCTACGTGCAGTTTGTTACCTTTTGCGTGTATATTCTCTCATGCTTCGGAACCACGGACTTTCTCTACATTCCCGTCGTTGACCATGCCGGCGTGACCTTTGATCTCGCCATTGGTCGCTACCTCTTCTGGATGATGACCTGCCCGGTGATCATTTCCAACGTAAACATTCTTCTCAACATTATGACGCCCGATGACATTGAGCTGCCCCAGGTGACATTCATGATGGTCAAGGATATTGTCATGATTGCCTTTGGTGTGCTGGCAGCCATGCAGCAGAACATCACGCTCAAGTGGATCTTCAACCTTGCGTCGTACTTTGTGTGCTTCTGGCTAGTGGCAGATCTCATCGTCCTCATGAACGAGAAGAAAAAGTTCTTTATGGTGTACGAGCGCTGCTGGGAGTGGATCTTCGCCGTCATGATTTACTTCTTTTGCGCGCAGAGTCTTTTCATCTTTCTCTACGCGGTTGGCCCGCCCTGCTTCAACATCATGGGACCGGACGGCGACCGCATTGGTCACTCGGTCGGTGATCTCTTCGCCAAGAACCTTTTTGGCTTTTTCGCCTGGTACGTGCGCTTCGTTGTCCTTGACCCGCATGTGAAGCGCATCCGCGGCGCGCGTGCGGTGTCGCCGTACACCACGCGCCCCATGGCCACCTCCGATCAGACCTCGAACAGGGTCTCCTTCCTCGGCCGCAAGACCAACACGAAGAAGACCACGGCCGGCCCCCGGCCCCCGCGCCTGCTCATCGTGGAGCCTAAGATCGAGCTCCAGCGCCTCTTCATGTTCATCCTGCGCGACGCCGGCATCGAGGGCGAGATCGCCTTCGACCTTGAGTCCGCGACCAAGATCATCCGCCGCGATTCGCTCTCGCACTACGACGCCATTCTGCTCAACCTCACGGTGGCCTTTGAGCAGCGCATCGCCACGCAAAAGTTCCGCATGCAGTTCCGCCGAAAGCCCTTCTACCTCCCCCTGCTAGGCTACTGCTTCGACGACAACTACGCCCCGCTCGCGGAGCGCGAGGAGGTCGAGCGCAATCTTTCGGACGGCTTCGTGCGCCACGTGCTCGACGAGACCCATCTCTTCGATGTGGTGTCCCACTGGCGCGAGGCCTCGAGCCACTGGCGCGAGATCGACGACTCCGCGGATATGGAGCGCCGCCTGCACCAGCACGTGCAGGGCGTGCACTTGTCGCCCGTCGAGGACCGCGACATCGGCAGCATGAGCCTCGTGGACACCAAGTACAGGGCCGCCGACGAGCAGCCGCACACCACCAACAGCGGCAACTCGAACAGCTCCCGGGACCGCGAGCCGCGCACCGCCATGATGGTGGAGTCGCCGACGAGCCCCGGCAGCCCCTCGGACACGCGCTCGACCTCGGGCCAGGCGCCGCAGCAGCAAAAGTCGGGCGGCGCGCGCATCTCGCTGCGCCGCAAGAGCTCCTTCGAGACCATGAACGACAACCTGCGCCACCAGCTCAAGGTCGAGGAGGAGCAGGTCGCGCGCCTCAAGCAGCAGGAGCAGGACCGCCAGCAGGTGCAGTCCCCCGTCACCGCCGGCGACGACTACCAGCAGCAGTCTTCGGGCCGCGGCTACTTCGAGACGCCCTCCAGCATCGACTCGCAGGCCGAGCCGCCCTCGGGCCGCAGCGCCACCAACTCTGCCGCCGGCAAGGACGACGACCTCGCCGACGAGGAGCTCGGCCCCAAGCGCCGCACCAGCCTCATCGTCAAGGGCTCCATGATGTGATGTGATGAGATGTGCTGTGATGTGATGAGATGTGATGTGCTGTAATGCGATGCGATGCAATGCGATGCGATGCGATGCGATGCAATGTAATGCGATGCAATGCAATGCGATGCAATGCAATGCGATGCGCTTCGTTCTGCTCCCGAGGAGATACGAGAGATGGACGTGAGTGATCCAGCGCCCGGGCCCGTAGCGAGCGTGGTATAATATCAATAACAACAAACAAATTAGGCCTTTCAATCGATCGATGGAGCAGAGGCAACAGTGGCAGCAGACTCGTACTTTCTTAGCCTGGTTCGGCCTGGTTCGGCCTGGCTCGGCCTGCCTGCGACATTGCGTGCGAGGAAAGTAGTATCTATGGTGTGATCGTGGACAGCAAATGGTGGATGTGACGTCGATCAGATCGTGCATGGCCCGCATGCGTCTTTTGGGCTGCTCGACAGCGCCGCGGGTGCCTTTCTGGGTCCCAGCCAGCAGCAGCAGCAGCAGCAGCTGGGCGACCACCAAATCCGCTGGTCACAGCGAGGCAGGCTTTTCTGTCAGTCAGATCAGTTAGTTCAGTCTGTCTGTCTGTCTGTCAGTCTGTCTGTCTGTCTGTCAGTCAGTTCAGTCACGGCGGCCCTGCATTTGCAGTCACGGCGGCCCTGCATTTGCAGTCAATAAGGTACCTATGCGCAGAGACTCTCGCGCTCGCTTGCTTGCTTGCTTGCATGTTAAAACCACCTGGCCGCCGCCTGGTGGTTGGTTGGATGGTTGGTTGATTGGTCGGCGGCCGCGAGGCTGGAGGCTCATAAACCAGAGCAGCAGTTTGAGCACGAGCTAAGCCCAACGACAAGGTCCACAAAGTAAGGCGGACAGAAGGTATAGATCGATCGACCGCCTACTTTCTACCGCGGGCCGCGGCGCTATACCGCCCGTGCATCAGCAAGAAGTAATGGAAACTTGAAAAGCAATGGAGAGATAGAGACTCGCGGTGATGATGATGTTGTGCGCGCACCTATAAAGCATTGTGAATCAGCCCGCCATTGCGTTGCACTGGAAAGGGGGTGTGCGCTGGCTGTGGATACCTGACTGTATAGCACCGTCCTAGGCTAGCCCACTTTGGCCTACTTGCGCTACCTTCCCTCGTAAAAGTTTCCATCCCTCGCGCTGGCTTGTGACGCTCGACGTCCAGTTCCACCAATACTCTAAAGGAAACACGCGAGCGAGGGAGCGAGGGAGCCATCAAACACGATTGACGGCAGGCAAGCAAGCAAGCAAGCAAGCGTAGCAGAGGCAGCAGGCCAAGCGAGCAGAGACCATGATGGCAAGCATGTCTTCCCTGTTCCATCCCTCGACGGCCGCGGAGGTGACCAAGGTAGTCAAGGTCCTTACCGTTCTCAGAGCTATCCAGTGCGTGGTCGCGGCTGTTGCATTGGGTCTGGCTGCCGGTGACTCCGTTTACGCCGGCAGCAATGTGATTTCTTGGTCCATCGCCGCCGCCGTTGTCGGTCTGCTCTTCGCGCTCTTTTCTGGCGTCCTGGGCGTCCTCATTTTCACGCAGGCTACTCAGAACGACACTCTTGTTTCGAGTTTTACTCTCTCCGGCATGCCTGGTGACCTCATTCTCTCGTACGTCGCCATCTCAGCGTTCTCCTGCATTGCTACTCTGTCAACGAACTGCACATCGTACTCCAGCGTGTACTTTACCTATTCTTGTGGAAACATTAGCGCTGCGGCCGCCTTTTACTTTCTTCTCTTCGTCTCCTACTTTGTGGCGCTGCCCTTCTCCCGCGCGATTTACCAAAACAAGGAGCTCTTGTCCACCGGGGCGCCCAAGGCGCAAAGCAGCCCGGCCGAGGTCCAGGCCTAAATCTGAGTATATGCTCCCGAAATCTGAACAAATTGTGGTCCCATGTCCCATTTGTGGGAAGAGGAGAGAGGGGGGGAGGGAGAGAGAGGTGAAGAATGCAAGAACACGACGCAGGTACTCGTCAGGTCTCCTCTCGTATTCATCATCCCTCGCTCTCGTCAGTACTCTTACCGGGACCTTTCATTACACGTTGTCTAAAAATCTTCATAACGTCCAGCACCATTTGCCCGACTTTGTTTTCAGGTCAGAGATTGCTATTACATGTGAAGCTAGCTCTTTTGCGCAATTGCCCTGGCTTCGCGCACCATTCTTGCTTGTTTTCTTCACGCAGACTCATATCCTTGAGGCGATTCACCTCGTGTATGTATGCCCTTTCACCTCTGTCTTCTCATTTCCGAGTCTTGCTGGCAACGTTTGGGCCTTGGCGGTTCTGCTGGTTGGGCTGCGGTGCTTTTCGCGACTGGTCGATCGATTAATTTTTCGAGCGACCAACCTTGAATCTTTGAGCAATTTCACGTTGCGTAAATTTACGTACACGGGTACCCGCCCTGCGGCGAGTACGGCGATGGAATGAACTGACAGGGCCCTTTCATCGCGCCGCGGCGATTTCATGATTCAAGACTTCCCTCGCTGGCGTCGGGACGGCTTTCGAGTAAACTATGTCAAGGCGCAATACATCGCACGCAAGTACAAGATGGTTGGGATCTCGCCTTCGGGTTCTCCTGGTTCATTTGGCTTGGCCACGACTCTATTTTTGCTGCATCCGAGGCCTCGCGGCGAAATTCACGAGTTCGACGTGTGCCGCCGCTGCTTGAAGGTAAAGCAGTTCTCCTTCCTTTTGCTGGCTTTCTCGCAGTATCCCACTTCAAAAGAAGTCATGAGACAGGTTCTCCGTCCTGCGCGTCCATTTTCCATTGCGCACACACCGCGAATAAATACATGGCTCGTAATGAGGGATGGGAGCGGGACGGGTACCCCCCGAGAACGGGTTTCTCGTCCGAAGGGGAACTGGTCAACGCATGGGCCATTCATTACCTCGTCCAGCGTGCCAAACTATCTCCTCTGGATGCGCGCGGCGAGTTGACCACCGCTTTACCCCTTTCTTCTGTTCGTCCAGTTTCGTCCATAGCCGCGCCGCATCCGGAGCGCGACCACTAAACCGCAAGCAAGGCAAAACCAAATCATCGCAGGCAACACATATAAGGCAGTAGATATCATTCGCACACAGCGCGGAGAAGAGCAGGACAAACCTAAGGTATCAAAGAAAGACGATGGAAAATGTGCAAGCACTACAAGCTCTGAAGGAGCCAAAGAATGCCGACGAGATGAAGAAGCTCTTGAAGCTTTTTCTTGGCTTCAGGTTAATCCAAGCCATCCTCTCAGGTCTTTCTTCGGCACTTATTGCGGCCAATATGGCCAACATATCGATTTTTAGCGCAGTGTACTGGGCTCTTGGCACCGCGCTCGCTGCCTTTTTCTTCACGATCGGAAACGGAATTCTCGGAGCTCTGCTTCTCTCCGGCTGCGTCAAAGGCGAGACGGCGTCCAAGCTCTTCTACATACCTCTTTCGATCATCGACCTCTTCTTTTCGTACAATTTCATCTCGTCTTTCGCCGTTCTTCTCACTATCTCAACCTTTTGTAGCGCTTTCTCGTCGGAAGTATACACCGACTCTGCTTGCCAGGCCGTAGACGGCGGGGCTGCCGTTCTTTTCATCGCCTTCGCTTTGTTCTTCGCCTCGCATCCCTTCTCGCGTGCGGTTTCTTCGAACAAGGAGCTTTTGGCTTCTTCTCCAGACAAGGTGCAGCATGGTGCTACCGCACTTGAGCCCGTGTAGGACCGTTAATCTCTCCCTCCAACTTGACCTGCAAGCATCAACCCGGCCTCAAAAAGTATGACAATAACAAAAGAAAATTATGATTGGAGTTGTCCCTTCCGCCTCTTTAGATCAACTCGAAACGCAGCCAATTCCGATTTTGCATGAGGCTCATTAAGGCTAATCACTTCCATTCGCCCCGCTCAGAAGCGAGCTCAGCAGGGTCGAGTTGCTCGTGTTTCTTGGGAAAAAATAGAAATCTTCACTATCATTCACATCCAGCTATAAGCCAGCATCACTACCTTTCTCGACGTCCTAGCTCTCAAGTCTTTTTTTCCAGCACGTAGCGCTCGGAGGCTCCCCCCTTGGCTTGGAGCACAGCCGAAGTCACATTCGTTCGTGGCTTGTTGACGCGCATCATCTCGTCAATGTCACGCTGTGTGTAAAAGTGTGGAGCAATCTCAAGCAGCCATTTCGGCTTAATCACGAGTATCTGTCGCATGTATTCGCGCTTCGTGCGCTGCAGCTGGTGGTAGACAACGAGCTTTGGAAGAGGGTCTCGCTTGTGCAAACTGCTCGATGGGTGAACGTGAACACTGAGCTGATCCTTGACAGTCTTGAACGAGCCATCCTTTTGCAATTTTGCCGAGTGAAAAAAGTAGCCCGAGGTGATGGCCTTGCGCACTAGCTCCGAATCAGAGTCCGAAGAGCGCTCGAGCTCGATTCGATCGCACAGATCGGCCAACTGGTCGCGGACATCGCGTGCTCGTCGCATGCTACGTACTTGCACGAAATTTTCATAGCACCAACCTGCGCTATAGTTTGCCGCTGCCCACTGATCGTAGACCGCTTTCAGCACCATGTGGTCTCCCCAGGCTCCATCACCCTGCGCAAAGGTTTTGCGAGCCGTGTCAGCATGTACGGCTTTGTCTGGAGGCCGATAAAAAACGGACGCGTTGACGTCGAGCATGGCCGCCACGGTGAGCGCCTCCTCCACACATCCATATCGCTCCGCTGCGAGGAGCATTTTCGAGAGCATAGGATCTGCCGGGAACTCGGCCATGCGACGACCGACCTTGGTCAGCTCTCCTTTGTCCGTGAGGGCGCCAAGGGCGTAAAGCTGCTGCAGACAGCGAATGAGCGCTTCCGGAGGGGGAGGGTCCATAAAGTCAAACCCCACAAGGTCGTGAATCCCCAGACTCTTTAGCATCAGCACCACCGATGCGAGGTTGCTCCTTTGAATCTCAGGCTGCGTCGTTTCCTCGAGCTCGTGCTTAAAGGACCACTCCGTGTACAGACGGAAACATTTGCCCGGAGCTGTGCGTCCGGCGCGCCCGGCACGCTGCTGTGCTCCGGCCTGCGAGATTGGCGTAACCATGAGCGAGTCCATTCCCGAGCGCGCGTCGTAGCTCGTCTGCTTACAGAATCCAGTGTCGATGACATAACAAATTCCGTCGATCGTGAGTGAGGTCTCTGCAATGTTGGTGGCCAGAACGACCTTGCGCGCTCCCGGAGGCGCTGGCACAAAGACTTTGGCTTGCTCTTCGCTCGGCAGCGAAGCGTAAATAGGGCACACAATGAGCTCTTTAATTCGACTTCCCAGGCCACGCGTGCGCTGCACGAGCATCTCGCGCGCTGCCTCAATTTCCTCCTGTCCAGTCAGGAAAATAAGAATGTCACCCGGCGTTGGCTCGCTAATGTGGATTTGCAGCGTTGTCACCACTGCTGCGTCCAGGTAATCGGCCTCCGGAGCCTTGGTATGCATGATGTCAACGGGATACCTGCGCCCAGGTATGTTGAAGATGGGCGCATTGTCAAAGTAAGCCGCAAATTTTTGCGCGTCAAGCGTGGCACTCGCCACAATGATTCGCAGATCCTTGCGGTGCCTTGCAATGTCCTTGATTAACCCAAAAAGAATGTCGGTATTGAGACCTCGCTCGTGCGCCTCGTCAATCATCATTGCGCTGTAATCCCCCAGGTCTGGCGACGTCATAAACTCTCTCAAAAGCATACCATCAGTCATGTACTTGATGAGCGTGCCCTCTGACGTATTATCTTCAAAGCGGATCGAGTAACCCACCTCGCGCCCCAGCTTAACGTCCATTTCTTGTGCTACGCGCGCGGCCACGCTCATTGCAGCGACGCGACGCGGCTGTGTGCACCCAATCTTGCCAAGGGCAGAATATCCGGCTTCGTGAATGTACTGTGGAATCTGCGTGGTTTTACCTGAACCTGTCTCGCCCACGACAATTAGAATTTGATGGTCTTTGATGGCCCGCAATAGCTCGTCGCGAAATGGAAACACAGGAAGGGCGGCGCGTATCTCGGCCATGGTCGGCGTTTGCTTGGGGTTACCAGCGGCGTCCCTTTTACCAGCAGAGACTTGAACAGAAGGCAAAGACGACGCCGAAGAAGCCTCCGATTCAGATGAGCCCGAAGACGAAGATCTCTTTCGTCTGCGCGCTTGCCCCACCCCCCTTCCCCTCTTGGAACGCTTCCCGCTGGCAGCTTGCTCGCGCTTCGTACCCTTGAGGCTTTTGCCAGAGACAAAGTCGACCCCGCCAGCGAGAAGGACATCATACGGATCTTCGTAGGGCCCGCCGATGGCCGCTACGCCATACTTTCCCTGTGATGCGGCGAGTTTGGTTTGCTGTTCTTCCCAGACCTCTTGATCTGTCTTCATTCGGCCTTCATCCTCATACCGCTGCGTCAAGAGCGCCTCGCGCTTTTTGGCATCGACACGGCCGCGGTCGTCCTCGTACGCATCGGGAAGCTTGTATAATTGGTCCTGAGTTTTGCGTTCAATGTCCTTGCGGCTCTCAATCAACTTCTTCAGCTCTTTGCGGACTTCAAGATCGCGCTTTTCTTTTCCCGTCATCTCTTGGCCCTGGAACAGGTCCTCTTCGTCCTGAATGCTTGCCTGCAAAAGCTTGAGCTCGCGTTCCTCGCGTTTTTTTAGGTATGCAAAACGCGATTCATCCCGAAGTTCCTCGATCGTGAACTCGTTACGCAATCGCTCTCCCTCGTCACGAATCTGGCGCAGTTTCAGCTCGTGTTTTTCGCGCTCCTTTTGTGCAGCGCGCTGCTTCATGCGTTCTCCTTCTTCCTTGCCATCCTCGCCTGTGCCCACAAATTCCTGGAACTCTCGAAGTTTGCGCTGGTGCTCCGTCTCCTTGTTTGGGTCGTCTTCACCATCATTGTTGCCAGTCTTCTTTTTCCCATTCTCGTTTTTGATGTCGTCGTCCTCGTCGTCCTCCTCCTCGTCGTCGTCGTCTTCATTTCTGTTTACGTCAACGTCGACTTTATCGTCGTTATCAACGTCCTCGTCCTCATCCTCATCCTGGCCAGGAATGACAACAGGCAGATCTTCCTCCAGAAAGCCGTCGGCGGAGGGAGCGTGATTGTGCTCCTGCCGCGCACGCTTGCGCTCTCTCTTGCGATCCTCTCGTGAACGGTCTTCTTTGCCGTCGCGAAACTCATCTTTGTCCTTGCGTTTGCTTTTCTTGCTGCGTTTATGTTTCTTTTCCTTGTCGCGATGATGTTTGCGTCCTCGTTCTTTGGTGTCATCCGCCTTGAATCCGGCTGAAAGATCAATACCAACGAGGTCATACTTTCGAGATGTTGAATCAGAATTTCCAGCCGGCGCTTGCGCTGACAAGGATGAAGACGAGGTCGACGAGGTGCCAGCGGGTGCTGATGATTTCACTCTCGCCAGGACCTCCCTCGCGAATTGACGCGTTCGTTCATCTCGGGGGAAATCATATTCGTGCAATCTGCTCACCACATCGGATTCGGACTTGGCAGACTTGCCGAGAGCAATGACATAGTCCACCGCCGAGCTCTCGCTAAAACCCACGAGCTCGTGCAACTTGTCGCTCGTCCATTGGCGCTCGGCCTCTGTTGCTCGCTTCATCTCTCTCTCCTCCTTGCCGGAGCTGCGCACTCTGTCTGCGGAGCAGAAGCGGGCACGTCGCCTCCCTCTCCTTGCTTTGCCTTGCCTTGCCTTGCCTTGCCGCTCCGTGCCTCTCCTTCTTCGCCTCGCCACGCCTCGCTCGCGACCCGGCGACGAGTCGCGACCAAAGAATGAAAATTCGTCGTTTGGCACAGTGGCATAGTCAGTCAACTCAAAAGAAGATTTGCTTTCTCACAAGGTCGTCGTACTGACAGTAAACTATTTTGGACGTTGCCCCGAAGCAGCAGCCTGGGAAGATGATGAAGACATGAGGCCCCACAACGATTGCACCGTGACCCCCTTGGGCATCGGCTGCACAGCAAGCCCAAGATGAGGGTTGTAAATCGGACGTAGACGGTCAGGTCTCGCGTCACTGGTTTTGCCCTCGTTATCCATGGCATCGTCTCCGGTGTCTTCAGGTCCGCCTGCGAGGTAGGCTTCAGGCCCGCGAGGAGCTGCAGAAAAAGAGGCTGGAACAAAGTCGTCAACGTTCTCTTCAATACTGAGATCCTCTTCTGCCGCCTTTTCGACCGTGTTAAACGGATTTTGTGGCGCAGATTCTACAGTCACGCGGACGCCAAAGTCGGGCGACTTGAAAAAAATTGTATGAAGATTTGTGATTGTCTCCGCCGTGCGTGCGAGCCGCTCGCGAGGATCGATGCGGAACCCGAGTGTGTACCCACCCCCGCTGGAGGCAGTCTCTACGACAAGGGCATCACCGAATCTCGAGTCGTTGATGGCGACCTTGCTAATCTGAATATAAGGTATGCTCACGTTAAAGTTGTTCGCAAGATCGGCGAACCAGACAATGCGAATGTTTGTCACGACAAAGGTGCCCAAACTGCCCTGCTCAGAGGAAAGGTTCCAAACGCCAGCAAGAGTTTGATAAATTTCCTCGCCAGGAAGAATCCGTAGTGACTTGTCCTTGACAATGGCGCCTCGCAAGCGCAACTCGCGATACAAAGACGTTGTTTCATAAGCTCTACGGTTGTTGTCAGTGATTTGTGATTGATTCTCCATGGATCAGAAAAAAAAAAAATGGCCGGGAGGCGTGCGACTTACTTGTACACGGCGAGGACGGTCGTGAAAAGTCGTGGACTCAAATTGACAAGAGAGGTGAAAATGAATTCGAAGCGACAGCCGTCATGATTACACGTGACAAAGAGGGCCCGCGTAGTACCACGAAGCTTGGAGGTTGCTTTCTTGATTCGAAGTTTTGTAATGTTCTTGAAGCCGATACCTTTCATGCGCAAAGTGTAAAAGGGAAATGGCAGTCAGTTTTCAATCAATCAATCAATCAATTCATCCTGCGTGGGTCGCACTCTTTTGATCACGTACTGAGGTTAGTTCGCTTCGATTTGTGCGAAAGCCATTGCAAGCGCAGGTTCGTGACGACCAAGCTTCCGCGGATACCATTGTTTCCCTTAGTATCTTCGACGGAATTAATCGAGTCGAGAACGCGTTCGCCCTTGCGCAGGTCAAACAATCGTCTTGGCGCATCAAACTTGAGCTCGCGGTCCTGCCAAAGGCAATTCTCCTCGAACTCAATGCCCATCTGCACGCCCGTTCAGCGTGTTAGACTGATCAAATGCGCTTTACTCAATATCTATCAGCGACCTTATCGTCCCCGCGTCCAAAGTCGCGAGCGTGGGCTGCTCTGCGATCTCCCTCGAACACTGCTTTGGTGCGTCTCGCTCCGAGTCTGCCCAGAGTCCCTTGTCCTCAGTTTTCCTCTTCTTCTGCGCGTAAGACCGTTGGAACCCTATGACGTTTTCCTCTCGGACTTTCCTCATCTCGCTCCACTGTATTCGCCGAGTCGAAAGCCCCCCCCAGTGTTTCCTGCCTCTCAACAGCAAAGGGTTGCGCAGACTTCACTCTACTTTCCCTATTGCGGCTGTGCCAGTGAACGCCGTCGGCGCGTGACCCAGTGGCGGGAGAATAAGAGGCGGCGCCAGTCGAGAATGGCAAGTGCACTAAGCGGCATTTCCCACTTGCAAGAGCACGTTTGCCCCACTTGCGGTGCGGCGTGTGGGCCAAGGCTTGGCAATGAAGATGAATGCCAAACCACCTGGAGCAGCGCACGCGAGCGCGAGCGGCGTGGCACGAGGCGGAGCGGCGCGGCGGCGCGCGGCCAGAAGCGGCGGCGGCGCGGGGAAGGCCTTCGGGTCACGGACTCGGTGGACGCGAGCTGGCACGGCTCGTCTCCGGCTTGGCTCGACTCAAGTCAACTCGATACGACTCGGCCCAAGCCATCTCGACCCAAGTCAAGCCGCTTTTCCACCCACGCGGACGACCGAGCGGCCGGCCTTGCGCCCTTGCGGCACGGGCACGGACGCTGGCGCGCTGACGCGTAAAGACGGCGATCGATCCTACGCGTGCGCAAAGGCGACTTCGCGAAGCGTGGATCAAAGGGAGAGTCGTGCGAGAGCAGCCCGTCCGCAGGCGTTGCGATATCGCTCTCGAGGCTTCCTTTTTCTGGGGCGAAAACTTTGCCTCGGGCGTGTAGGACGACGCAAAGACGCCCGTGCGCTTGCTTGACGTATAAGCTTTCTGGTCAAGGTCTTGCAATTTATTCCGCTAACGACGAGGGAGGGCAAGCGGTCGAGAATGCAGCAGAGCAGATATTCTGGAGGATCCGGGCCCAGCGGAAATGGGAGTGGGCCTCCACCCGGACAGCAGCCGTCACAGCAGCAACAGCAGCAGCAGCAAGGAGGTATGATGTCGATGCACTCGCAAGACGGTGGCAGCAATGCGTATGGCCTGCAACGGCCTCTTTCAGGTTCGCATGACGGGCTCAATCTTGGCGGATCAAATTCGATGTTGCTTGGGCGATCGAGCGGGCAGTTTGCAGGAAACGCGAGCGGCAATGCGCCGTTTGACATGTCTGATTTTCCTGCTCTTGCGCAGAACCGATCGGGTGCGGGTGGCATGCCTCCAAGTGAGCTCGCAAGTGGGTCATATGCGATGCACATTGCACAGCAGGACCGGACGCAGCATCAGCCAGACTTTGCGATGCAGAGCGAGGACTTCCCAGCGCTAGGTGGCGGCGGCGGTGGCGGCGCACCGGATGTAACGTCGAGCCCGGGTTCTGGGCCAAGGCAATCTTCGTTGGGTGCAAGCGGTCCGCGAGGCGTGCAACAACCTCAGCAGTTTTTCCAACAGCAGCAACAGCAGCAGAATCAAGGTCAGTCGGTCTCTGGCGAGCCGCCAAGAGGAGCACATACCGGGTTTCAAGCGCAGCAGCAGGCAGCACCGGGCGCGGGAAAACGGTCGAACGGTGCACCACCAGGTGTTCTTGGTGGGTTTGACTCTGCTAGCATCAATGGATTTTCGTCAGGAGGCGGCCCGCTGATGGGCGGGAGCGTCGGATCAACGAGCGGTAACGGAAGCGCCAGCTCCAACGCCAGCGGTGGCGTTGCCCGTAGTGCAGGCAATGCCAGCGGCGCAGGTGGTAGCGTGGGCAGCTTGGGTACGATTCCGGACCCAAGCAAAGCTGGTATTCCTCAGGCACCCGTGAAGAAAGCTCCCGGGCCTGGAAAGAAGCGCTTGCCGCCCGAGCAGCACTTTGGGCTACTCGGACTCTTGAGTGTTATCCGAACGGAAGACGCCGACCGAAACACACTGGCCTTGGGTACGGATCTGACTACGCTTGGGCTAAACCTGAACTCGTCAGAGTCGTTGCACACTAGCTTTTCTTCACCATGGTCTGATCGACAGTCAACGCGAGACCCACCATTTAATCTTCCGGCGTGCTACAACAGTAGCAACAACAGCGCCGGGGCCACGGGTGGCTCCGGCGCCGCTGGGCAGGGGCGCAACGCGCCGCGACATTTTGCAAAGTACGAGCTGGAGACCTTGTTTTATATCTTCTACGCGATGCCCAGGGATGTTGCTCAGGTACAGGCTGCGCAGGAGCTCTACAAGCGCAAGTGGCAGTTCCATGTGGAGCACAAGGTGTGGTTCCTGGACTCAAAGGAGATGGCACAGCCGCCTGCACACCAGCTCCCGCCAGGCGTACCACAGTACATTTACTTTGACATCCAGGCCTGGGAACGCCGCCTATTCACCAATGCTTCTCTTGCGAGCGGGCTGGACGCCGGTTTCATGCCGAGCACCTCAGTCTTTGCCATTGGCAGTGCTCAGCAGCAGCAGCCGTCATCAGGCGGCCCGCCAGGTACTCTCTCGGGTTCGACATCCTCAGCGGCGCAACCTGCAGCACAAGCCCAGACTTGAGTCCTCTTTCGTCAGCTGGAAAGTCACGAATATCGAACGATCACGTTCAAGTTTGGGATCGCCAGACGTGCCATGCTTTTGGGGAAAGGCCCAGACATTCTGTCTGGATTCCTCACGCAGGCTGTATGGTGAACGAGCAGTAACGGAGTAAGCAGAAATAAGGGTGACCATCAATTCATTCATTCATTCATTCTCCAATCCTTTTTATCTTTTGTTCTTATTCTGAACTCGCGGAATTCTCTTGGGGACCGCTAGGTGCCGCGCTTGGAATCACCGGTGGACTTGCAGGCGCGTCGGAAGACGTTGATGTGGCGGGCATGGGGAAAGGAATTGGCCGTGTAGCGCCCTCCAGGGGCGCGACGAGGTCTGCAGATGTTAGATTGTTCTCGCCTTCTGGCTGCTGGTCTCCAGATCCCGTGCTCTTGATTTTAATTTGGTCCTGTGACTCCTTTTGAACTTCTGGCTTGAGCAATCGAAGGCCTTCGAGGCGATTATCTTGGGAACGCGACGTGAGAATCACACAATAGTGAGCCTGCATCATGTGCCACTCTTCGAACTCGTCAAAGATTTCAATGCGCTCCGCATGTCGGACCTGGGAACGTGGAATGCACTTGTAGTAGACGTCGTTCATGTCAAAGACCTCAACTTGGGGCCATCCCATCGTCTCGAAGCGGCGTGTCTGCGCCTGGATATCAGGAAAGCTTTTAATGGCAAGTAAAGGACAACCGCGGCTTTCAAAGTGACCAAGCATTGTGCGCCCAAAGGCATCATCGGGAAGAATCTGCTCATATGAGGTGAACGCGGCGTGCGGAAACTTGCCGAGCGCCCACCGCAGAAATTGCTCCGAGTCTCGCGGCTCCACATAGCACAAGACGCACTCAGAGATGAAGAGTGTTGGGGCGCTTTTACATACATTGGGAGAGAGTGACAGAGAGAGCAAGATTGTCCAAAAGATGCGGAAACGTTAGATGTCTCGGATCACTCCCGGCGCAGTGCGTAAAGGAAAAAGTAAGAAAGAAAAAGGAGCAAGTTGGGCGGAAACTTACGAAAAATCAAACCCCTCGAGGCTGGAAAGCACCGTCTCAAAGAGCTCGGGTTGGCGCACGTCCGCACAGGTAAGTACATAATTTTTGGAACGCAGCAGTCGAGCCGAGGGCGGGGAGGCCAGCGCGGCATCCACGTCCCCGACGGTCACGCCAAGTGCTTCCCGAACGTGTTCATAGTGTCGAATGACGTCGAGCTTTTTAGCAACGACGCCCTCAAGGTCCATCTCAACATAGAGATCGGGCAAAAGGCCGCGTTTTCGCAGGCGAAAGTACGTCGTGTCGCTGCCAGCACCAAGGACAACAATTTGGCGCTGGCCTGATGCTGTGGCCTCCATGAAGCGTTCGATAATCATGTCCATGGCAGCCACACGTGCAAAGTAGCCACGATTAATGAGCGGCGAGCGTCGGGTTTCCTTGCCAACAAAAATACGCATAAAGTCATCCTCGTAATACCCGAGCAGGCAAGCCGAAAGCTTGCTCACGGCGGCATCGTCGCTGCGGGCGTGAAAGAGAGTAAGTAAAAAGCAAGCAAGCAAGCAAGCAAGCAAGCAAGCAAGCAAGCAAGCAAGCAAGCAAGCAAGCAAGCAAGCAAGCAAGCAAGCAAGCAAGCAAGCAAGCAAGCAAGCAAGCAAGCAAGCGAGTTAGCGAGTAAGCGAGCAAGCAAGCGAGTAAGCGAGCAAGCAAGCGAGTTAGCGAGTTAGCGAGTTAGCGAGCAAGCAAGCGCAAGCGTGCGTTTCGTGTTGCGTCAGTCGTCAGAGCTTCGCCATTCTCGCGCCTTTCGTTGGCAGCTCAAGTCAGAGCCGCCTGCGCGTCTCCGCGCCGTACGCTGCGCCGCGTCGGCAGACACTCACGAGGTCCCCTGCACGCCGCCGAGCTCCATGCTTGCGTCCCGCCCTTCTGGTGACAATCAATCAATCAATCCTTCTCTCTCTACTGCCGTAGGGGCTGCGCGCCCGGGCCTGTCTGGTATCCAACAAACCGGGTTTGTGTCTCTTTTTCGCCCTGTTTCAAAAACAACAAGCGATCTCGAGACCAACTCGAGACCCGAAAAAGTGGAGTGAGCAGCGGCAAAGCGCCAACGCGACGCGCGGCTCGGCCACGACGACGGGGCCCTCTCCGCAGCGCAGACCCAAGGGCAGCAGGCAGCGAGCCGCGTCAAAGCAAGGCGAACGAGGCCAAGCCTCAGCAGGCAAGCAGACAAGCTAGCAAGCTAGCAAGCTTGCAAGGCTTGGACAACAACGAGTTGACGTGGACAAGATGGTGCGTGCCGAGATGCGGTGGAGACTCGAACCCGCTGCAGTGCGAGAGAAAAGGAAGTCGAGAGGCTAACGGGACGAGCATTATTTGGTGCGTGTCTGCGCTTATGCATGTGGTGCAATGCTTCGTCGCATGACGCCTGTCTTGTTGACGGACGGGGAATAAATGCCGTGCGATGTTATCATACTTGAACAGGCGAATGCATCGGAGAAAAAACGGGCGCAGCGGGCATCCGCTTACATTCGCTACTTGGCAATGGCACTCTCCATTGTGACGGGCATTCCGCTCGTTGTGCAAGCAGGAGTGTTTTCCGAGCCTGAAGAATACTGGCTCTTGTACCTGGCATTGCAGACGTTGCTCTCCGTCGCTCTCTGCTACCGTATCGTGAGCATGGAGATCCAAGGCTATAGCAATGAGTACGTTTTCATCACGTGTCTTTCTTTTCCTGGCAGAAAAGACGAAAGGAAAGGACGCCTCGTTTTCCTTTCGATCAAGATGTACGTTGAACAGACAGAGAACTGACTACCTTGAGCACCTCCATCGTTAATTGTTGTGTTGGCGCGCAGATATTCGTTCGACCTTCTCATCCTCAACTGGATCGTGCAAGTTGGTTCCCTTTATTCGCCGCTCATGTGGAAGCTCTTTTATCTGGTACGTTATTTCCGTTCCTTCTTGGCGATGCATTCTTTCTGGAGCTGCATCGGCATGTAGTACGTATGACGTGCAAGGATCGCAGCAAAACTAACCTGTTTAGTTTATCAAAAATTTCTCAGATCCCCGCATTTGGGCTCTACAAGGCTGGCTCATTGCTTGCTTCCTACGTATTCACGCCTCAGGCTGGCGAGATTCCGAGCGGATCTTCCGCTGCGGCAGCCACGTCTACGTCTACCAGCTCGCGGAAGAGTCGCCAGACAGCACGCGGCAGCACGGTGACGCAGCGCTCTTGAGGAGCACTGCAACTAGCTAGACAACTCGTTGAAGCCGTCAAGCTTTTATTTGCAAATTGTAGAACAGGGAAGAGTGACTGAGACAGATGCGCGGTCAACTTGCTTCCGTTGCACGCGCGACTGGGTCAACCGTAGAATTTCTGCCCTTGACCCAACTCTTCATCGCTTCAAAAAAAAAAAAGATTTCCCACAGCTTTACGTGCTTCTTTTTTCCCGCCCTCTAGTGACTAGAATTCGGTCGCAGTGTCTTGAGAGACAGAACATTGCAAAAAATCTTTTTTTTTGCAAGAATAAAAATTAAAATTGAGCGCTCTTTCTTCTGCCTAGTACATTGATGCGTTCTTTGCAAGCCTGGCCCGATGCCCACACTGCCCACAGCTTCGGTGGAGCTTCACTGGAATGGAAATTTGAAATTCGGAAAGCGGAACTAAATATGGCTGTGGCAGGAGAATTTTCACTTGGCGAAAAGAGATAGTTGACTTTGTTGATAAATGTTGCTACTACAGTATTATTGGAGTGAGTTTTTCGAATTTGAATTTGAATTTGAATTTGAATTTGAAATTTGAATCAAAGGCGAATCGAAAAAGAGACTCGCGCCGCGAACGGCGGCCCGCACGTCCGCGCCCCACTTCCTGTCGATCGAGAGCCTCTCAAACCCGCGCCTGCGCAGCCGCTTACGCCAGTCGCGACTGCGCTGCTGCCCGGCCACCCTGCGCGCGGGCCGCGCCCCGCCGAGCTGCGCGACGACGAAGGACCGAGCGAATTTGCGATCGCCGCCTCGCCCGCCTCGCCTCTCTGTGCTGCCTTCCCCCCCTCCTCTGCGCAGCCAGTCAGCCAGCCTGCCAGCCCTGCCAGCGCAGGCGCCGCTTGCGCCCGCGTCCCCGCCGCGCCGCAGAGACCGAGTCCGCTCCGCACGCGAGGCGCCCGCCTTCCTCTCCCCGCCGTCTCGAGTCGCGGGTCGCGCCGGGCGTGCTGCGCGGAGCGGGCGGCCAGTGACGGAGGCGAACGAGCACCGCACCGCACCGCGTGCCTTTCTTTCTTTCATCTGTGCCCTATTTTCTTTCCTTTTCCTTTCTCCTTTTTCCCTCCTCCCGGCGACACGAGCTCGAGCGAGCGACCTCGTGGACGAGGCCAGGTTCTAGATCAGTTCAGACTGACGGCCTTGCCCTCGGCGGTGGCGGCGTGGTTGCCGCTGCCGCCACTCCCGTTCATTTAGCTAGAGAGAAAGCAAGAGCGAGCGAGCGAGCGAGCGAGCAAGAGAGCGAGAAAGAGAACCAGGCGAGTCGAGCAGGCCACGCACAGAACGACGAACGATGACAGCAACTTCACGAAAAGGGGACGAGGACTCCGCCCTTGACCAGAGAAGCGTCGCGCTTGCCCCGAGTCTGGTCAGTGCCATCGAACAGGCCCTCGAGCAGTCCATGCGCCGCGGCAATTCTTCTGTATTTCCAATGCCGGCATCTTCTTCCTCATCTTCGGCTTCGTCTTCGTCTTCGTTTTCTATGTCGCATCCTGCGTCATTATCATCGTTTACAACGACAACATCGGTTCCTCCATCGATACTTACATCGTCAATGCAACCTTCTATACATGAAAACGGGGCGTCCGCGGCAGCTACAGGAGGGAGAACCACAAAAAATGGCGCACCGTCATGTTCAGCCATGTCGTCAGTTTCGTCATTCTCATCTTCTACTTCGGTCTCAAGTCCAAATGCTGGCTCGCCCATGGGCCGTAAAACAAAGGCCCCAACACAAAAAATTGATTCGCATAAAAATGCGAAACGGCCCCGTTACACGTCATCTGTAGCCTCCGCGGCCTCGAAACCCGCTGCAAAGGGTGGGTCAAGGGAAAACACCGGGCAAGCGAGTCAGAGCCAGGATGCAATTTACGGAAACCCTGAGCAGGTGGTGCAGCTCTTATCTTCCAACATGATGCTCTCGAACATGAAAGGGTCTTGCGACGAAAGCGTGGGGACGCGGCCCATTAACGCTCACAAGGTTCTGGAATCCGAAGCGCGACGCACGTTTCCGGCATTTTCTCAAACGCAGTCAGTGCTTAATGCACAGATTTTTGCGACGTTGCAGCGATTGGGTAAAATGGCAGCTCACTTCACCATTGTGAAAACCTCATTGGAAAGTGAGCGAAATGATGCGGAGGTGCGAGAAGCTCTTGAGGGCATTCATGATGAGATGAACCTTATCCAGAACTCCCTCAAAGATGATCTCAAGAGACTCAGTGATTTGAAAGAGACTCTTGCCAACGAGCACTTCCATCAGGCGTTAAACGAGCACTTTCATCAAGAGGTCGACGATGAACTCGTCGCTAGAACCGCACTTCTTGAGATGGGAACGCGTAACGAATCGCCGACAGCGACCATTCAGTCGCCGACAAATTCTGGAGCCCTCGGCGTCCGTGAGGGAGGATCGATGGGAACGCAGCGAGTACCTTCCTTTTCCTCCTCCTCATCGTCGTCTTCTTCCTCCTCCTTTCCCTCCTCGTCAATGTCATCATCGTCATCGTCTATGCTTGGTCAAGGACCAGGCGCTTCTCCTTTATCAGAAAGCCACGTTTCACCGTCGTTGCGCAGAATTGACACCGGAGAGTTGTCCGCCCGCTTTCAACACCACATTTCGACGACATCTGGAGTTCCCGAGCAGGTCGCCCGAGCAGCCGTAGCATCGGCTGCATCGGCCGTCTTGCGCGCCCAAAACGCAGTTTCTTCTGCATCGAAAAAAGCAACCTCCACGCCGGACAAAAAGGCAGTTTCTTCAAAGACCAAAACTGCAGAATCTTCTAGGGTCGAGGGCGAGACCGGGGTAGAGTCTCGAGCCGAGCCCTTGGATGCGATGCGCGGGAACAACAAGCGCATGACATCTATCAGTACCGGTGCGAGTAAAGCCGACTTGAGCAAAAAGAAGAGTGAAAGTGAGGCCACGACGAAAAGCAACGATGAAGTCAAATCGCCCTCCGTGATCGCAGGAGGTCGAAGCGGTCAGGATGAACTCCCGGTCTTCCAACCGCCACCCCCTGGCTTCGTGCGGGACAATCGCGGCACTCTGGTTCCTGCAGGCTACACTGGATACCTGCGCAAGCCCAAGAATGCTGGCGGAGCCTCCAATGTGGGCCTTGACTCGAAAACGATAAAGCGAGAGGCGTTTAAGTTGCTCAATGCCAAGCCTGCCCCTGTGCACAAATCCACTCTTTTCTGCTCCTGCCGCAAGTCAAAGTGCCTCAAACTCTATTGCGACTGTTTTGCAGCAAGCATGATATGCAGTGGGTCCTGTACGTGCTTTGAGTGCCGGAACTCGCCTCAATTCTCGCGTGAAAGGCTCGTCGCTCTCGAGAACATTCTCAAGCGTAAGCCATATGCCTTTCATGTGCAGGGGCGCACGTATTCTACGACGGAAAGCGCGCGAAAGCTCGAAGTGGGCTGCAATTGCCGTCGCACGCTCTGTCTGAAAAAGTACTGCATTTGCTTCTCCAACGGTGATTACTGCAAGACGTCGTGCCGCTGCCTTCAGTGCGGCAACAAGCTTTCTAACCCCAAGGCCATGGAGAATTTTATGGTGAAAAAGGGGATATCTAGTCACGACGCGGCTGACAAGCCTTTGCTCGAATATTATTCTTCACAGAGCGCATCTGGTGAAAAAAAGACTGACACGGATGAAAGTCAGCAGCAAAACACATCTTCTCAGGGCGACGCCATTCCTGCTGTGGATTCTCACGCAGAGCCTGTACGCAAGACGTAAGGACGCTTTGAATGCGAACGGACGACGCAGGCTTACAAAAATTGCCTCGACGATGGCGATGACAACACTAGCAAAAGTGAATAGAAACCTCACAAAGTGAACAAACAGGGCGGCAAACAGGGCGGGTAGGCGGGCGATGATCTGTTGCAATATTAGAGGCCAAAGGCCAGCTCAAAAGAACCCAGCCCAGCCCAGCTTAGCGTAGCTTGGCGTAGCTTAGCGTAGCTTAGCTTAGCCGGCCCGTGAGTTTCCCTTCAGGCAGACCTAGCTTGCTCCATCTTTTGATTGTTTGTACATACATTTTTTCGAAATAAAAAACAACGCCTCGGTGCTTATGTTTTTTTTACAAACCTCTCTCGGGCCACCATCTCAACTCGGGCCTTGGCTCCTGGACGAGTCGCCGCGCGATGCTCATACCACCCCCCCCCCCCCCCCCCCCATCAACAAGCCGTCGGAGGGCGTGTCCGCGCGCGCCTTCGCAAGGTGAGTCCCGAATCCGCACCGCGCGTGCGAGGCTCGAGTGCTCGCCGCGCAGCAGTACTACTCGCGGGCCCGGCCTGGCGCCAGCGCGGCGTGGCGGGCGTGGTGCGGACGCCGCGCCGTCCTCCCCCCGCGCCCGGCCCGCTCCCCCCGCGCGCTCGGCGCGAACAGACGGAGAGGGCGGCCGAAAGCCGGGAAGAAGAGTCGCCATGGGCGAACAAGCAGGCGGCGACGAAGAGCCCAGGCCGCGGACCGAGCACCGGAGCAGGTCGACCGCGCGCACGGCCGCGGCTGCGGCGCGCAGCCGGAGGCTCTCGGCGAGGGCGTCTCGCGGCATCTTGGGCGAGAGCAGCACCTTCCGTGGCTTGGCGAGGAGGCACAAAGGCCACCCGGTGGGAAACGAGGACGGCGACGACTACAAGGACCGTGACGGGGACGAGAACGACGTCGACCAGGAGCTCGAGGACCAAACCAGCGTCAGGAAATCGTCGCGAGCGTCGCGAAAGGGCACGTGGAGGAATCGCAAATCCGGACGCGGGTCACGCCCCGAAACCACCATGGAGGGCCAGCAGCAGCAGCAGCAGCAGCTAGAGCCTCTTGACAACGGCGACGACAAGTCGACGATCGACGAGGATGAGGAGGACGCCTCGTCGGCGTCAACGGCAGTCGAGAGTCGAGGGAGCAGTCATGCGCGTTGCTCGCGCTTGTCTCTTGCACGTGGAGGGCAACTGACGCGTACGAATGCACGCATGTCGCTGCGCAAAGACAGCAAAGCTGCTCTGCAAGTGCTTGCTCGTGTCAGTAAGCGTGTGCGAGACTCGGCTTTGCAGAAGCTTGAAAGACGGCGCACAATGGACCCAAATGCCAGCAAGAAGAGAACTAGCAGCAATGGAAAGAGCGCCCGCGGTGCTTTGCGCTCTGGTTATGGAGCCGAAGACGATGAAGAAACGTACTGTCTTCCAGGTTCTTCTTCCACCTCGATTCTGGCATGGGGCGACAATAGCGCGGGTCAACTCATGTTTGAAGGAGGCCGCCATGCAGAAGCGAGTGGATGGGAAGCAACAGCGTGTGCCTCTGCTCTTGATTCGGCCACGATCGTCTGCGTGGGCACATCCGGCGCGCACACGGTAGCCGTCACTTCTGATGGCTCTCTTGTCGGGGCAGGAGATAACAGCGAGGGCCAGCTCGACCCGAATTTGGGCCCAGAAGCCTTTCAGGAGGACCCGCTGCTCATCGATGATCCTTTTCTCCACAAGCAGCACATCGTGCAAGCCGCATGCGGTGACGCCCACACCGCCGTACTGACATCGAGCGGTCGCGTGGCAACCTGGGGCAACAATGAGTCCGGTCAGCTTGGACACTCGCGCGATCGCGACATTTACAACGTGGCACCGCGCCTCGTCGAGCGCATGCGAGAGATCGTCATCCAGGTCGCATGCACGGGGAGCTCCACGCTGCTCCTCAGTGAACGCGGACGTGTGTTCTCCTTTGGCCGCAATGTGGATGGTATCCTCGGTCTGGGTGATGAGGAGAACCGCGCCTCGCCCAAGATGGTCCGTGGCGCGCTCGACGGAAATCCCATCGTGCAGCTCGCGACGGGTGATAATCACGTTTGCGCCGTTTCCGTCACGGGGCGCGTTTACGCTTGGGGTAGCAACTCTCAGGGACAGCTTGGACTTGCGCGAAAGAACGCCCCGCAGCGCGCTCTTGAGCCGTCCCGTGTTGTTCTCTCTCGCGCCGTGTCCAAGGTCGCCTGCGGCGCAGAGCACTCCGTCTTTCTCACCGTGTGCGGGGGCGTCTATGTGTGCGGACGCGCAGAGGAGGGCCAGCTCGGTTTTGCGCCCCAAAAGAAATTGCGCCGCTTCGTTACACCCCCGCGACGACTCGAGGTCTTGGCAGACCTTGATGTCGCGCCACTGCAGATCGCCGCGTCGCACCATACAACCTTTCTCCTTTTGGAAGATGGCGTCGTTCTCATGGCTGGCACTCTTGCACTGTCGGAGACTTGGGCATCTCGCGCCGACGATGCGACGGCGCGAGATGCCCAGGATATCGACAATGACCATCGCCGCAGCCGCCGCGGCCGTCCGGGTACGATTGCCGTAGATGCCAACTTGCATCACCACGGGTCTTCCTCCGAGGAGAACAGCGAACCCACAGTGTCTGACGAGGATGAGTCCCCGCGCATGTTGTCTTCACAAAAACACATGGAATTTGGCGGATTTACGCAGATATTGGACGCATCAGCAAACGTTATCTCGGTGATGGGAAGCGGCGGTGCGATCTTTGCCATTCAGTCTGAGCGACACATCAGCGCGCGGCGAGACGTGCTTGCGCGTGGCTGGCCCCGCGCCAAAGTGACGGCGCTGAGTGGCGAGGACGTGCAGTTGCAGGCCAAGGAAATCCTGGGCCGCTTCGACAAGCTGGGGCGCAAGTCCTCGCGCACCTTTCGAAGTCATGTGAATATGCCTCTTTTTGATATGTGTACTCTCAACGCGAGCTTTCTCTCGGGCAAGTATTCGTCAGAACACCGATCGAGCCCGGACAAGTTTGACGAGAAGCGCAACTCATGCATTGATTTCGAGCCGATGCTGCACGGGATGGAGGAGCTTGCCGCTGCTTTTGAGGCGAGTATGGGCCCTGACGATTCTGTCAAGTATTTACGTGAACGAGTTGCGCCGATAATCGGCCAATTGGATGAGGCTGCGCCGCATCTCACGGAGCCCGACCAGCTACGACTCTTTCTTGTGCTGCTCATGTCGCCTCTAATGCGAAACGTACCAAAGGAGTACGATCTGCTTGTGAGTGTCTTTAAGCGTCTACCATCACGATCGCGGGATGTTTTGCTCTCGTGGATCAAGTATGACATCACGTCAGACATTTTGGCGACTTACCTCGTTGACCCTCTGGTGGCGCTCTTTGATGAAGCGGTAGCTTATTCGCGTCTCGAATACACGAAGGACGTGTGTGCATTGTTACGCCATCTCCACCGTATCAACCAGGGCCGTTCGCGTGGGAAGTCTGCCATGGCGCGAATCGACCACCGGCGTTTCTACTCAACGAAGCTGCGCGAGATGGAGATGGAGGAGCTTGCCATTAACTTTCGTGATTGGCGCTCCATTTTGGACGCCCGTCAAGTGGCGCGCGAGACCGAAGCGGCGCTTGGCGCCCCGATCAGCAACGCGCCGGAGCGCCTGCACGAATTCACGATCTTCGATTTCCCCTTTTTATTGAATGCCGGCGACAAGCGACGCGTCTTGCATTTCGAGGACCAGAGCTCGCAGTTTCGCAACGTGGTGATGAGCCGGCTGTTCAGCAACGAACCCTTTTATACGCTTTCTGTGCGCCGCTCGCACCTTTTGGAGGACACCATGGCGCGTATTGGGAGCTCAAAGGGGGGATCGACGGACTTTCGGAAGCCATTGAAAGTCAAATTTGAGGGTGAACAGGGCCTCGACGCCGGCGGCGTGCGCAAAGAGTTCTTTCAACTCTTGTCTGCACAGCTGTTCCAGCCAGACTGCGGGCTTTTCCGCCGCAACGGTGATACCAATACGCTTTGGTTCAACGTATTCGATGAGGACATGGCGGACTCAAATCAGCCGTACGTTCTCGTTGGCATTCTCATTGGACTTGCCATCTACAATTCGACCCTTCTCGACGTTCAGTTCCCGCTCTTGTTTTGGCGAACTCTGCTCGGAAAAGTGCCCGAGGAGCCGACGATTGAGCATCTCGAGGAGCTTGACAGTCAGTATGCAAGAAACGTGCAGGCGATGCTCGACTACGACGAGGACGACTTCGAGGACGTCTTTATGCAATCTTTTGAGGTCTCGGTGGACCTCTTTGGCGAGAAAAGACAAGTCGAGCTCGTCCCTGGGGGTTCTGACCTCGTTGTCACGCGCGAAAACCGCCATGAATATGTCAAGGCGCTGTGCAAATACCTCGTCGTCGATAGCATTGGATCCAATGCGCGGGATATGCTGGAGGGTTTCCACCGGGTCATCCCCGAGGACTCTCGCTCTCTGCAGCTCTTTGAGCCTGACGAGCTCGAACTTGCCGTGTGCGGTATGCTCGAGCTCGACTTTGACGAACTGCACCGCATTGCACAGTACGAGGGCGGCTACAATGAGGAGCACGAAACCATTAAGCGTTTCTGGCGCATCGTGAGCTCTTTTTCGTACGAAGAAAAGCAAACCTTTCTCCGCTTTACCACTGGTTCGCCAAAGTCTCCCGTTGGCGGGCTCTCGGCACTGGGCAATTTCACAGTGCAGCGGGCCGGCCCGGACACGGACAACATGCCAACCTCTTACACGTGCTTCAATACCATCATGCTCCCTGAGTACGCCTCCGAGTCCAAGATGCGTGAGCGTATAATGCTCGCCTTGGAGCACTCGATCGGTTTCGGTCTCGAGTAGACGTTCATGACAACCTTTCCCCACTGCGCGTGAATTTGTCCAGAGCTGGGTGGCCTTGACGCACTCTTCTTGTTTTTATTACTCTTCTTCTCCTCCTTCTCCTTCTTCTTCTGTTTGAATCATGTTTTTCTTTGTTATGATCATCTCTACCTACTCTTTTGCTTTGCTTTCGTGTTTGTCGTCGCCATTCTCAACGATGTGTGCCGCCAGCTGCCGCTTGGCTTGCGAAGGCCGGCAGAAGAACTTCCCTCCTTCCTTCCTTCCTTCCTTTATTTAGTCCTTGCTCGCTTGCCGCGTAGCAGCGCAGAGAAGAGGGCGAAAGAGTGCCAGAGAAAGAGCGACCAGAGAAGAGCGATGCCGTGGAGGTCCAAACGAAAACGCAACGAACGACGCGACGCGACGCGTGAGCGTCCCCGACGGGCCGCGAGCAGGGCGGCGAGAAGGGGGCCCGCTGCGGCGGAACGTGGCTGTGGACACAGCAGCGCCTGGACGTTTGACGACCCCGGTGTCGACGTGAGGCAGACTCGGAGCAGCGAGTACCAGCCTCAACGAAGATGGCGGCAGCAGGTCTCGCCGTGCTGAGTCTTGCCGGCGTAGCGTTCTGCTTCGCATGGGCCTGGCGCAAGGTGCGCTTTTATGCACGCGAAGACACCCCCCTCCCGTACATTCTGCTTGTCGGCGGCGTATGGTGGCTTGGCGTCGTGGCGGTAGGTGTGCTTCTGCCAATGGATGTCGCCACGTCGGGGTCCAGCTCGTCGAAGGCAATGCTCGCGCTGTGGAAGACCAACTACTGGGTGACTTTTATTTGCTGCTGGGTTGTCTGCCCAATCGCTTCTGCGTATTGGACCTCTGGCGCTTTCACTTGGAAGCGGAGACTACGCTCGGCGCTCCTTTCGAACCTCAAGTTTTATGCGCGCGTTCTTGTCGTGCTGGCGCTCATCTTTGTGCTCGTGCTTATGCACCAAGGTTTTCAATTTTCCAAGGTGACTGGCTTTCTAATTGCCGCCGCGAATGCCTACGGTCTCTTTCTCGTTGTGGTGATGCTCGGCTACGGCCTGGTGGAGATGCCCCGGGAAATTTGGGAAAAGACTTGCCCCCGACGAATGCTCGACTACCATTATTGCTCTGCGCCTCAAACCGAAGAAGCCCTCATGGATGCGCAGGCTGATCTTCTCGATGTGCTCGATGCCGTGGAGCGCTTCGAGTGCCCGCAGGATCTCATGTTGCAGGCTCATTATGATGAGGTGCGTTCCAAGGCCAAAAATGCGCGAGAGACCTGTCTCGATGAGCGCACGTCAATGTCCCATAGGACGCGAAGGACCTCTGTTGATAGTACAGGCGGACGTGGGTCCATGTCGGCCCTTGAGCACTTGCACTCGAGGCTTAAGAATGCCATAATCAAAGCGGAGCGAGCCAAGTTTCAATGGCAGTCTCTGCTCGACGTTACGGAGCAGCTCGAGGCTGAAGTCAAGTTGCTTGATACACCGGCAAGCTCTCTCTACCAGCGTCTCGATGGCGGTGGTCTGGAAGCTAGCATCGAAGAAGCGCAGGGAGGCATTGACGCGAGCGGGCTTGGCGTCGACGAGACTGGAGCGTCCTCACGGGGTCCCCCGCGTCGTCTTACTCTTTACTACAATGCTCTCAAGGCCCTCTACGCGGTCATGGTCTTGCTCTCTGTGATTCTCATTTGGAATGAGTGCGCGTCGGCCATCTCCAGCGAGGCGTCCGTTTTTGGTCTAATGGTCCGTTTTGCCGGAAACTTTTTCACGCGCTGGCTGTGCTGCGTACTTCCATTATCGTACATTGCGGCCTGCGTGTACGTTGCTCTTTTCAAGTTCAAGCTTCTCGACCAACTGACGCTGTACGGCAACCGGCAAACAGATGTTTCGAACTTGCTTTTCAACGCATCGTATGTGGGTCGCGTACAGTTTTCCCTTGGCGTTAACTACACAACACAGCTCGTGACAGAGGACAGACAGTCGCTTGCGTTTTACTCTTTGATTGGAGACATGGATGTTGTTCCTTTTCTGGGCAGCGCTTTCAACTTTTATCTCCCGGTGCTCATACTGTTGCTTTCGGCATGTACATACTTTCGTGTTTTTGATCGCCTTCTCAACGTGGTGGGCATTGAGACACACACGGAACCGGGCGAGGGTGGACAAAGCCAGGATCTCGTTGCGCAAGGCCAGCAACTCGTCGCGCGCCACCGGGCGCGACTCGAGCGGCGCAGAGGCCGCGACGCAGAGGCCGCGGAGGAGCGATCCTTTTCGCTGCGCCAGTTCTGATGCGCACGCAAGCTTCCCTGTTTTCTTCATTCCTTTTTACGAAACGAAGATCGCGTTATCCTCGCATGCTGCGGGCCGGGGAGAGACGCTGCTTATCTCGGAACCCTACGTGATACATTCACCGACGATAGAGTCATATTTAAAATAACTTTGTTTTGGGTGTGTATGATGTGTGTGCATGTATGTATTACTCTTCTAGGTTTTACCTGACCTCGGTGGCTTGCTGCACAAAGTCTTTGGCCTGGACACAGAGCTCGGCGTCCTCTGGGACTGTGTTATCCTCGAGAAAGCTTTGCACAGTGCTGCAAGCATCAGCCACGCGGCTCTTGGCGTCGGCAAGCATGGCCTTTGATTCGTCAAGAGCGTCCGAAATCTGGCGGTACCTGTCGTGCTCTGTGCCCATACTCTCAAGCTGTGCCTCGGTCTTTTGGACCTCCTCGGCGTACATGTTGTGCTCCTTGATGGCGCGCTTCAACACGCCGACCTTGACCCTGAGCTGCTGCTCCAACGCCTTGTCCATGATTCCAGAAAACCGAGAGTCGATCTGAAGCGAGCACGCGAGCAGCGACGCTGCGACAGTCCCTTTCTTCGCAGACCAAGCACGCTTTGGGCCGCCTTCGGTCAACGCGAGGGAGCGAGGGAGCGAGCGAACGAGCGAGCTCCTCAGCGATGCGGGCCCGGACGTTAGCGCCTGCTCGGCTTGCTTGTTTGCTACGCTCGCTGCTTTTCTCCCCTTCAGTGTCTAGTTTGACTGCCTACGAGTGCTCGCGAACGTTATAAGTCAGTCTCCGAGCCCCAACTTGAACTTCGGTTCCTTCTCCGCGGCCGCATCCGGCCAATTCTCGTTCCTCGGCGCCCAAATCTTGCGCGCGCGCTCTTCCCCCCGCGCCTCGCGCGCACGCGCTCGCGGGGCCGGCGTCGCGCGGGTTTTTCGCGCGCGCGGGCGCCGCGCAGTCTTCGCGCGGGCCCAGACCCGGACGCACGCGACGCCCTGCACGCCCCCCCCGGGCGCGCCGGGCCCCCCTCTTGCCGGCAGGCCGGAACGCTCCTGGGAGGGGGCACGCAGGACGTCCCCCGCCGCAGCGCGACGTTCCCCGTTTCCACGGTACCACCCCGCGGTACTACATCGTGGGCCCCGTGGTGGTACAGAACGCATACGATAGAGTGCTACGTACGTACGTACTACAGTGTGGAAAGGCGCGAGAAGAAGAGGCCGAGCGGCAAAGCGCAATCGATCGATCGCGACAAAGGCAGGCAGGCAGACAGACAGGCAGACAGACTGCCCGCGCCGACCGCCGCGCCCGCGCGAGCCCGGGAGGCCAGGCAGCCCAGACCGCGCTCGCCCGCGCAGACGCCGTCCGTCTCCGCGCGCAGGGCCGCCCGGAACGACCGGCGAGCGAGGCCGAGTGTGCTGGCGGGGATTGATTGATTGTTTGAGTGAGTGAGGGGGCGCGTAGAAAGCGCGGAAGCGGCTCCCAGAACAAAGAAATAAGGCCACGTCACCGGGAGAGAGAGCGCGAGCGAGGCGCAGGCTCCGGCGGAGACCGCGCGGAGGTACGCAAAGGAGGAAGAGGAACAGCAGCAGCAGCAGCAGCAGCAGCAGCAGCAGCAGCAGCAGGCGAGAAGCGAAGCGACGATGAAAATCACCGGCATCTCGATTCTCAAGTGGAAGGAGGACACGGCGGAGCCGGTGTTCCTCGCGTCGGCCACGGAGCTCTCGAGCTTTGGGTTCTTCCAGCGGGGGACGGCAGCGCAGTTCGTCAAGTTTATCTCGCGCACGCTCATCAAGCGCACACCGGCAGGCAAACGCCAGACCGTGGAGCACGAAGGCAACAATGTTCACACGTACTTGAGGTCGGATGGCCTCGGCTGCGCCGTCGTGGCTGACGCTGAGTACCCGGAGCGCGTCGCCTTCACCATCATGTCCAAACTCATCGAGCAGTTCCATTCGCAGTATGCGCAACAGTGGCCAACCGTGATGGAGGATGCCACACTCTCGTTCGAGCCCCTGGACCAGGCCATCATCGAGTACCAGGACCCGTCCAAGGCTGACAAGATTTCGAAAATTCAGAAAGATCTCGATGCGACGATGGAGGTTATGCACAAGACAATCGACTCGGTCTTGGAGCGACAGGTCAAGCTCGACAAACTTGTCGAGACAAGTGAGGATCTCAGCATGCAATCCAAGGCCTTTTACACCACCGCAAAATCGCACAACCAGTGCTGCACGATTTGCTAAGTGGGTCATTTGAGTATTGCCCGCGGCAAGGTCTTTTCTTCCATGTTTATCCTCCGCTTCTTCTTTTGGACTGCGAAATTTACTCGTTACTTCGTCTTCTTTTCCGTCTTTTTCTACTAAGCGGCAAGGTTCTTTGTTTTCACACGTCACGGTCGCTATTTGATCACAAGGACAAATCAACAGACGAGATAAGCTGGTGGAAGTGAATGAATGGAGGCAGCCAGGCAGACAGCCAGGCAGACAGCCAGGCAGTCAGTATGTTTTAAAGCAAGCTAGCAAGGAGGGACGAATCGGCTCGATTCAATCAAAGAGACGGAGTGGAGCAAGATTCTCGAGCATCGAACCGTGGAGAATCGTAATGTGTTCCTCTCCTTTTGCCCCCCTTTTCTCTACTTTTCTTCTCTTTCTCTTCTCTCCTTCTCCTCGTTTCATTTCGGCTCGTTTCGTCTCTTCTCCAAGTACACAATCGCCTCACAGCTTCTATCGATTAACTTCATCGCTTTTTCCAAAGAAAAAGGCCTCGCGCCATTGTTTACAGAATTTGACACGTTTTTGCCTTTTGTTTCGCTAGTTCTTCGCGGAGTCGCTCATTTTCTGCACGCAATTCAGCCTCGTTGTCCGTCGCCCCGGCGCTCGTTCCACCCCCGAGTCCAGGAGGGGCTGCTGTCCCTGTCCCCCAGAGCTCAAGTTCAAGAGAGTTAGAACTGAGCCATGTTTGCAAGTCCTTGTTAAGGGGTGGTTCGCTGAGCTTGGTGAAATCGAAGTTGAGCTTTATTTCCGGGCCACGAACACCGCCGATGGGCTCGATAATAATAGGCTTTGCTCCCTCAGCGCGCATTTTCTCAATGTCGGTGAGACACCGCAAGAACACGCCACCTTGAGCCGCAACACCCGAGAGTCCATGCGCCTCGGTAATCTTCATCGTGATCTGCATCTTCTCGCCCTTGTGCTCGTCAAAGTTCACCGCCGCCCACTGCTCTTCCCCAGACTCGCCATCCTTGGGAACTACCCGCGTTGAGCTCTTTTGTTCAAAGTTGGCCACTGGCATGGCGCCCACGTAGCCGAGCTCGAGTTTAATGTGCAGCTTGCCAATTTGTTGTCCCGAGAGATCCATGATGGGTGCGTCGTCCTCAACATTGAGCAACATCGATAATGGTTGCAAAAGTACTTCGCAAACCCCAAGAAGTGCTCCCGAAGGCTGTTTGACGTCTCCCATGATAGCTGGCTAGCTGACTGGCTGGCTGACTAAATGGATGGATGAATGAAAATAGAGATGAAGAGGGAGATGGACAGAAGGACGAATCGATGGCCTTGCTTTGGAATGTTATGTGTCGGTCTTGAACAATGCAAGATCGAAAGAGCACAGTACAGACCACGGTCTTTATTATCCTTTGGTTTTCTTCGTTACAGCCGGCGACCTACTTCACGCACACGCTTTCGCACTGTTTGAGTGTTGGCAACACGGCGTCCGCGCGTCCTTTTGCGCAGTGACCAAACGCGCAGCGAGTGAGACGAGTCGCCTGCCACAAGCTGCTCCTGTGCACGATCAGTCACTGGTGAGATTGAACGCTTTACCCAAGCTATGCCTCGGCGCGCTCTTACGTTCTCGCACTCTTCGTGTCGCAACAGTTTGTCCAGACCCAATTGTAATGCATGAAAGCAAGCATCCTCGCAGTTTGTTTTTTTTTCGCTGGCCAGGTGAAAAGGTTCGCAAGCGGACGGGTGACGCTCAAAATTAGATGGCTCTCTCTCTCTCTCTCTCTCTCTCTCTCTCTCTTTATCTCTCTCTCTCCTCATTTACAAATTCTGATTTTGGACAAAGTGCTGCTGTGAAAGTTCATTGAGACAGTTCGGACAACTTCAAAGAAAACCATGACAAAATTGAATCGTAACGGATCATTCCTTGTCTTGGCGACTACTACAATAATTTCCTTTATATTTCCAGAGATTGCGATGCGAGCCCATGCGCAAGCGTGGCAAGAAGCCAGCAAGCTAGCGACGGCGGCGACGCTTGAGTCTATCCTTGGGCGCAGAAGCGAGCGCTGCACCAGCCTTGCGAGAGACCCCAGAAAGAACCAGCTCGCGATCAGGGCCGGAGTTCGTCGATACGTATTTTGACGATACGCCGGCGCCAAGGATGCGCTCTTCAAGTAAATCTGCAAGGCGTTTGCGAAGAGACGCGGCTTCCTTGGCATTGCTGTGCTGGACGTCAAGCAAGTGATTCTCACCGGTTTTAATGGCTTCGTCCAGCTCAATATCTGCATCCTTGGCATTCTGACGAAACCATTTGCGGCTATCGGCCTTTTCCTGGAGTTTGTTCTCCAAATATTGAATGCGGCGCGCCAGCGTGACGCGTTCGCGCATGCGAGACAAGGTGGCCATTCGTACGGGGAATTTGAGGATAGCACGATCGCTGAGCGCTCGCGTCAGCTCGCCAAAGACCGTGGCCTCCGAAGGGTCAACCAACGACAGACACACGCCCGAGCGCGCCGCACGTGCCGTACGGCCAGATCGATGCACAAAGGTATCGAGACGCTTGGGAAGCGCATAGTGCACGACGTGATCAATGCCAGGAATGTCGAGACCACGCGCAGCGACATCGGTCGCGACCAAAACGCCGCGCTCAGACTTGGTAAAGCGCTCGAGATGACGAAGACGAAGCTTTTGCTGCATGTTTGCGTGCAGTGTTGTAACGTTGTCAATGTCAAGCAGCTTCAAAGTGCCCGCAACGCGCCGCAATGAGCTAATGGTATTGACAAAGACCAGTGTTCTTCCGCCATGTTCCATGACAAAGTAGTAGAGGAAGAGATCCTTGTCTTTGGGGACACACTCCACGGAGCATAGCTGCAAGTTTTCTGGAAGTTGAACCTTGCCATTGGCAGTCGAGGCCGCTTTCGAATCGTCTCCTCCAGTGCTCTCCTCAGTTGCTGCTACGAGGGATAGATCACACAGGGCAGTCTTGCGCACGCCAATGTGGTCCATGAGCTCCACGAGAGGCGAAACGCTGGGACCACCACTACCTCGGCGTTTGCGCTTCAACTTCTTTTGCAGATCGACCGCCGCGCCTTCAGTCATGAGCGTTGCGGAAAAGAGAAAAGTTTGACGCTTGTGTTTGGCACCCGAGTCACTCTCGGCAAGCTGCTTCACGAGCGGCTGCAGGTCCGGAAAATGGCCCCTGTCGAACATGCGGTCTGCTTCATCGACGGCCAGATACCGCAGCGATGAGGCAAGATCGGCAAGGTGATCATTACCCTCGTCGATCAGAGCCCACAATCGGCCCGGGGTTGCTACAATCACTGGTGGGCGCGACGCGAGTACGCGCTCTTGCTTGGCTTGCGACATGCCGCCAACGAGAGTCTCCACGCGAATGTGATTGAGGCGACCGACAATGACGCTTCGAAGGTGTTTGGCCACCTGGACAGCCAGCTCGCGGGTCGGGGTCAGAATCAGTGCAGCGAGGCCATCGTCGGGTCCTGGAGGTGAGGAGATGAGGCCATTCAAGATGGGCAAACCAAACGCGAGAGTCTTACCGGAACCCGTCTCTGCTGCGCCCAGAATGTCCATACCTCGCTGCATGGCTTTGGGCAGACACGTGCGCTGGATTGGTGTCGGGCTTGAGAATTTGCACTTTGCAATGCCTTCGAGAAGATCTTCCTCGAATCCAAACTCGAGCCATTCCCCGACGACGCGCTGAAGAGCCTCCAGGGTCATGGGAGTCTCCTTCTTTTGGGCTTTCTTGGAATTCTTGTTCTTGTTCTTGTTCTTGTTCTTGTTCTGGTCATTCTGGCTACTCTGTGTCTTGGATTCTTCTTCGAGAAGCGTTGCTGAGGTAGATGCCAGCGTCGGAGAAAGGGAATCGGACTCTTTGTTCTCGGTTTTGTTGATCTCGCCTTCGTTGGTCTCGGTCTCAGGGCTGGTGTCCTTCTTCGTGTCGGCCTCGACAGCACTTGCAGCGATCTCTTGCGCCTGCTCCTGTCTGTGTTTCTTCGCTTGCATCTTTTTCCGACGAAGAGCGCGCTTTGAGGGTTTTTTGTCGCCTACATTCTCTTGTTCTTGTGTGCCCTGAGCGGATTCTTTTCTGGCGTCGGAGGCCTGCTCGCGATCGTTTCCAGACAGGTCTGCACCAGGGACCACATCGATGACATTGTTGAGCGATAGCACAGCTCCGTTCTCTCCCAGGGTATACGAGTTGGCCGGAATTTCTTCTAGCATGAACATGCCCGCCATGTCGTCCCCGCCGTCGTTCGCGTCGCCCTCGTCAATGTCATTTGCTTCGGTCGCGACCTTGCGCCAGGGCAAGGCGTCCAGCCCTTGGTCCCCGACCGCCATGCCCTGCTTCTCTCGGTTGGCTTTGGGGCCGCGTTTCTGTTTCCGCGCCATCCTATCTTGGCTGTCTGCGCGCCTCTCCCGCTCCGGCCTGGCCTGGTCTGACCTGATCGCGTCAAGCGCGTCTATGCTCCCGCACGCGCGCACCAAGCCTTTGGCCACCGGTCTGCGACGAGTGGTTCTTGCGGAGGCCCAAGTAATTTTTTATTATTATCAAAAATAATAATTGGTTTTTACTTTTTCACTTTTGTCAAGTTGGGTCACCGCGGCATCAACCCGAGGACCATGTTCTCGCGCAGGTGGTGATGGTCATTTGAGCGGGGGGAGAAACACGAAAAGACTATAACAATAACATCATCTTTAAGACTTCTGTCTCGCCAGCCAGCGTTCGTACTTGTCTGTATGGATCTTCATGCGCTTGAGGAGTTTCTTGCGCGCATTTTTGCTGAGCTCCTCGCCATTGGCGCCATGTGTCGGAACGCCGTCGGCGTCAAAGTCACTGTAGTCCGGAGAACCCCGGAAGAGCTCTTGCGGGGCAAGTGGAGCCTCCGGCTCATTGCGAGGCGGTGACGGCGAAGGCTGAGGTGAAGCCTCTGTGGAAGATGGCGATACAGGGGCACATGGTGACCAGGTAGAGGCCTTTTCATGGTCAACAAGACGTACGCCAAGCGAGGGCAAAACCACATCCCGAAGCTGGTCGCACGCAGCAAACAGCGCCGGGAGGTCTTTGCCCTGAGCCGCCTCTCGAATTGCACTCCGAAAATCCACAAGTGCATTGGTGAGATCTTCGGGTGATGGCCCCGATGCAACATCTTGGCCGCGAGATGATCCTGAGGCCCCATACCCAGGGAGCGCGTAATTATCTGAAGCTCCAATGCCAAGGATACTCAGCGCCGAACGAAGCTCCTGGAGAGCCTGCTGGGCAACATTGGGTTGCGGAGCGGTTTCCCCGGAAAGGTAGGCGTGGATGCTCGCAGCAAACTCATGGGCCAAGCGAAGGCCCGAGGCAGTGTCGAAGTCGGAGCGGAGCGCGGCCCGGAAAGCGTGTTGAAAGCGATCTGCTTCGGCAAGAAGCTGCGTGTCGTGCTGAGCCCAAGACCTCGATGGTGCAAGTGCGTCCTGCGCCTCCGTGGCGAGACGTACTCTGGCAAAGGTGTCCTCGAGTCTCGCATCGAGTTTGAGCGTTGACTGCACGGCCTCAGCAGTGAGTTCCATGGGAGCATTGTACCGCACATTGAGGAAGAGCAGACGCATCTGCCTTGCCGTCAGAGGCTGAAATCCCGGGGGAAGAGCCTCGGCTGGGCCGTCGAGGAGCTCGCTAATGGTAATAAAGTTTTTCAGTGACTTGGACATTTTACGACCAGCAATATGCAAATGACCAGTATGGAGAAAGTGCGAGGTCCATGGATCCGGTCCACAGCACGTCTGGCTTTGCGCACGTTCGTTTTCATGATGCGGGAACCGCAGATCGATGCCGCCACCATGAATGTCCAAACGTCCATCTTGACGAATTGTACCGGCCGTGTGCTTGATCATGACTGCGCATTCTGCGTGCCAGCCAGGACGGCCCGGTCCCCAGGGGCTGTCCCATGACTCGTCCGCCAGTGCGTCTGGAATGCACTTCCACAGAGCAAAGTCCTTGGCGCTGCGTTTCTCGCCCGACACACCGCTCGCGAGATCGGAAGATCCGAAGGGACCGGCGTCAGGATCACTTTCCACGGCTGCTACCGCAGCGGCTGAAGCTGCGGCGCCATCGACATCGGTAGGCGCAGCACGACTTGGGTCGAGGGCGCCATAACGAAATTGCGGATGCTGCTCCACGCTCTTGTCGAAATCAGCAGTGGAAAAATACACGGATCCCGTGTTCGTACCGACATAAGCGAGATCCTGCGCCACGAGGTCTTCGATGTGAGCGATCATGGGTTCAATACTCTCTGTCGCGCGCGGCGCCAGTGTTGGCGGCTGCACGCCGAGTCTACGCATGTCGCGAAAGAAAGTGCTTTCGTGCTCTTGGGCGAGGTCACGCCATGGTGTTCCTGACGTGCGCGCACGCTCGAGGATCTTGTCATCCACATCGGTAATATTCATAAAGAAAGCTACCTGCCAGCCGTAGACCTCGCGCAGAATGCGGCGGATTGCATCAAATTGTACATATGTGCGTGCATGGCCAAGATGAGCCGCGTCATACACGGTTGGTCCGCAAACGTACATGCTCACCACTCCGGGCTCGCTCCTCCCAAGGTCGAGCGCATGGTTTTCTCGCCGTGACCCACTTTTGTTTTTGGTTGAGCAGCTGTCGCTCTTGCTCTCGCTGCTGCTGCTGCTCGAGCTCGCGTGTCTCGCGACGTCCCCTCCGAGCGCGAGGGGTTTTGCGACGAGGCTCGCCTTGCCTCGGACTGCTCTGAGCGGCCCGCGCAACATCGTCACCCAGCCCAACCCGCTTGCGTCCAAAGCGTGCTTGGCCTGGCGCTTTGGCTTGGCTTCTTCTCCTTCCCCAGAAGTGGCTGCTCGCTGACTGGGCTAGCCTCTCAGATCGCAAAAACGAGCATTCGTGTTGTGGCTGCTTCGCCGGCAGAGCTTGTCTTGTCTTGTCTTGTCTTGTCTTGTCTTGTCTTGTCTTGTCTTGTCTTGTCTTGTCTTGTCTTGTCTTGTCTTGTCTTGTCTTGTCTTGTCTTGTCTTGTCTTGTCTTGTCTTGTCTTGTCTTGTCTTGTCTTGTCTTGTCTTGTCTTGTCTTGTCTTGTCTTGTCTTGTCTTGTCTTGTCTTGTCTTGTCTTGTCTTGTCTTGTCTTGTCTTGTCTTGTCTTGTCTTGTCTTGTCTTGTCTTGTCTTGTCTTGTCTTGTCTTGTCTTGTCTTGTCTTGTCTTGTCTTGTCTTGTCTTGTCTTGTCTTGTCTTGTCTTGTCTTGTCTTGTCTTGTCTTGTCTTGTCTTGTCTTGTCTTGTCTTGTCTTGTCTTGTCTTGTCTTGTCTTGTCTTGTCTTGTCTTGTCTTGTCTTGTCTTGTCTTGTCTTGTCTTGTCTTGTCTTGTCTTGTCTTGTCTTGTCTTGTCTTGTCTTGTCTTGTCTTGTCTTGTCTTGTCTTGTCTTGTCTTGTCTTGTCTTGTCTTGTCTTGTCTTGTCTTGTCTTGTCTTGTCTTGTCTTGTCTTGTCTTGTCTTGTCTTGTCTTGCTTTGCCTCGTTTTGCCGAGGCCTTACTCGGGCAGCCCGGCCGCCTGTGGCGCCGACCCGCGCAAGTGCAACAAAGCGCCGCCTCCGAGTGGGACGAAGCGCGGCGTCAGTGGGGCGAGAGCGCCATTGTGCACTTGCACTTGCGCGGCTTTTTCTCCGTCGAAAACGCAGCGCTTTGCTGCTGCTGCTTGGCCCACACGCAAGAGCAGCAGAGCGCAAGCGAGCGAGCGAGCGAGCGAGCGAGCGAGCGACGTAGAAGAGCATTCGCGGAGGAGGCCGGGCAGAGCGAGCAGCCGAGCTTCAAGGCGACGTGCCCAGCTCCTTTCGTTTGGCAGACGTCAGAGCCGGAGAGAGTTAGTTGGTTGGAGAAGCGAAGCAGCGAAGATGCAGCGCTTGAGTCTTGCGGCATCGCGGGCATCGCTCGTGCAGCAGCGCGCTCCGGCAGTGCTGGCGACGCAGTCGGCGGCGCAGAGGCGAAACGCTCGCATGCTTTCTCAACGGGCGGTCAAGCAGGAGTTTGAGGCGCCCGTGCCCGTGACGAGGAATATCCTCATGGCTGTCACTCTTGCCAGCTTTGTCGGCGGCGTCTACTGGTATACTGTGCAACGCATCCAGAAGGTAAGTTGGTGCATGATTTGGAGTTGCTTGTGTCTTGGCTCTTTCGCTCCGCAACGTATCGATCGAGTGAGGCTTTGGGGATCAAGCAAGTGATTGGCTAACTTTATTCTGCGAACTTGATTTTTTTGTCTGTGTCCGTAGAACACCGAGCTCGGCGCCGAGTTCGAGGAGATCTTCAGGGAGGAAGATCTCGAAGCGGAAGAGAAGGCAAAGAAGTAGATGCATCGCATACATGCTTTCCAAAGGCTCGTTTTCTATTTTACACGAGGATGAGCCGCAATCTTACAATTACATGGACAGTTTTGTCAACGGGCATTCAAGCTGATCAACAACGAGTCAAGACGAGGCGAGGCCAGCCAAATCAAATCAAGGCCAACTCCCTTTTCCCGAAAAGAGAAGAGGAACTAAGGAAGGATGAAGTTTTGCTTTGCTTTATTTTGATGAGAGAGTAGATGACGACGAAGGTGGACCAGAATAACATCATGCAAAGCAAAAGCTTTTGCTCTTTTGACCAAGGTTTTTCTCATCAACACGTTTCAAGGTTCCGTGTTTTCAACGCAATCTTTTGCTCTTTGGTTCATGATCAAGCTAAGCTAAAGACTGCCGAGAGAAGAAAAGAGAGCGAGAGAGTGAGATAAAAGTATACTTTAAGAGGATGGGTTGTTGACGGTACCGACCTGAGCGGGGCGCAGAACGCGCTCCTTGAACTTGTAGCCCTTCTTGAGGACCTGAGCGATGGAGTTGTGCTTGAGCTCAGGGTTGGGCATCTGAAAAAAGGCCTCGTGCATGTGCGGGTCAAAGGGCTCGCCGGCCTCGCCAAAGCTAGAAATTCCGTTTGCAGCAAAGACTTTCGAAAGCTCCTTCTCGGTCATGCTAATGCCCTCGTAGAGCGACTTGAGGTGCGCGTTGGCGTCCTCGCCCTCGAGTGCCTCTTGTGGCACCGACTCGAGGGCGCGAGTGAGGTTGTCAGCCACGTCGAGCAGCGACTTTGCGAACTTGGAGTTGGCGTAGGTCGTCCTGCTCTCAATGTCCTTTTGCGTGCGCTGACGGACGTTCTCCATCTCGGCAAGGGTGCGCAGCGTCTGGTCCTTGGCATCCTTGAGCTCCTCCTGAAGGGCGCTGACCTTGCCCTGGAGCTCCTCGAGCTCGGCGCCGGCGCCAGTTTGCTCCTCCTGCTGGGCCTGGCCCTCCGCCTGTGCTTCGGGCTTGGTCTCGGCGTCCTGCTGGGCGCCTTCCTCCGCCTTCTTCTCGCCCTCGGCGGCCTTGCCCTCGCCCGTCGCGAAGCCCCTGGCGCCCTGCAACACGAGCCTGCGCCTGCTCTCCGCCATCGACGGCGCGCCCAGCATGCGCGCGCCGCGCGCCGCCGCAAGAGATCCGCGCAGCATCTTCTGTTTCCTCGCTGCCTCGCCGCTGGCCCTTCGCTGCCGCTCCGCTGTTCTCGCTGTGCTCGCCGCCGTCCACCTCGGCCTTCTCCTCGCTCTTCTTGCTCTTCTGCGGCGTCTTCTCCTCCTCCTCCTCCTTGCTCTTTTCTTGTGCTCGCTGCTCGCAGGTCCAGTCGCGGCAGCCTTCGCCCCTCTGCCCCCCCAGTTCCCCCGTTTCCCCGGGACCCGCCCCTCCGCGTCCGGCACCCCGGCCCTTAGGCGCCTCCTCAGGGGGGTACGCGGGGAGCGCCGCGACGCCGCGGCTTCGAGAACGAGAGCGCCGCCTTCAGGCCTTGTTAGCTTAGCGTACTAGTAGCTGCGCTCATCGTCGTCAACTTCGGCGAGGAAGACCTGCTCGACCCTCGGCGCCTGCGCTGCGGACGACGGCGGGCCCGCGTGGAGAAAGGAGGAGCGCGCGCGGGCTTCGCTCGCCCTCGGGCCCGAGGAGGGAGGAGAAGTCGCGGCGGTCTTAGGGGATCAATCGTCCACTTAGTGTGTCTTTTTTCCACTAGCAAGTAGGCAACTAGGCCTAGTACTAGGCCTAATCGTGAGTGGACGAGACCGCGACCGCGGCGTGAAGTTTTGCAAGCAAGCAAGCAAGCAAGCAAGCAAGCAAGCACTGCCCAAGCAAGCACTGCACTCTGCTCATGTAAGCTTTGCCCAAGCAAGCACTGCTCAGAAAGCACTGCGGTGCTTTGGGCAACCGGACAGCATGAGGGTGTATAGTACGATACGATGGGTATCATCGTCGTCATCGTCACCATCAGAGTCATCGTGATCCTTGGAGACGGGATCGGCGTGGAGCACGAGATCGAGCGAGGCGCGATCTAAGGGCTAGAAATGGCTTGTCACGTGATGGGGTGGTTGAGGTATCTGTCAAGTCATATCATGGCATGTCTAGGCCTAGTCTCGTCGGGCATGTCGTGTTATGATCATGTCTTGGGCAGGTCTTTGGGAAAGGCCCACACCGACCGAGCTTGCGCGCGGCCCAATCGTGTCCTCAGGGGAGGGAGGAGGCCAGCACGTGCGGCCGCGTGGACTGCGCCTGCGGCGAGACGCTCGACCCTCATTCGGGAGCGAGTAATACGTGCGGCACGCATCAGTGCGGGTAGGAATAGATGAAGATGATACAGGTTTGCTTTAAGGAGTAGCACGGTGGCACGTGCAACTTCGGATGACAAGCTCCTCTTTTGGGATGGAAGCGCGCGCCGAGAACGTGCGTCTCAACGCACACGACAGCAACAGCGAGCCTCAATCGAGAAAAGCGAGGACACGACGCGACACGGCGCTCATGGATGCCGCAATTGCAGCGACGAGAGAGGTCGGTGATGGTGACCTTTCTCAGCGCGGATCGCAAAAGCTGCGTCCATAAACCCACCCAAGTCCCTCCCACTCGTTCGACCATCCACTCCCGTGTCTAGCCAAGCCAAGCCAAGCCAAGCCAAGCCAAGCCAAGCGACATAGCGACTCTTACCTTGTTCTCCTGCTCTTGGTCTCGCCTTCCTTTGGGAAGTGGGGCGCGGCGCTGCGCGTGCAGGCGCGTGTCTGCGGCTGGGTTTGGGCCTCAGCCACCCCCCACAGCCTGCATGTGCCCCGGGGGCGGCGCACGTCCAAGTCATGGGCGAGCCACACACTGCTAGCTGCCTGCGGAGACTCGGGCTCGCAGCGAGTCCGATGCCGAGAGTAGAGTGAGCGAATCGTGCTCGACCCGACAGCGCCCCCGAGGAAATCCGGGCAACGAGCAATCCGGAAATACCAATCCCCAACGCTGCATGACGTAGACGTGACGAGGGAGAAACTTCTCTTCTCTGCTCTGCTCTTCTCCTTGTGGCGATTCGCTGTGTTTTGCTGGCGCCGCTGTCGCGCCTTGCCTTGAACATTCCCTAGGAGAATCAAATAAAAACAAGAGGAGAGAATGACGAGCACGCAGCATGATGGTATCTGTGGCGAGAGCCACGCTTTTTTGCCCATGTACATGAACCAGGACTTCTCACCGCCATCGTGGTGGTTCGGTGACAACGTTTGCGGCAACGGCTTCTGCTCGGCGTCTGGCGTCTGCGAGTGCGATGCAGGCTGGTCAGACCTCAGCAGCTTCATCGATGCAGAAGGAATCCGGTGTGACGTGAATGAGATTGCAATCAAGCTGCTCTGGGCGTACAATCTTGGATTCTCGGCCTTTAAGATTTGGCGCAGCAGACAAGGTATTCGGGACAAGGCGAAACAACATCAGATGCTCGTTGAGCGCGCCAAAAAGCATGGAGAAACATACACATTGTGGCAAAACAAGGGGTACTTGGCCCTTCTCGTCGCTTTGTTTGTGTGTCAACCTGGCGTGTGGCTCGTGGGCCTGCTGCATATTGCCTCTTCGGACCAGCGCGTTGGAAAGACCTGGGCGGTCACCATCTTTTTTCTGATCGCAAAGCTTGGCTTTTACCTCGCAGCGCACTTTTTCCAGCCGCAGCTGCTCTCAAATATTTTACGGGGCGCCAAGGGATCCCTCTCCCGCAAGATTGTGCGCCCGGTGCGTCTTTGGGGTCGCATCAATGTGTTTACAGCGTGTATCGTTGGTGCGCTGCCGCTGGTGCCCCTCATTGTGTCCCAGGTAGACCTTGCCATTGACCAAGACGCGCTGACACAAGGAATATACTCCGGCTACATGGCTGGTATTGTCTTCCTCATGTTTCTCTACGGCACTCAGGCTTTCGTGATCCTCTCACGATTCAATGCTGCCTTTTCGTCGGACCTGACAAAGCAGAGCGACCAATATCGTCAGCTCAAGCGGCGTGTGACGCGATTTCAGCGGCGGGCATACACGCATGCAATTTTCCAGGCAATTGTCTACACGGCTTACTTCGCGAGCCCATTTCTCGTGAACAAGTTCGATTACTTTCTTCCTTTGAGCTGGCTCGTATTTCACATCATGACTAAAGAGCTAGGTGTGTCGACGCTGGCTGTCGAGCGATCGAGCAGCTCCGGCAAATCGCCAAGTCCGGGCCCAAGTACCGGCCAGGAGTCGCCAAATGTGCCCTCGTATTCCTCGTCGCAGCCCAACTCGCGACTCAGTTTTGCCACCTCGCCTTCTATGTTTACTGCCAAAGACGAGTCTTTTGCCATGACTTCTCCGGCTCGATCCTTTGACTTTGCTCCCCTCGAAAGCCCGCGCGCGTTGAAGCCTTCGATTTAATTTCGATACACTTTTGATCTGATCATTGATTCTTGCAACATTTTGTGCTGCTCTGCTTTGCTTTTGCTTTTGCTTTTGCTTTTGCTTTTGCTTTTGCTTTGCTTTGCTCGTGCACAACCGTTTTTTGTCTCTTCTGAACAGCAACACGGAACTCGTCGTTGCAAGCATCGATTGATTGACGGTGAGCACGAGCTTTCTTTGCGTGTCTCGCCGTATCAGCTTGCTCGCCAACCCATCGTAGTAGTAGTAGTTGTTGTTGTTGTTGTAGGTCTAGGCCTAGGCCCTAGGCCTAGGAATCGTCAAAGTAATAAATTAGCTTGCACCAATCTCGTCGAATACCAAGACCAGTAGAAAACCTGCATTTCCGTAACGAAACAGAATCGGACGTCGCAACCATGGCACTGCGCAGGGTCGCCGAAGTGGCGCGCGGTGCGCCAGGCAGCACAGCCGTGGCCGCCGTTTGTACCCTGGGGAGCCTGTACGCGGCCGTCGCCATGGAGAGCGAGCCAAGTGCGAACAACGTGGCGCTTGTCGCGAGCAACACGCTGCTCATGAACTGGTATCTGTGGACGCTGCTAACGGGCCACCTCGTGGACGCAGCGCTGCTCAAGGTAGGTACCACATTGCTCTCCAGAGAAAGAGAGTGCTGGAGGGCGCCAACCGTCGACGGTAAATTTTCGAAGGCTGAAATGGTGACTAACGCTCGACTCAATGCCAGGCGCTCGTCTTCTTGCCGGCCATTTGCATTTTGAGCGTCAAGCTCGAAAGGACCTTTGGGCTCCGCGGCCTTGTGGTGTACATTGTAACATCATGTGTAATGGTGAGCGTTCTGGTGGTGATTATGCTACTTTGCGAGCTGCCAGTGCGAGGAATTTATTACTTTTACAATGCGACATTTTACGGCCACACGGGACTGGTTGTGTCTCTACTGGTCGGTAATGTTCGCGCAAATATCGAAGACCAACTCGGTCCTTTGCGCGTCAAGTCGCGAGTGGTTGTCTTTCCCGCTGTACTTGTTTACTCTTTCCTTGCCTTTGTAGATGATGCAATGCACGAAAAGGGCGATGGAAAATGGACTCACGATGTTGCTTTCGCACTCTTTGCCTTTCCCGTCAGCTTTACGCTACTTAAACTGTTCGACTTTGCTGACCGCAACGCAGACGCCATTTTCCCACCGCGTGTCGCATTCACCGACGACCCCTTTACGCTTGATGCGTTCTTCCCGCAGCCCATGCGGCCCATCGTCCGCGCGTTTGGCATTCTATTTGAGAATGTCGCCTTTCGTCTTTGTGGAAAATGCTATCGGCGACAGCCCGAGCGATCTGGTTTCGCGGATGCGCAGCGCGCCGCTGCTGCTGCTGCGCCGCGTCCCAACGAGGATCTCGAGGGCTGGGGTGCGACCAGAAGCTCGATGCCAGCAGACAAGGGCCGCCTTGGGGCGCGCAAGATTACCAATCCGATTGCAGAGCGAAGGCGACTCCGTGCCTTGCAGGCACTTGATCAAAAGCTGGCTCAGATTTCACGTGAGCCGGAAGTCTCCTTTGCGAGTGATGACGAGGACGATCACGACGACATTGATCGCAACACAGCCTCTAAAGCCGGCGAAGAGGGAACTTTGACGAAGGAGAAGAAGGACAGCAGCAAGGGCCACGAGGCTTTGATGGAGGATGGTACAGTAAAAGCAGATCCAGCTTCGTCTCTTTCTTCGGACTGAAGAGTGGCTGAGCCGAGTATTCTTGTAACGTCGGATCAATGTGAGAGTCTCTGATTGCGTGCGCTCGAGACTTGGTTGTTAATGAGGCAATCTTATACAGATGAATATGAACTGAAAGCCGAGCGATTATGTTTCTTTCTCCTTGACATCACAGGGACCATTTGTTTGTTTATGATGTCATGTTTCTCACCAAGAAAAAAGACGTCATTGGTTGAGGGAGATCAAGTTTATCCCCCTTGCCGCGTTGGATGTGAAAAAGGGACCAGGAAAAAGTTGAAGTCGACGTCTCATGAAAATAGAAAACAAAAGTAGAAAGCTACATGATATATATTCGAGCGAGCGATGAAATAAGTGCTCTTGAGTCGACAAAGAGAAGGCGTCCGTTCATGTCGGTCTAAAGAGTTTGCAAACCCACGGATTTTCCCAAATTTCTTGCTTATCAAGAGAATGCGCAATGCCTGCGGAGAATGACAATTGAAAGCTATCGAGCTGAACGCTGTAAGGTGCCAGCGAAAAACACGTCAGACAGACACTCAAGAGGGTAAAGAAAGAGTTGACTCAAGCGTAAAGCAGCATGTGCTGGTGGACCACCTGAGCTGGGTACATGTGCGCATGAATTAGGCACGCGAAAGACTTCTAGACGAGGACGCAAGAGGTCTGCGGGCCTCGTCGTCCGCCTCATCGAAATCGCTCGCATTCAGGCTGCCAGCTTCGAGATCAACGGTGGAGCTCTCGTTGTCTCCCTCGGCTTCACTTCCATCGATGCGACCGCGGCAAATGGGGCACGAGGCGTTGACCTTGAGCCAGCCGTCGACGCAAGAGGCATGAAAATGATGTCGGGCATCGCACGGGAGAAAGCGAACGTCTTGGTCTGTCTCGTAGCTGGAGAGACAAATGACGCATTGCGGATCAGCTTCGTCTTGAATCAGGCCCTGGTGATACTTTTTCAAAGGTAACGAGTCAATAGCGTCCTGCGTCGCACCCTTATTGAGACCAGCCTCATTTTGCTCGATAAAACGCGAAAGCAGACGAATCACGCAGGGGAGGCAAAAACAGAGGAAGGGCAGCATGAGGACGATAATGATACAAGGCAAGAGGAAGTAGCAGTAGCCAATAATGACGAGCCAGAAGCAGAGCGTGAGCAGGGCCGGCGCCGAGTCGGAACAGTCCGAGGCACCTTGCAGCCAGACCTGGCCCATGATGAGCCAGCCGAGCGCAAAGTTTTCCAGCGGTTTGCGAAGAGATTCGGCCATTCTCCTTTGGCGCGACATTTCCGACACTTCCTCGGTTGGCTCAAAGTAAATGGTCCACGAGACGGCGAGCGCTGCGAGCAGCGTCAGCGCATAGCAAAAGGCCCAGAAAGCAAGTGGCTGGTTGCACGATTCGGTTTTCGCTGTGATGGGCACCATGATGAGCGCGGCCAGAGCAGGCGGGAGCTGCATCGCAGTTTGCAAGACAACCAGGGCGTAATTTCCCCTCGTGGATCCGTCGGGGCCGACTTGCGTTCGGGAGAGTCTCTGGGAGACGCCGTCCTGAATCACGTTAATGCGAACGTTGCGTGTGTTTGAGGCCCCGATAGAGCTGCCTCTAGAGCTTGCGCTCTGCACCGAGTCGGCGGACCCGACGCGACGGATGATGGGCGACGCCTCATTCTCCTCATTCTGTGCCTCGCGATTGGGCACAGGGTCGTACATTGCGCGAGCACGGCGTGGTCAATGGCAATAATGCGATGATGTGCCTCTGCGTCTGCGTCGTCCACGTCTACGTGCGCGACGTGGACGCACGACCCTTTCTGCGTGCGTCTGCGAGGGTCGGTGCTTGGGTGGGTAGGATCGGCCCCGTGTACGCACGAAACGAAGATGTAGATGGTGTCCAGGCGTGCCTTTTGGCCTTGCTGTTCCGCACCGCGAGAACTACAGGTTCACTGGCACCCCTTCGCTCGGCCCTTTACGCCGCACGCGTTTGCAAGCGCCCCGCGCGTCTCCCACGAGCCGCGTGGGAGTGGGATTCGTGCTTTAGCCCTGCGCTACACCAGCTCGCCGACTCACCTCACATCAACAGGCAGTTCTTTTGTTTCCATTTTCCTGTGCAACAGCTACAAATTGTCGTAGGACCTACTACGAAACCTTGGTGGCAGATAAGGTCTGGGTTCGCCACGGAGGACAGAGTTGAAGATTGCTGCCGTTGCTTATAGGTCAAGGCCTAGGCCGGATTTTCTTGCTTGAGTGCGCATGGGATACGTAGCTTTTCGGACGCCAACTCTCTCTTCATTATGAAGAAAAGAAATTATTGGCTGAGGAACTCCTGTGGACACATTGTCTCGTCAAGCAGCCTCGCAAACAACATGGAAAGAATGTAGATTCGAAACGCGAAAGAAGGCATGGTGTGGTACACGGTCTCTTCTACAAAAGAAAAAGAAAAGAAGAAAAAGAGGCAAGATAAGGAATGCTCAATTTCATGCAACGTCTGTTGAAAAAGCTTACTCATACATGATCCTTGTTGATCTGAACCGTGACGTGATGAGAAAAGGAGGAAAGGATCGAGTGAATGTGCAGCAGCAACGACCCCTCGTCCGCTCCATCGCGTGCGCGAACATGTAGCGTTGTGACGGGAATATTGGGTGCATACTCCCAGACGTGATCCTTGTGACACTCGAGAACGCCCGACATGGCAGATATTTCGCGAATACTCTTATCAAGGGCAATGCGAGGCCCGTAAGGGGCAACCTGAAGCAGCATCCGGCCAGACGACACCAAGAGCGGTGCCGATGAACGCATGATGACGAGACTAATAATCACCGCAGCGAGCGGATCTGCTGCCTTCCAGCCGCTTCTGCGAGCCATGATGGCACTACAGATGACTCCAAGCGAGTTTAGCACGTCGCAAACCGCATGCAGAACGACGCCCTGCAGATTGAGCATCCGCGCTGATCTCGTAGACTCTTCGTCAATGGGTCTCGACGTGCTCCCCGCAGAAGCTGCGGAAGATTCGTATCGTCGAAAGGCCCCAGTCGTTCCGCTAAAGCCACCAAACGCTGGACCCGCATGGCGTGCACCCTTTCGTGAGGGTGAAGCGGTGCGAGTGCTCCATGCCAACAGAGCGAGGCCCAGCAGGTTGACCAAGAGGCCAGCAGACGCCACGACGAGGACATGATCCTGGTGAGCGTGATGATGAAGGTACCCGTGGCCAACAACGCCGAGACTAGCCTTGCCCTCCATTTCGGCTTCAAGGCTTTCCTCGTGGGGATCCCCTGCGTGATCTTGGGCGAGGCCATGGCTGTGCGCGACGCCGAGAAATTGGTGCAGTCCCTCGACAACGATGAAGACCGCGACAAAGCACATGAAGACCGCGTTTGTGAAAGCTGCCAAGACGTGCACCCGGTCATGTCCGAAGCAAGCCTCGACCGACGGCGGGTCCCTGCCGGCCCGGAGCGCGGCCAGCGCGAGTGCCACGCCGAAGCAGTTTATCCCGAGATGGGCCCCATCCGAGACGAGCCCGAGCGAGCCCGCGTAGAGGCCGTAGCCCACTTCCACGACGAGCAGCGCCAGGTTGAGTGCGCCGTAGAGCGCCAGCGGTCGCGCGCCCGCCGGCAGCTCGTCGAGTGCCGCGCGCATCTCGGCCTGCGCTCGTTCCTGACTGCGCACCTGGGGCGCTAGGGCGCTCGCTATTCCATTTCTTCAACCAGACGGTCGCTAGCTACTACGGCGGGCGACAGCGACGTAAAGCTTCGCGGAGTGTTGACGACGGATCGCTTGGCGATGACGATGAAGGACGAGCTTGTCAGGTTGAGACTGAGCTTCGATGGGATGGGATGGGATGGGATCCACTGCGAGTCGTCATCAAGGCTCACCCCAAACGATGAGTTTTCATTGGTGCGGGCTGTGATCGGCATGCAAGACCTTGCATGTTCTTGGAGATGCGCATACGCGTGGTCTGCGGCTCTGGAAGAGCGAGACCTATCAAGAAGCCCCGGCTACAAGTGAACGGTAGATGGGGGTTTGGTTGGGTGGGTGGGTGGGTCGATCCTCCGACCCTCGGTTCAAGTTGCGAAGTAGATCAATCAAGATCAGTCAGCCCGCAGCCGCTTGGGGGCGTGTGCAAGTTTGACTTTTGAGCGCCAGAGATCAATGGACAGAGAGCGAGAAGACTCGCCTTTCGAGTCATGGATCTCGGATGGACCAATGGTCGAATGGATGAACGAATGAATGAAATGAATGAATGAGAGAACGGACTTTTCGATCGACGACCAGCTTGGATTGAACACTCGAATTCCTCCATATTTTGCAAGATAGCCAGCCAACTTTTTATCTCGTACGTGTGCGCGTGCGTGCGTGCCTGCGTGCCTGCGTGCTCTCGTGGCTGGCGTGTCAAGTTCTTCCTCGAAAACGTGCAAATGGGCCTAGCTTGCCAGCTCCTCGCCCGGACAGATGGAGGTGAACAATTGAATGTCATGTTATCTGGGGCCGCGCGGCTAGGCTTCTTCTCTGTATAATCAGGTCCCAGCGCCGCCCTAGCAGGTCCTAGCCCCCGACCACAGAGACGTTCTCTCCTGGCCGTTGCGCCAGCCCCATCGAAAGTAGGAAATGATGAAGGAAGCAAGAGAAGAAGCAAGAAAAGAAGGAAGGAAAGAAGGAAGGGAGGCGGAGAGGACCCAGCCGAGCCCAGCCCAGCCCAGCCCAGCCCAGCCCGACCGCCCCTCCCCGCCGATCTGAGGCCCGTGGACGCCCGCGTGCGCGGCTGGTGCCTGAAGACTCACGCTACGTGCATACGTACACACGCGCCCTTCTCTACGCCTGGTCGCGAGCCAGCCTCCCCACAAGCAAACTACACGAGACTGCCCTCTGCTCTGCTCTGCTCTGCTCTGCTCTGCGAACCAAAGGAAGGAAGGAAGCACGCGCCCCCAAGAAGCCCGAACGGCCCTCTGCCGCTGCCGCTGCCGCTCCTCCTCGAGCCCTACCTCGCGCCTGCTTGTCTGCTTGTCTGCTTGTTCCCTGCCTGCAGTGCCTGCTTGTTCCCTGCTCAAGGTGTCTGCTTGTTTCCTGCTTGCTTGTTTCCGCTGCTTTGCTGTGTCTGCTGCATTGTTTCTTTCTGCTGCTTGCTTGCTTGCCTGGGCAGGCAGCCAGTCCCAGTACCCGACGCGCGGCGCAGCAGCAGCGGCGGCGGCGCAGAGCCCGGCAGGCGAGCAGCGGCGAGGCCCGCGCACCGCGCCGCACGCGCCCGCGCCTGCACGCGAGCGAGCGAAGGCCAGGGAGCACCTGCGATCGGCCTCGGCGGCCTCGTGCTCGGCGGCCTCGTGCGGCGGGAGCGCCGTTGGCGCGTTCCATTCGCTCATCCATCCATCCATCCATCCATCCACCCATCCATTCGTCTATCCGTCACCCGGGCCAGCTTCTGCAGCCCTTCGCGCGTGCGTGCGGCCAGAGCCGGCGTCGAGCGGACGAGCGCAGCCGTCGAGCCCTCGCCGCAACGAAGGCAGGCAGCCTGGGCAGGAGCCTGAGCAGGCAGCCCGAGCAGGCCCCCCCTTCATTCTCTCTCCCTTCTTTGGCTCCTTTTCCTTTCCTGCCGGTGACTCTGCGCCGCCTCTTCGCCTAGAGTTCTCGCTAGGTAGCGCGTAGTCCGTTTGGCCGCGGCGAACGGTATAGTCGGGCGCGACATAGCGCAGAGCGGAGCAGAGCAAGCAGACGGCGAAGCGAAGCGACGGGAGCGCAGACCGGGGCGAGGGAGAGATGGCGGACACGATGGACATCGCCATGTCGCTGGAACAGCCGGTGAGGCCTCCGCGGCGCACCTTTCACAGCTTCAACATTGGCGGGATTGGCGGGACCACCTTCGAGGTGGAGACGCGCTACGTGAACCTCCGCGCCGTGGGCCAGGGATCGTACGGCTTCGTGTGCTCGGCGGACGACGTGGTCACCGGCAACAAGGTCGCCATCAAAAAGGTCTCGGACATGTTCGCGGACCTCGTCGACGCCAAGCGCATCCTGCGCGAGATCAAGCTGCTCAAACACCTCGGCGACCACGAAAACGTTATCGGCCTCGTCGATATCAGCGTCATGCCCCCGCATACGCTCGACTTCAAGGACATCTACATTGTCACCGAGCTCTTCGAGTGCGACCTCGACCGCATCGTGTCGTCGAGCCAACCCCTCAGCGACCAGCATGCTCAGTACTTTCTGTATCAAATCCTCCGCGGCATCAAGTACGTCCACTCGGCCAATGTGCTGCACAGAGATCTCAAGCCCTCCAATCTCCTCGTCAAGTCAAACTGTGACCTCGCCATTTGCGACTTTGGCCTTGCGCGCGGCGTCAACACCGAGTACGAAGACACCCTCACCGAGTACGTCGTCACGCGCTGGTACCGCGCCCCGGAGCTGCTCACCGACAGCAAGTACTATGGCAGCGGCGTCGACGTGTGGAGCATTGGCTGCATCTTTGGTGAGATCCTGGCGCGCCGCCCCATTCTTCAGGGCCGCGACTACATGCACCAGCTTCAGGTCATCATCGAGGTCCTCGGTACGCCCTCGGCTTCGGAGATGGACTTCATCACCAACCCCAGCGCACGCAGAGCGATCCAGGCCTTTGGACGCCACCGCAAGCGTAGCCTCATCAAGATGAGCCAGTTCCACGGCTGCAACCCGCTTGCCATCGATCTTCTACAGCGAATGCTCGTCTTTGACCCGCGGGGCCGCATCACCATTGATGAGGCCCTTGAGCACCCCTACCTCGCAGACCTCCACGACGAAACGGAGGTTCCCGTGGCCTCTTCCATGTTTGACCTTCGCTTCGAGCAGGGCTACAAGGCAGAGATGCCCAAGGATGTCATGCAGCGCCTCATCTTTGAGGACATGGTCGCTTACCACCCGGAGGAGACCTTTTACACTGCACAGAACAGCGCTCGCTCCGACGCATCGTCCTCGAGTCGGTCTTCCTCTTCGTCTCTGCCCGTGTTATCAGGACCGGCCTCCCATCAGTACCATCAGAACTTCCCTCGGGTCTCCCACACCGGTCGTCAGCGCGCTACAGGCGCAGCACAGGCGCACAAGTGAGCGAGTCTCAGAGGCTCGAGCTTTTTCTTTACACCTTTTTTTTTCTCAACATCAACCTCTGCAAAAAAGCAGTGTGTCAGCCAGCGAGCTGTCATTCGCATTTCACGTACATACGGGAGCTCCGTTAGCTCGCTCGCTCGGCGCAAGAGCGCGTGCGCTGCTTCTTTGTGAGCATATCGACAGAGACCCCAACGCCAACATCAACAACCCTCCCAACCACTACCACCAACATACATACAGACATACACACACAACCCCTTTTACTCGATGATGACTTTTCAGGCTTATCATCGAACAAGCTCGCGCGCGCGCGGCTGTGCAACGCGCACATCCCTAACACACCACAACATCCCTAACACACCACATGGACTTCTTTCCCGACGACGAGACGACGCTCTTTACCTTACCTCGTCTCTATTCTTCTCCTCTTTATCTTTTTGCATTTCCCCAAAGATGTATGTATACCAGACTTGTACCCGTTCACCAGTCAACGAACTTCGTCGCGGGAGAAGGGAAAAAAGAACCCCCCAAAAAAGAAAGAAAAAAAAGTCCAACAATCAAGCATTCATTACATTTTAGACATTCGTATGATCTTGAGCGCACTTCAAGGGATTGCAAATGTGTCGCGCTCCCTTACATGTCAAAAGGAGAAAACAACACGAGAGAGAAATGAAAGAGTAAAATAGGCCTAGGCCCTATCACATTAATTAATAGCGCAAGAGCGTTTTTGAGAGGACAAGCTGCGCAAGCACTGTTTCCAGCGCCGCGCGAGGCGTCCTTGAGGCCTGCCACGCAGTGTCATGATCTGGGCCAAGACTCAGCGAAGCTCTGTTCGCGTGCTGCTTTTGCGCCGCGCTTGCCACACCTGGCTCCAAGATTTTCAGATCTCTGCATTCTGCCTCGCGTTCATCATGCTTTTCGGCTGTCGCAGAGGTCTCGATACTCCTTTCTACATCCTCGTAGCACGACTCAGTGTCGCTATCAACGTCGTTGCCACAACCGGAATTGGACTTGGTATTCTCCCCTGCCGTCACTGAGGCTCTTTCTTTCGTTTGACGACGAATTTGACTTGGGGCTACCTTGAGTGCCAGCATTGCTCGATTGGTCGT